>SJYQ01096209.1:656522-711645 GCA_006410935.1 Redunca redunca
AGTACTTTGGCCACCTCATGCGAAGAGTTGACTCATTGGAAAAGACTCTGATGCTGGGAGGGGTTGGGGGCAGGAGGAGAAGGGGATGACAGAGGATGAGATGGCTGGATGGCATCACAGACTCGATGGACATGAGTCTGAGTGAACTCTGGGAGATGGTGATGGACAGGGAGGCCTGACGTGCTGCAATTCATGGGGTCGCAAAGAGTCGGACACGACTGAGCAACTGAACTGAACTGACGCTCATCACTAGCCCTTCATCACAGTTTTTTCCTCTTATTTCTTAACTGACTGGATTTACTTAATTGACTGGATTTACTAAAGGAGATGAGTCTGGGTGTTCATTAGAAGGACTGATGCTAAAGCTGAAACTCTAATACTTTGGCCACCTCATGCAAAGATTTGACTCATTGGAAAAGACTCTGATGCTGGGAGAGATTGGGGGCAAGAGGAGAAGGGGATGACAGAGGATGAGATGGCTGGATGGCATCACTGACCTGATGCACGTGAGTTTGAGTAAACTCCGGGAGTTGGTGATGGACAGGGAGGCCTCATGTGCTGTGATTCATGGGGTTGCAAAGAGTCGGTCACGACTGAGTGACTGAACTGAACTGAACTGACTGACTTACCTACCAAGTGGTTTGGGTTTTTTGTTTGTTTGTTTTGTTTTGGGTTTGTTTTTTCTGTTCCCAGAAGGGCATAGCAACAATACATTCCCCAAGTTTTTTTCATGACTTTCTGCCCACTTTATATTTTCAGGATGCTTTGTAACTTTTGTGGGAGAGGGACATTCGGTCCTAGCCTCTGCAATCTGTACCTGTTCCTTTATAATCTCCTGGCACTGAACGCTGCCTTGCAGAACTGACATCAGCTTGCTCGTCCCCTTCTTACAGATGACTTACTTTTTTCTGCTTAGAGGTCTACGAATCCCTTCTTTATCCTTGAAGTTCAGGTGCTTAAGCAGGTGCATGTCAGTTTTCATAGCTCTTTCTCTGTGGGAAAAGCAGCAGTAGCATTTTCCCCCTTTTAAAATCATGCACAAGCTTGGAGAGGTTGTGCAAACAGTGGAACCAAAGCTGTGAAAGCTACCAGTCTAGGCTCAACTGCACACCAGGCGTCTGTACAAGTCTCCCTCATTGGCCTGTGGGGTTCTGGTCTTTTACGTTTCATTCTGTACAGAAGTCCAGTAAGTTCGGCAGTCTCCTGGGTTTTGATAATTCTCTGCACTCAGATGGTTAAGCGTCTGTCTACAATGTGGGAGACCCGGGTTCGATCCCTGGATCGGGAAGATCTCCTGGAGAAAGAAATGGCAATCCACTCCTGTACTCTTGCCTGGAAAATCCCATGGACAGAGGAGCCTGGTGGGCTACAGCCCATGGGGTCGCAAAGAGTCGGACACGACTGAGAGACTTTACCTTACCTGTCTCCAAGTCAAAGCAGGTGGAACATTTGGGCTCTTCTGGTTTCAGTGATCCCCTGGCCCAATTCTTAGACAACTGCTGAGCCCTGTCTAAGGTTCTACCCCTCTCCTTCATCCCCTGAATTAAATTCTTAAGCTAAATGCATATTTGTTCTCGTTTTTACCTTTTTGACTTCCTGAGAGATTTAAGTTTAGAATTTAAACAAATCTACTCTCTTCTCTGTATTCTCATGGCATTTTTTACTACTGTTGTGAAGCACTAACCACACTGTATTACGGCTGGCTGTGCATAGCCCTGTCTCCTGAAATAGGCAGAAATAAGGGCTTACTCATCTATGTCTGTCATCTGTTTCCTCTGCCCTCTGCTCCCCTCTCCACACACACTGTGTCCTCCTTTGTATTCATAGCACATGACAGGGATGGTGTATATTCATTGACTTGAATCCAGTTATTTACAAAAGCTTGTTTAGGATCCCAGCATTTTGAGTGCTGGGAATATTATAGAACTGGCCTTGTAGCCTTGATTTTTAAAAGATAATAGGACTTCAAATACATTTAATAATTTAAGACACTGTTAAATCACATTATTTTCAAAAAATGATAATGCTAATCCAGCTCTGTAGAAGAGCACTTTTCATGGAATGGAATGTAAAGTCTGAGTAAATATACATGGTATATTTCTCTTTGTTTTAGAAAAGCTATCTAATTTCATAAAACTTGACATGTTAGATAAAAAGGAAAATCCATACTGAAAAACATAATTGCTGACACATACACTTTGCATTCTAGTTTTGGATTCTGCTTCTCAAAATTTAACTTTAAAATACCTTCATTCCTGTGACTAGTATATCGAGTGTGCCATAGATTCTGTGCGATTTATTCTTTGACATGTTCACTTGATGTTGGAACAAACCTAGAACCATTGTTCCTAGCTTCTAGTTATCGTCCTGACTTTTGCCTGTGAAATCGCTTCACAGGCGCTCAGCCACACTCTAGGCTTGATGGCTCTGGATCCTGTAGGGTTCCAGAAACGCCACCTTGTTATAAACTGAACTTCACTGAGGAAGACCCTTGTCAACACTAATTCACACCATTCATTCCTTCTATGTATATACGGTGGGCCATTTAGTGAAGGAACTAAATGCTTATGCTCTATTCTGCTAGAAAACGGGAAGAAGAAAGAATCTTGAGAGGAATATACAGTTGAGCACATATAACTAAGACCTAACAATGACTATCAAATGGCAACCCACTCCAGTACTGTTGCCTGGAAAATCCCATGGACAGAGGAGCCTGTCCCCGGGGTCGCAAAGAGTCGGACCCGACTGAGCAACTTCACAATCAGCAGTCTCATAGTGACAGTCCCAGTCGTCACTACCATGTGCTACCAAGCACTTATTGTGCACCAGACTTTTGCTAAAAGCTTTATGTGAATCATTTCACTATCAGTCTCACCACATTAACTTCACAGATAAGGAAACTGAGACTCAGAAAGGTTCAGTTCAGCTCAGTAGCTCTGTCATGTCCGGCTCTTTGTGACTCCATGAACCGCAGCATGCCAGGCCTCCCTGTCCATCACCAACTCCCAGAGTCCACCCAAACTCATGTCGATTGAGTCAGTGATGCCATCCAACCATTTCGTCCTCTGTCATCCCCTTCTCCTCCCTCAATCTTCCTCAGCATCAGGGTCTTTTGAAATGAGTTGGCTCTTTGCATCAGGTGGCCAAAGTATTTCAACATCAGTCCCTCCAGTGAATATTCAGGACTGATCTCCTTTAGGATGGACTGGTTGGATCTCCTTGCAGTCCAAGGGACTCTCAAGAGTCTTCTCCAACACCACAGTTCAAAAGCATCAATTCTTCAGCACTCAGCCTTCTTTATGGTCCAACACTCACATCCATACATGAATACTGGAAAAACCATAGCCTTAACTACATAGACATTTCTTGGCAAAGTAATGTCTGTGCTTTTTAATATGCTGTCTAGATTGGTCATAACTTTTCTTCCAAGGAGCAAGCATCTTTTAATTTCATGGCTGCAGTCACCATCTGCAGTAATTTTAGAGCCCCCCAAAATGAAGTCTGTCACTGTTTCCACTGTTTCCCCATCTATTTGCGATGAAGTGATCGGACTGGATGCCATGATCTTAGTTTTCTGAATGTTGAGTTTTAAGCCACCTTTTTCACTCTCCTCTTTCACTTTCATCAAGAGGCTCTTTAGTTCTTCACTTTCTGCCATAAGGGTGGTGTCATCTGCATATCTGAGGTGATTGATATTTCTTCTGGCAATCTTGATTCCAGCCTGTGCTTCATCCAGCCCAGTGTTTCTCATGATGTACTCTGCATAGAAGTTAAATAAGTAAAGTGACAATATACAGCCTTGATGTACTCCTTTTCCTATTTGGAACCAGTCTGCTGTTCCATGTCCAGTTCTAACTGCTGCTTCCTGACCTGCATACAGATTTCTCAAGAGGCAGGTCAGCTGGTCTCGTATTACCATCTCTTTCAGAATTTTCCACAGCTTATTGTGATCCACATAGTCAAAGGCTTTGGCACAGTCAATAAAGCAGAAATAGATGTTTCTCTGGAACTCTCTTGCTTTTTCAATGAGACAGGAGATGTTGACAATTTGATCTCTGGTTCCTCTGCCTTTTCTAAAACCAGCTTGAACATCAGGGAGTTCACGGTTCACGTATTGCTGAAGCCTGGCTTGGAGAATTTTGAGCACTACTTTACTAGCATGTGAGATGAGTGCAATAGTTTGAGCATTCTTTGGCATTGGCTTCCTTTTGGGATTGGAATGAAAACTGACCTTTTCCAGTCCTGTGGCCACTGCTGAGTTTTCCAAATTTGCTGGCATATTGAGTGCAGCACTTTCACAGCATCATCTTTGAGGATTTGAAATGGCTCCACTGGAATGCCATCACCTCCAGTAGCTTTGTTCATAGTGATGCTTCCTAAGGCCTGTTTGACTTCTCATTCTAGGATGTCTGGCTCTAGGTGAGTTATCACACCGTTGTGATTATCTGGGTCGTGAGGATATTTTTTGTACAGTTCTGTGTATTGTTGCCACCTCTTCTCAATATCTTCTGTTTCTGTTAGGTCCATACCATTTCTATCCTTTAGGTAACTTTTTTAAGATCACACAGCTGGATTGTAGCAGAATCAAGATTAGAACACAAAATAAAAATTGACTTCAGAGTCTATGCTTTTAATCCTTTTGCCATCTGCATTCTTCTACCATCTCCTGCTATAGATGAATTTAGGCCCAAGGCCAGAGACACAGATGAGCAGACAAAGAAGCCTGAGCACAGAAGGAGTTCAAGAGCTAACAGTGAAATGTAACAAGTGAGACACATCTGTTCTTAAGATCACACAGCAGGGAAAAAGGTATACCTCTTTAAAAGACACAGGTGCATTTCAGCAGGTCAATGCACCTGTTTATGTTTGCCTTTGCTTTCTTATTCTTGAATTCACTTCTTGAAAACTGCTTATTTGACATAATGAGAGAGAATCACTTCACATGCTATAATTTAAAAATTAAGTCTGACTCAGATTAATTAAGAACATGTGCATGTGCATGCTCCATTCTTTTTTGGACGGCAGTAGGTGCGAGTATGATGGCCCCAAAGGTAAAACTCTCCCACATGCAGTCAGCTCTGCCACTTTGTCTATGTCCAGAAGGATGGTGGTGTCAAAATGTGAACACCCCTTGACGTGAGGCAGTAGTAAGAAATTGGGTAGCAGACTTGAATTCTTTGTAGCCAACCCCAATGTCCGTTTAATTATTTTATTTCCATACAAGTAGTTGCCCTTTTATATCAGTTTTGGGGGTCATAATATTGTACAGCACTCGTGGGCTGATCGTTCAGATTGGTCTTACCAGGCCTGCTGGTGGTGGGACTGGCTCTTGAATGGCAGCTCCCTTTGCTTTCAAAACGGAAGCATCTACCTTCTCCTCCTTTGACATTTTGTGGAATGAGTCCCTTTCTTCCTCAAAGTGAGGTCAGACCATAGCTCGACTGAGAGAGCTCATCTTGGCAGAATTCAGAGCTTTCTCCTGTTCATCCAGCTCTTCTTAAACACCAGGAACAATGGGCAGGCAGAAAGGAACTAGCATGGTTTGTTAATGACAGTATAACCAATAGAGTACAAATATGATTCTTTTTGCATTGTAGAATTTATTAAATAAATTATTAGATTTGCATATGATTAAAATCGTATTCTCTGTAAGTACCAGAAACTGCATTTATATTCACATGGAATTTTCATGGAATGGGCAGTGTATTGTGTTGCATTTATTTTATTCTGGGTTTGATGTTAGGTTTCTGCCTTAATATCACTTCAGGACTTTTAACCATGAACCTCATTATGTGAGTTCTAAAGAAATGTCGTTTAATAATTAAAAGCAGTGTATTTAATGTCATTTAAAGATTGAAGGCAGGAGGAGAAGGGGACGACAGAGAATGAGATGGTTGGATGGCATCAGTGACTCAATGGACATGAGTTTGGGTAAACTCCTCCGGAGTTGGTGATGGATAAGGAGGCCTGGCATGCTGCAGTCCATGGGATCACAAAGAGTCGGACATGACTAAGCAACTGAACTGAACATAAATCGACAATACCAGTAATTTAAAGAATGTAGTGTTTAATGGAATGATAAAACTTTTTGTATTTTTAATATCTGAATTACTGAACTTACCAGAAAAGTCTTACACTCATATATGAAGAACTTGAAAATATATAATAAATTATTTTTAAGTACTCCAATCCAGAGTAAAAAGATGAAAAGAAATAAGAATTAGAGCAGAAATCAATGAAATTGACAACAGGAAATCAGTAGGAAAAAAAAAACCAATGAAACCAAAAGCTAGTTATTTGAAAGAGTAATAGCCTCTAGCCAGGCTAACTAAGAAAAAAAATAAAAATAAAAATAAGTGACAGGGGACACAAATTACTAATCCCAGAAACGAAAGGCAGCATCATTGCAGAACCTGTCAACATGAAAAGAATAATAAAAAGTACTATGAATAACTCTGTGCCAGCAAAGTTGATAACGTGCATGAAATAGACCAATTCCTTCAAAGAAACAGTTTGCCAAAACCCAAGCAGGAAGAAGTAGACAATCTGAATAGGTCCATTTCTATTAAAGAAATTGGATAAACAGCAAGTCTCCAGAAGGAAAGGCACCAGGCACCACGCAGTGTGGGTGGCGACCTTAGTTCCCACACCAGGGACAGAACCCACGTCCCCTGCATTGGTGGGTGGACTCTCAACCCCTGGGTGAGGGGTGAAGTTGCTCAGTTGTGTCCGACTCTTTGCGACCCCACGGACTGTAGCCTACCAGCCTTCTCCGTTCATGCGATTCTCCAGGCAAGTATACTGGAGTGGGTTACCATTTCCTTCTCCAGGGGATTTTTTCCCGACCCAGGGATCGAACCCGGGTCTCCTGCATTGGAGGCAGACGCTTTAACCTCTGAGCCACCAGAGAAGCCCCTCAACCCCTGGGCCGCCAGGGAATTCCCCAGTAGAAACTTTTAATGTAGGGTCTGATCAGTATTGAGCTAGATGCAGGTTTTCTCCAGTTATCATTCTTTCTTTCCTTACAGCCTTGACTGCACTTATTATGACTGCATCAGTAGCAGTAATATGTTCAAAGTGATGTCACATGCTGAGCATAATTACAGTTTTAGATATCAAGTGAAGTATTATTTTTTAAATGTTGAAAATGTCTCGAATAATGTTGGCATTGTCCACTCATGAAAAGATGGAATGAAAGGGAACTAATTTACACTTCTCCCTGAAAAAGAATATGTGTATGTGTCTGTGTGTGTGTATCTGTGTGTCTCTCTGTGTGTCTGTGTATGTCTGTGTCTGTGTGTGCACAAGTGTGTGTATCTGTGTATGTGTGCACATGTGTGTCTGTGTGTGTCTGTATCTGTGCGTGCACATGTGTGTGTCTGCGTGTGCACATGTGTGGGTGTGTCTGTGTGTTTCTGCGTGTGTGTCTGTGTGTGTGCACATGTGTGTGTCTCTGTGTGCACGTGTGTCTCTCTGTGTATGTGTGTATCTCTGTGTGTGCATGTATGTTTGTGTGTGTACACGTGTGCACATGTGTGTGCACCTGTGCATGTGTATCTGTGTGCACATGTGTGTCTCTCTGTGTATCTGTGTGTGCACATGTGTGTGTCTCTGTGTATCTCTGTGTCTCTGTGTGCACACGTGTGTTTGTGTGTGCACGTGTGTGTGTCTCTGTGTGTTTCTGTGTGTCTGCACGCGTGTGTATATGCGTGTGTGCACATGTGTGTGTGTCTTTGTCTGCATGTGTGTTTGCACATGTATGTGTGTGTATCTCTATGTGTGTCTGCGTCTGTGTGTTGGTAACAAGCTTTCAGACACTGGATGTCAGGCTGCCCGGGTGATCCCTGCAGAGGGTTCTTGGGCAGCCCTGCAGGGAGGGAGAAACCCCGAGGGGCCGGGCAGTCTCCTCGAGGCGAGGGGACAGAATGGAGTATGGGAGGTGGAGGCCAGAGTCCACCAAGCAGGTGCGGGAGGAAGGGTGGTCTCCAGGGAGCTGCAGGTGGTCCCTCCCCAAATCTTCAACTGACGAGACTGTGCATGAGAAGGAGCAGCCCACGGCCAGGACAAGAGCCTCGGGTTAGAGGGACCGCTACTTGTAGCTCTCACAGGAGTGGGAAGAGAAAACAAAATTAACAGGTTAAATGCAGACCGCAAAAGGATCAAACTGTTCTCAAGTAGCGTGACCTAGATGCACCCAGAACAAAGCTAAAAAAGATCACAAATGCATCTGTGTTTGTCAAGCAGCCAGCAGGACAGACTCACAATATGCCTAGTAAAAAATTATGAGGAATACGTGCAGAAGGCGCACCCAGAGTGAGACTGCATGAAAGCAGGAGGAAATGCAGTCAATAGAAACAGCCTTGGAAGTGACACAGACGAGGGGCTTCCCTGGGAGTCCAGTGGTTCAAAGTCTGCCTGGCAACAGTCCCTGCTTTAAAGGAATTTCTCTCTTACTTTGATAAGCAAGTACATAATTAACTGTGATAACAGTACGAGAGGGTTATAGGGATATGAAGAAAATGCTATTGGTGGGGGGCAAGGAAAATATTTGTTTGATTTGTGGGATTAGAGGAAAATTTCAGAGAGGAGGCAGTATGTAATCTGGAATGAAGTGTTCCTGATGGTGTTGCTGTGGTAACAAATTACCCCCATTCCTGGTGGTTTTAAAACAGCTATTTTATTCTGCTCATATAGTCTCTGGGTCAAGACTCCAGACAGGGCACAATAGGAATGATAGTCATCTGCATTTCGTAATATCTAAGACTCAAAGGTTGGGAACTTGATAGCTAGAGGCAAGGATCATTTCAGAGTGTCTTCACCCTCCTGACGCTCGATGTCTGTCACCTGGACTCAGCTGGGGCGGTCAACTTGAACAGCCGTACGTGGCTTCTCCCCGTCACCGGGTTTTCTTACAGCACTGAGATCTTAGGGTAATCAGACGTTTTACCTGGCAACGTAGGGATCTGAAAAAGGGTCTCTAGCAAGCCAGACAGGAGCTGCGGCGACTTCTGTAACCTGACCCCAGAGGTCACACACTGTCACCTCCACTGCATTCTGTTGGTCACTACTCACGTCAAACCAGATTCAAAGAGAGGAAATGAAGCTCCACTTCTGGACAGGGAGCGGCAGTATTCTGGAAGAGCATTGGAGATGAGTAATATTGTTTCCAGAATCTTTAGAAGGTACACTTTGGCACATGAAAGATTCTTATTATTTGGGAACCAAATGAAAATATATAGGCATGATTTAGGAATAGTAAACAAAGCTATATACAGCGAGAGCATGGTGAGACTTGTCCCAGCATGATGTATAGCTAGAAATTGGAACAAATTTTGAAGGGCCTTTAATTTTCATGTTGAAGAGATTAGACTTTACAGGCATTCTGGAACCCTTAAATTGATTTTGTTCTTAGACTAGAGGATTGGTGTGAGTTAATCTTGTATTTTAGAGAGATGACCCAGGTACGAGGCTGTTTGTATAGATGCAAATGTTAATAGTGTCAGTAGAGAATAGGAAGGATTATACTAAGTGGTGAGAATATAAATGAAAATAAAGGGATATGAGATATATTCTGGAGATAGAATTATGACTGTAATTCATATAGTCATAGGCAAGGAAGAGAAAAGAAGACATCAAAGATGAAATAAGCGAGAGTGCCCAGAACCTGGCTGCTTTGTCTGGCACGCATTCCTCTGGCCCTGAGATACTCTGCAGATGAGGGCCCCGGGATGCTCTTCGTCAAGGCGTGGGTCTCACCGCCAGTCTCAGCCGTGCCTGTTGATCTGTAGTAGTGGGTACAGTCTTCGTTTCTCATGCATGCTGCTGACAGTTCTGAAGGTGTCACAGAGTAGGGTCTGAGGATAAAAGCAGTGGTGGCGTCAGGTTTCCAAAGCAAATGTGACACACAAGTAGATTGTTTACTTTGACATTCTTACTTAAATTTATGTATATTGGTACTAAGCTTTCTGAGCAAATGCATGCAGTTTAATTTTTCTTCCCAGTAAGAGAGCTGTAGTCAGAAACCGTTTTCTTTTTTTAATGACTGGTTTTTCTTTGTCCTGTTAGATTTTTAAAGAGATTCACGCTCCCTCTTACCAACTCCTGAGACATTATCAATTAACCACACACAGCCCCTCGAACACAGCATAGCTGTAATTAAACTAAATTACTGTGCAGTAGCTCTCATTACACAATGACACAGTTTTTATTAGGACCATAGAGAGAGTTTAATTACATGTCTAGACACCCCCTGAATTCATGGCAGTGGTGTTGTCTTTGTCTGTTTAAGAGAGAGTTTGAGCTTTTGGTGACTGCAGTTTTTGAAAGACCAAATGGTAAGATAAGTTTGGGAGTTTTTTCTTTTTTCTTTTAATTCCACATTCTACTTCAATGCATATTTGATTTAAGAACCATTTTTACATCTGTGGATGTAAATGTTCCCCAAGAAAAGTGCACAGGATTTCACTCTTGTCATATTTGATATACATTTCATTGCATCCAAAACCTTTCATTTTCAAATACATCCCAGATTTCCTCTCTTACCTTATTATGCATAAATCATGTGCTGTAGCCTGAAGCATTAGACACCTCATCATAATGTTCCCAGCTTCTCCATGCCCGTGAAGAAGCTCTGCTCTTTGCTGGAGGACGGCGTGCCCTTGACACGTACCCCCGCCCTCCCAGTCAGTGTCTCTGCACAGGATGCGGAGTCCCTCTGTGTGTGGCTCCCAAGCCCCTGCGCGGCCAGAGTGTGCAGATCCAGGTGTCCCTTTGCTTCTTTTGTGCTCCAGCCTGACCTCTCCTGTCTCATTACAAAAGCACGTCTGCAGCTTCCTTCTCCGTAACTGCAGATCATTTCTGGACCTTTTCCCAAGCTTTTCATTTTCTCCTGAGTATCACCTCTTTTAATTGGTTAAACCATTTCAGTTGCCTCCATTCCTAAAAACTTCATCTTTCGTAAAATCTGACCATATACATTGGATATAAGAGAATGGAATTATCATAGGCTTGTCCTTCTTGCTCTGACTTTGCATACAAATACATTTTAAACACTGATTTATTTGTAGATTTATTTATTTGTAGATTACATTAAAACATTATTTTAGTTTTCTTTATATTTTTGTATTCTGTTCAGTTCAATTCAGTTCAGTCACTCAGTCGTGTCCGACTCTTTGCGACCCCATGAATCGCAGCATGCCAGGCCTGCCTGTCCATCACCAACTCCCGGAGATCACTCAGACTCATGTCCATCGAGTCAGTGATGCCATCCAGCCATCTCATCCTCGGTCATCCCCTTCTCCTCCTGCCCCCAATCCCTCCCAGCATCAGAGTCTTTTCCAATGAGTCAACTCTTCGCATGAGGTAGCCAAAGTACTGGAGTTTCAGCTTTAGCATCATTCCTTCCAAAGAAATCCCAGGGCTGATCCCCTTCTGTTAGCATGTCTAAATCAGAACACATCACTTTTTCCATCATTTTTTTTGCCCCATAATTTATTATTAAGTGAACGACTTAATAATTGCTATTGAGAGCAATGATTTTTTCAAGTCTTCAGTGAATGTTTTAGACTTGGGATTGAATCTAAGGAAAATAGTATGGGTAAAATGATATTTCCACCATAAATAGATTAAATAGACTGTTCGGCTAAATAGACTGTTCCTAGAAATATGTACTTAATAGTACTTTCATAACATACACATATATAAATAGACAGGAAATTAATTTCAACCTGTTAAAAGCACCCATGTTTCCCAGTCTGATTCTGTACACCAGGAGGCTCATATCAAAGTCAGAAATAAGGGTTGGAGTCTGACTGTTCTTCATGACCTCTTCTCCTATCATCTACTCTAACATGACACCCCAGGTTTGTCTACCCAATGCCATTCATAATTACCCTCTATAGAAAAGCATTTCTTTCCCCATGATATCGCCACTCCAGCAAGCATTTTCCAGCAAAGCTTTGCTTTAGCCAAACACTTCAAGCCACATCTATAATCTAATAACAGGATTCACATCAGAACCTCCTCCAGGGTCAGCAGCAGGTCCGGTCCTGGGGTCCAGGGTTTGCAGACAGAGGTCTGTGGGTGTGCTCACTCTTCACTAGCGTGTCATTGTGGCTGGGCAACAATTTATGAATGTTTTAGACATGAAGGAAGCTGAATGGAAAACTAAGAGATAATTTTCAAGTGTCTTTCCCCGAACTCCCCTGAGGCTTATGTTGTATTGCATACTCAGGTAAACTTCAAAGGATACGAAGAAATTAATTCAGCCCTAGCAATCAACTTAATACTGCTACAGAAAAAATATGTAATTATTCAAAATGTCATTTTGAAGATGAAACCCTTTTGTCTGATCTTATAGTTAAAATATTCTTATTGGATTTTGGCTTTTCTCAAAGTGATGCTGTAAATCTCATTTATCTAACTGATACTCACTGAGAACCTCTGAGGTGACTAAGAGCTATTATCCAGTAAGTATAGTATGTTTCATAAACACATAGATGCCTTACTTCAGCTAAATGTATCAAAGTGATGTTGCTATGGAAATATATCACTATAATGTAAGCAGAAGAATTTAAACTTCTGACATTAATAATGGCAAATGAATAAAAGGTGCAGATTGCCATCATTCTTGAATATGTAACTAAGTTCTCGACTAAAAAGTAAAATAACATACATGTCTATAGGAAACGATTTATTTATTGTTCGTTCGAAAGTACTGATTGAGCAGTACATTTAGCAGATGCACTGTACAGAAAACGAGGCATCTGGGGATCCAGGTAAAAATGTCCTTGTCTTTATGAGTTTTCAGTCTAGCATGGGAGATGTTCCTTAACATAAAGCTTGCAAGAAACAGACATGATTTAAAGAAAAATAGAAAGCATCGTGAGACCATGTAAGAGCGTGAGTGCCTAAGAGAGCATGTTAATCTGGTACGGCCTCCCCGAGGACCTGACTCACAGCTGAGAATGAGGATGAGGAGAGCTGGCCTAATCTTGGGATAGTTCTGTGCTGAAAGCGGGGCCAGCGGGAGTCGGGGTTGGGTGGAGGCCAGAGGGGGATGCTGCTGGTGAGGCGCTGCCAGGGCACCTTCGGGGAGGGGGCGCCAGGGCCTGCGGCAGCCGCAGCGGATGGCGCCGGAAGACCCCCAGGGCCCCGGAGAGGGGGCCACGAGCAAACAGCAGGCTCTGAGGCGCAGCGGCCTAAGGCGGTGGGGTTCGTAATAGCTGCTCCTTGAGTCATGACTGGGAGAAACACAGTGAAGAGGTTCCAGACCCTAACTGCTGCAAACTCTGTGCCTTGTCTAGTGTCGAAACATTCTTACCATAAACCATGAACACATGTATAGCAGTTTCAGTCCTTGTTTTACTTAGACTTGTTTCAAACGTTAAGAAGGCTAATATATACATATTCAATCTCTGTAATTTATATTTCATCTTCTTGGAAAGACAAGTTGTGGTAAAGTAAATTAAAAATAAAGCTATTAAAGTGGAAAAAGAAATTTTTAACAAGCAAGGAGAAGAAGTAAATAGTGTGAATTAGGCTAGTGAGTGCAACTGAAGCTTCTTTGTCACTGAGCTGCTTGGTAGCCAAAACTGAAGGAAATGGAATGAAATAAAAAGCAAGTGTTTTCTGATCAAAGTACCCTTTGATACTTCAGAAAAGAGAAACTATTCCAAATCTCAAAGGATTTCTAAATGTATTTTGTAAGAGACATAAAAGAACAATGATAGAGTCCCAATAACTACTGTTTATGAAGTAGAATATCTACTCCATGCTAAGGGTTTCTCACCGCAGCATGCAGAGTGGATACTGCAGATGAGAAAACTGAGACTTAGAGGGCTGGCAAATTGTTTAAGGGCACACGGATGATAAACAGCACACTCGGTGTCTATGGCCCTGGAGCACCTCTCACGACGTTACTCCTTAGCAACCATTTCAAAAGCAATGTCTCAAAACTTTATACACCTTATTTCTTGTATTACCCTTGATCAAAACCAGCAGTGTGATATTAAAACAGAATTCAGCTAAAGTATGCCTTTGGTACCACGGCATTAAATTTATTATTATAAGATCCTTAAAAAGTATCTGTTTCCTATTTTGGTTAGTCTACAGATAAAATTATACTTGTCATTTAATGCTTTCTTTCTAAAAAGAGAATGCACTCACCCAAATCGAGCCCGTCGATTAGCTGTGTGCCTCTCTGCCTCTGAGGCTGTTTCTCCTCCTCCTTTTTCTCTTTTACACATGTGGGTTTTTGCTCCTCCAGTTTCTCTATTAACAGTTACTGTTACTTAAGATTAACTTCAGTAACTAGGTGCTACAGTTTTTGTCAGATTCATTACTTCTTCCTATTAAATTGTTGGATTTACATAGAAGATATTGTAGGTCTTCTCCCAAACTATTGTTCAGATTTTCAGTGTTTCCTTGCTTGTCCTTGATTTACTTTAATCGCTATTACCTCTAACACTTGGTTTATTCTAGAATGGGCTTCCCTGATGGCTTATTCTAGAATATCCAATAATCTTACTTTTTAGTTTTTCTAATCCTCTTGTCTATTTATGTTGAATCTCCATGATTTAAATAATCTGCAGAGAAGATAGACAGTACCTTGATAAGGTATATTTCTTTGTGCTCTCAGTTCAGTTCAGTTGCTCAGTCGTGTCCAACTCTTTGCAACCCCATGAGTTGTAGCACACCAGGCCTCCCTGTCCATCACCAACTCCCAGAGTTCACCCAAACTCATGTGCATTGAGTCAGTGATGCCATCGAGCCATCTCATCCTCTGTTGTCCCCTTCTCCTCCTGCCCCCAGTCCCTCCCAGCATCAGGGTCTTTTCCAATGAGTCAACTCTGGCATGAGGTGGCCAAAGTACTGGAGTTTCAGCCTCAGCATCAGTCCTTCCAATGAACACCCAGGACTGATCTCCTTTAGGATGGACTGGTTGGATCTCCTTGTAGTCCAAGGGACTCTCAAGAGTCTTCTCCAACACCACAGTTCAAAAGCATCAATTCTTTGGCACTCAGCCTTCTTCACAGTCCAACTCTCACACCCATACATGACCACTGGAAAAACCACAGCCTTGACTAGACGGACCTTTGTTGGCAAAGTAATATGTCTGCTTTTAAATGTGCTATCTAAGTTGGTCATAAGTTTCCTTCCAAGGAGTAAGCATCTTTTAATTTCATGGCTGCAATCACCACCTGCAGTGATTTTGGAGCCCCAAAAAATGAAGTGTGACAACTGTTTCCACTGTTTCCCCATCTATTTCCCATGAAGTGATGGGGCCAGATGCCATGATCTTTGTTTTCTGAATGTTGGGCTTTAAGCCAACTTTTTCACTCTCCTCTTTCACTTTCATCAAGAGGCTTTTTAGCTCCTCTTCACTTTCCATAAGAGTGGTGTCATCTGCATATCTGAGGTTATTGATATTTTTCCCGGCAGTCTTGATTCCAGCTTGTTTCTTCCAGCCCAGCATTTCTCATGATGTACTCTGCATATAAGTTGAATAAGCAGTGTGACAATACACATCCTTGACGTACTCCTTTTCCTATTTGGAACCATGTCCACTTCTAACTGTTGCTTCCTGACCTGCATACAGATTTCTCAAGAGGCAGGTCAGGCAGTCTGGTATTCTCATCTCTTTCAGAATTTTCCACAGTTGATTGTGATCCACAGAGTCAAAGGCTTTGGCATAGTCAATAAAGCAGAAATAGGTGCTTTTCTGGAACTCTCTTGCTTTTTCAGTGGTCAAGCTGGTTTTAGAAAAGGCAGAGGAACCAGAGATCAAATTGCCAGTATCCGCTGGATCATCTTTGTGCTTAGGTATTTCGTAATCAGTTCTATATCATTCATATGATATAGTAAAACGTTTTAATGCATTTTCCTATGAGTACACAATTTTGAGAAGCATTTTTCACCGTTAATATCGTTTTCTTCCCCACTTCTCCATGCGCAGGGATCTTGACGTATCAAAATAAGATTAGAGGTGCATATTTATTTAAAACCTAGTTTGAAACTAAGAAGCAGTGTTCCCATTATTCAGCTCTTTGTCATTGTTCAGTTGCTCAGTCGTATCTGACGCTTTGTGACCTCATTACTAGAGCACGCCAGGCTTCCCTGTCCTTCACTGTCTTCTGGAACTTGCTTAAACTCATGTGCATTGAGTCGGTGATGCCATCCAACCATCTCATCCTCAGTTGTCCCCTTCTCCTCCTGCCTTCAATCTTTCCAGCATCAGGGTCTTTTCCAGTGAGTTGGCTGTTCTCATCAGGTGGCCAAAGTACTGGAGCTTCAGCTTCAGCATCAGCATCAGTCCTTCCAGCAAATATACAGGGTTGGCTTTTATGACTTCTGATGCTATAAAACAGAATTTTTCAAAGATATTCTAGGGATTTTTCGAGGGTCACTGAAACCCCTTTCAGAGAGTCTGTGAAGTCAAAACCATTTCATCATAATATGAAAGCATTTCTCCTTACTTTCCAGTAGTCATGTATGAATGTGAGAGTTGAACCATAAAGAAAGCTGTGCACCAAAGAATTAATGCTTTCAAACTATGATGCTGGAGAAGGCTCTTGAGAGTCCCTTGGATTGCAAGGAGATCCAACCAGTCCATTCTAAAGGAAATCAACCCTGAATATTCACTGGAAGGACTGATGCTGAAACGGAAGCTCCAATACTTTGGCCAAGAGCCAACTCATTGGAAAAGACCCTGATGCTGGGAAAGATTGAAGGCAGGAGGAGAAGGGGACGACAGAGGATGAGATGGTTGGATGGCATCACCGACTCAGTGGACATGAGTTTGAGCAGGCTCTGGGAGATGGTGATGGACAGGGAAGCCTGGTGTGCTGCCGTTCCTGGGGTCACAAAAAGCCGGACACAACTTGGGGACTGAACAGCAACAACATGGGGTGTGATTTTACGATAGAGAAAGAAGTGCGCATGAGAATCCAGCTGTTTTCTGTAAAACCAGAAATGAAGGAAGTCTGGAAAACTTTAAAACAGTGGTATAGTACTCACTAGTTTCTTATCTTAGAAAATATTTATACTTTAAAATGTGTATATTGTCATGAGTTTATTGTTTTATTTTTAAATTAAAAGTAATTTTTTGATTTCTCAGTTTTAACTGCTTGCACAGTAACTAAATGTTAGGTAGAGCTCACATAAACAAAAGCTCTTTGAGGTTCTTAAAATTTTAGCTGTAAAGAAGTTCTGAGACCAGACAGTCTGAGAACCGGTGCTCTAGAAGCGTGGCTGCTTCCAATGACTGTGTCTCCTTGGGGGAGGCAGAAGATCATGCTCCATGTTTGCCGTCTTCCTGGCTTCCCAACTGGAAATAATGTAAAGGTTAAAACTATTGATCAAAGGCAATCAGTGGGTCTAAGCAAAAATAAGATCGCCATTTTGCCAATAAAGTCTCCCACATGTGTGGATGATTACACCATGAGTATCAGTAGTCTTTCCCCACCAGGTCCCTTACCGCAGTGACCCTTGCCTCTGTCTTTGAGAGTCGGGGTCAGGGCGCTGGCGTTCGCGCCGGCATTTGCCTTTCAGTTCGTTGCTCTGGTAGTCGTGACTCCTAGATCTGTTATTTTCTGTAAAACTTTTCTTCTCTTATCTGTCTAGCTCTCCTTTTGGAGTGCCAACTGATGTTTTGTTTGTTTTGTCTTGCTTTTTTTTAATTTGCACTTAAAACACATAACCACCATTTTTGTTCAAGAAAGCCAGAACAACATTTAATGAAAATCTTTATATATTAGTACTTTGCTGAACCAACACTTTTCCCTTCATCTCATTTCCTGTTACTGTGCCACTGTTTTCAGAGTCATTTTCTTCCCCAAGTTATGGAGCTTCTAAACTGGGTTAGAAAATCAATGCTTTGTATTGATCTGTGCAATTCTTAGATATGTTCCAAGGCTATTGTATGAGACACTCATATCTCTGCCTTTCACACTCTAGGTATACAGGACATAGGATGTTCCTCCTCAGGGGTACGTCTTCCAGGGTGTGATCTGAGGCTGAATGTGGCCTTCTAGCACTTTTCTCCCCCCATCTTACTAAACACCTTGTCTCTCTGCCAGCACTCTCCTCTGCCGTCCTTCATTTTATTTCCGTCTCATCCCCACTCTACACAGCTAAGCACTAAGTGGTCCTTGAGCTCGTGCTTGGGAATCCTGCACGGGCGGGTGCCCAGACCTGAACCCACCACCACAATGTCCAGTTGGGACCTTGTAAGGATCTCGTAGCCTCTTTATCCTTCAGTTTTCTCATTTGCAGAACAAGAATCATGTGACTTCCATTATAAAGCTACTGTGAAGTTTAAGTAGGCTCAGGGATCCGAAGGTGTTTATAATGGTGCTTGGAATGTATGCTAAGTGTTTAGGACACGAATGACAGTATTGTTCTTGTTCAGTTGCTCAGTTGTGTCTGACTCTCTGTGACCCCATGGACTGCAGCACGCCAGCCCTCCCTGTCCATCACCAACTCCCGGAGTTCACCCAAACTCATGTGCATCGAGTCGGTGATGCCATCCAGCCATCTCATCCTCTGTCGTCCCCTTCTCCTCCTGCCCCCAATCCCTCCCAGCATCAGAATCTTTTCCAATGAGTCAACTCTTTGCATGAGGTGGCCAAAATATTGGAGTTCAGCCTCAGCATCAGTCCTTCCAATGAACACCCAGGACTGATCTCCTTTAGGATGGACTGGTTGGATCTCCTTGCAGTCCAAGGGACTCTCAAGAGTTTTCTCCAACACCACAGTTCAAAAGCATCAATTCTTCGGCACTCAGCTTTCTTCCCAGTCCAACTCTCACATCCATACAGGACCACTGGGAAAACCACAGCCTTGACTAGACGGACCTTTGTTGGCAAAGTAATGTCTCTGCTTTTGAATATGCTATCTAGGTTGGTCATAAGTTTCCTTCCAAGGAGTAAGCATCTTATAATTTCATGGCTGCAATCACCATTGATTAGACATGTACAAAAGCAAAACTTTATTTTTTCTCACTGTTGCTCTAACAGATAACCCTGTAAATCCAGTCTTCTCCTCAGTGAATAAAATTTCAGGCCATGCCCTATTTTTCCAGTCCCTTTTGGATAGGAAAAGACCAAAATTTTATTTTTTCCTTTTTTAATTTTAATCAAGTATAGTTGATTTACAATGTTGCGTTGCTTTCTGCTGTCCACCAAAGTGATTCGGAATATAAAAAAACAATTCTACTCTATATTCTTTTCCATTGTTGTTTGTCACAGAATACTGGATGCAGTTCCCTGCCCTGTGCAGTAGGACCCAGTCTATGCATTCTGTGTGTAATACTTCGCATCTGCTGATACCAGACTCCTGGTCCATCCCTCACCCCACTCCTTGACAGTCACAAACCTTTTCTATCTGTGAGTTTGTTTCTAATTCCTGCATAAGCTCATTTGTGTCATAGTCTAAACTCCACATATAAGTGATATCATATGGTATTTGCACCTTTCTGACTTCCTTCACTTGGTATGACAGTCTCTAGTTGCACCCATGCTGTGCAGATGGCCCTATTTTGTTCTTTATCGGCTCAGTAGTATTTCTTTGTGTGTGTGTTCTACGTCTTCCTGTACATTTACCTGTTAGCGGACATTCAGGTTGTTTCCGTGGCATGGCTATTGTGCTATGAACACAGGGGTGTGTGTGTCATTTCTTATTGTAGTTTTGTCCAGATATATGCCCAGGAATAGATTGCAGATCATATGGTAATTCCAGATTTAGTTTTTGAAAAACCTTCATACTGTTCTCCATAGTAGCTACACCAGTTTACATTCCCACCAACAGTGTAAGAGGGTTCCCTTTTCTCCACAACCTCTTCAGCATTTGTCATTTGTAGACATTTTGACAGCAGCCTCTCTGACCGGTGTGAAGTGGGACATCATTGTAGTTTTGAGTTGCAGTTCCCTAATAATTAGTGATTATTGAGCATCTTTTCAAGAAAAGACCAAAATTTTAGACTCACCCAGTTTTAAATTTCTTGCCTCCCCCACCTTGGGATCTGTAATTCATAAACATAGTGATAGGGACTCCTGTTGGTTTCTGCTTTTCTTCTTCCTCTTTTCCAACCAGCTAGATGCTGATTGTGGTTCTTCCAGGCTTGGGCTGTGAAGGTGATGATAAGGAGCAGGATAGGAAATAGGGGATTAAAGCTTGGTCTTCCTGGGCTGGTACTTGTGGGCTGGTACAGTGATCTCTGGTTGTGGCAGGTTACAAATGCCTGTTGTCGTCCCCTGTGGGGCACCTTTGATAGCTCTGCAGGGACTCTTTGCAGGACAGTTCTCTCACTCCGGGCGATCTGAGTGGCCCTTCAGCTGCCTGCTGTCACTGACCTCGGGTTCTGCTTTCTGTGATGCTGAGATGCGGTGGCATCACCCCCGTGGGAGGCACTCCAGCAGAAGGACCTCCTCAGGGGACCTGTGTCCAATGCCCTTCTGCACAGTCCACTCCAGGTCATGACAAGGATCTCCTCGGGGGACTCATGTCCGATGCCCTTCTGCACAGTCCACCCCGGGTCATGAGAAGGACCTCCTCGGGGGACCTGTGTCCAATCCCCTCTGCACAGTCCACTCCAGGTCCGTGAGAGACATGGTTCTCTGTCCAGCTGTCAGGTGAGGCCAGCTGAGTCTCACTGAGGCCCTGTCCCCTCAGTCACCTGCTCCAGCTGTTTTCCAGTTTTTGTGAGTGAGCCAGGTGTCAGTCCATTTCCTCAGACCACTAAGTGACACATGTCAGGTGACCTTCAAGCTTTTTATCCCCTTTTACTTGGCTTGAGTAGAAAGAAAGAATGACCTCCTCCTTTCCTCTATGCCACAGGGAAGGAGAAAAGCTACAGCACCTTGGCAACTTTTTCTCTTAACAAAACAGAAAGACAGGCAAAGGATTTGAATGGGCAGTTTATAAAAAGGAAAGTGTATAAAAAGAAGCTAGACTACAGTAAACAGAGAAAGAGAAATTAAACCAAACTTAAGATATAATTTTTATATTCCAGCTCAGCAGAAGTTAAAAATATAAATTTGCTATTTAGATATTAGGAAAATATATACACTTACACTTTTATGTGAGTAAATGTTGTTGGAGTCTTTTAGGAAAGCGATTTTGCAGTACATATTAAAGTTAAAAATCTGTACACTTTGTGACCAAACCAGACCTGCTTTCAGGTATCTATCCTAGAGAATATCAGCAAAAATGCTCGCATTTCCAAGTATTGAAGGTTTATTACTGCATTATTTGTAATTGTTAAAAATTTGAATGTCCATCAAAGTGGAAATAGCAAAATAAAAAGTGATATATCCAACAAAAAATGAATACAAGGGTTAAATAAAATAAGTTGTGACATTTGGGAAATATTTTTAAAACATGTTGTTAAAAAAATAAAAGCAGTGTGAAAATTTTTATTAGTGATACATTTACATAAGAAAATGGAAAAATCAGGTATTTTTTTTGTATGCATGTACTCACGGAGAAGGCAATGGCACCCCACTCCAGTACTCTTGCCTGGAAAATCCCATGGACGGAGGAGCCTGGTAGGCTGCAGTCCATGGAGTCGCTAAGAGTCGGACACGACTGAGTGACTTCACTTTCACTTTTCACTTTCATGCATTGGAGAAGGAAATGGCAACCCACTCCAGTATTCTTGCCTGGAGAATCCCAGGGACAGAGGAGCCTAGTGGGCTGCCGTCTATGGGGTCACACAAAGTCGGACACGACTGAAGTGACTTAGCAGCTTAGCATGTACTCATATTTGTAAATGATAGAGAAAAGTTCAGACCATTTCAAACTGATGAATGACTGCTTTTGGAGAGGACATAGACTTCCCCTGGAGGAGAAGCAGGGTCAGATAGAACTTTAACATTCACAACAAGAATGTGCTACATGTGTGATTACACATGATTTACAAAAGAATTTAAAATATAATAAAACGAATGTTAGAGGTAATCTCTAAGATAATATCAATGATAGCTGGATATACTAATCTTCAAAGAGCCTATGAGAGCATTTATTGTCATTAAACAATATTTATCATATTAAAGGTAGTTCTCTATAGTAATTACTTATGTCTAAATGTCTGTTCAGACAATAATTATGAAGTGTTTGCTATGGTTGTGAGCTTCTAAGATGACACACAGAATTATGTCTTTCAGATAATAAATCAGACAAATTTCAACACAGGGCATGTTGACTTTATTATTTATAATAATAATTAGCCAACTTGAGCTGATATGATAATATGCATATGAGAACTGTAACTAATATTCTCTGAAAAGTAAATATTTTATTTGTGGCAATCACTTCTATATAATTTAAATTGCATTTCATTTTTAGGAAACTATGTATAAGCTATTCTCAAATGACACATAATTTAAAACTCATTCACCTTTATGGTGTTTATTTTTAAATTTTAATATGTGTGTGTTTGAATTATATAACTTAGTAAAGATTATTATAATTCCGGAAAGATTAGATATAAACGTTGGCCCCATAAATATAATTACATGACTGTCGCTTCATTATTGTCCAAATTTAGTACCTACATGAAAATGGGATTGTCCATCGTGATCTCAAACCAGAGAATCTTCTCTATGCAACTCCAGCACCGGATGCGCCTCTCAAAATTGGTAAGGGTATTTCCTGAGGTCTTATTATCTCTGTTCCCAAAGCAGAAGAAATTTATTCCATGGAATTTGTAAATATTGCTCTATCCAGTTTTGTCTCCATTCCGTTTCCTCAAATAACGAAGTCTGTAAAGGAATAAAACATTGTTTTGAAAGTCTGTACTCTTTCCTAGAATATCAACTTGAATATGTGTGCAAGTTGGTACTTTATAGCTGGACACACAAAGGAATCACAGCCCTTGGAAAAGACAGGGACTTCAGGAGGTGACCTTATATTTTGAAGATAAGTTTATTATAGAAGAAAATCACAGATTATGTAACACTTTTTTTGGTTATCAACTTTTGTCACAAGTTAGTTGGAGCTTAATTTTAGATAATGAAGAACTCTGACACAAAGTGCTTAGAACATATCAGTGTACTTTGGCTCTGAGTCATTTGTTTATATGAACAGAGATAAGTTGAAATCTGTATTTCTCAACATGCCCTCCACGGAATGCCAGTTCTCAGTGAACAAGGGTGGATGGCCCCCTTAGGGGATGAGTGTGGAGGTGCTGGGTTTGGTCAAGTCAGTCAGCGAACTCTGAGTCACAGCTAAGCCAGGCTTTATGTCTGCAGGGCTTTCAGAAAGTTAGAAGTGCTAATGTGTGGGCTTAACATCTGAATTTGGAGAAGGCAATGGCACCCACTCCAGTACTCTTGCCTGGAAAATCCCATGGACGGAGGAGCCTGGTGGGCTCCAGTCCATGGGGTCACTGAGTCGGACACGACTGAGTGACTTCACTTTGACTTTTCACTTTCATGCATTGGAGAAGAAAACGGCACCCCACTCCAGCATTCTTGCCTGGAGAATCCCAGGGACGGCAAAGCCTGGTGGGCTGCCGTCTATGGGGTCGCACAGAGTCGGACACGACTGAAGCGACTTAGCAGCAGTAGCAACATCTATATTAGTGTCTGTAAAGCTTTTCCCAAACCTTATTTGACTTTGGAAACCTTGATTTGTATTTTTTTTTCCCCAATAAGAACTTGAAGAACTATAGAGATGATTTGGAAAGTTCTGATCTACCCAGAGAGATCAGTAAATCACCATTTTAGAAAAAAATGTATATTAAATTTTACTTTCCTTGTCCCTTACAAAGCAAATCTTTGTTTACCAAAATAATTATAAAATTTATTTTGGATGAAATCTCCTTTGGAGAACCTGTTCTAAACCCTCTAAAGGGCACTGTTCTTTTGGCGCTGTCTTTCATAATACCAATCTGATGAGTTCACTGCATCTATGTTAACAGTTCTGAAAATTAAGTTGTACATATCACAGGAAAGCTCAGACAACATAATGTGCTTTATGAGCACAAGGACCTAAAGGAAAAATGCTGATGTCCTGCTGGGCCGCCAGCCTGTTCTCTCTTCACTCCTGAAAGGCAGTGGGCAGCAGGGAGGCTTCCGTTTGTTGCTTCCTTTAACAGCACCTTCAAAGATTTTATCCTTAAAGAGATTTCTTTAAATGGATGGATAGGTACTAATTTAGCAGGGAGAGCTTTCCTTTCTAAGGACTTCCTGCTGCTTTTTCTGATAAGGATCAGCACCTCCATGGAAATGTGGGTTCATCTTTGAAGTCTACAATGGCATCAGTTCTGCACCTGCCTCTCTCCTGAATGCCCTTGAACTGTTTCCTCAGGTTTCCTGGGTGGGAGAGATGTAGCCCAGCAAATAGAGTATAATGACAGCAGCTTTTGATCATGTTTCATCTAGGTAATATTCTGAGAAATAAATAAGAAGGATCTTTGCACAAAGTTCCATGTTCCTCATATGAAAGTAAATTCTTATCCATCAAATACACTAAAGAATGAAACCGTTTATTTTGAAGCAGAATAAACCTTTTATATTTCTGCTCATTTTCTTGACATTTATGAAAGTATAACTTTTTATTTCTGATTTCTTAGATGGATTAAAGTTCTGATTTTATTAGTAATTCTATAATTCTATGCTGTCCTTTAGAGTTAGTATCAAATCTTAGAATTAACATTATACAAAATATATCCATCACATCTATTATTTCCAGAAGAAATAGCTTATTTACTAAAAGCTAATAATTACAGAAAAAACATAAAATATATATTGGAGTCATGGGGTAAACTTTTTTCCAATTTAACGCCAGACTTAAATTATTATTTAGCTTTTTTAGTTTACTCTCCCAAATGACTGTCCTCTATATCCACCCCAATATCAAATACAGAAACAAACAAGTGTTGTTTTGAATAATAAAACAGTAATCTGTCATCTTATAAAAGCTGTGAAAATACTTATTTCATTAATTTTTTTTCTTGTCTTCTTAGCTGATTTTGGACTCTCCAAAATCGTAGAACATCAAGTACTCATGAAGACAGTATGCGGAACCCCAGGGTACTGCGGTATGTTCTTTAATACTGATATTTTACTTTTTTGTATTCAAAGTCCTATTATCTCTATTTGAGACATAATTTGATATGAGTCTCCGTGAGGAAGGTGTTTATAAATGACACTCAGACCAGCTCTTGCTCTGCATGAGGGGTTCAATGATGTTGATTTTAGGGCGCCCCTGCAGGACAGCAGGGAGGGTGGAAAAAGGAGAGAAACAGGGGCTCTGCGCCTGGGGACCAGGAGAGGAACGGGCTGTGCGCCTGCCTTTCAGGGAGCAGCTGCTCTTATCCCTACTCAGAGTAAAAACAGAGTCTAGGGCAAAGAACAGGGAATATCCTTTGTGATTGGGATTAAAACCATGAACCTTTGTCACTTTACTCACTTGCTCTTTGTTAGGAAGGTGGGTGAGGAGACGTGTTGTTCGTTGCGATGGTGTGCAGGACTGCAGGGAGTGAGGGTGGCCCCTGGTTCTTATTGATGGCCCTTGTCTAGCCTCACTAGGAGAAGGGCTGTAGGTGGGGTCTCCCAGACAGAGGCCTCAGAGATGACACAGTCGTTGCATCCTTGCCCATCCTCCCAGCCTCCTGGAACGGGCTGAAGTCACCCTGAGTACAGACCACAGTCCGGAGACAGAACAATAGCGTTTGATCCAAGACAGCATGAAGCGCGCCCCCCTATTTTTTCTTGATGACTCTCTTAATCTGGCAACAACCTAAAAGACTCATGAATATATCACAAATTAATTAAAATCTGTGTTACAAAGAAAAGAGATAAGATTTCAAGTTACAGTTGTAAAACTAGCTATCATTTTATCTTAGGACCGTCATTTTTCTATACAAATCTTCCTTCACTCACTCATATGTGCACCGAAGTCACCTGCTGTGTCCAGGTCAGTGCTTGGCACCAGGAAGATGCGCCTTCTTGCCCTCCTCCTCCACTCCCATGGGCTCAGAGCCTGTCAGGGACGGACGTGAATTGTCCCCCTCCACTCCCATGGCTCAGAGTCTGTAAGGGACGAATGTGAAGCCGAACATGCACACCTCGAGGAATGCCGTGTTATGCTCGTGGAAAGGCCATGATGGAAACATACGAGAAGGGTGGTTTCAGCATTATCTGTCCTATTCTTCTATGGGATTTATGTTTATTAGTCACGTCATGTCTAAGTAGACAGGTAAGAACTACATTCAGTTCAGTTCAGTCGCTCAGTCGTGTCCGACTCTTTGTGACCCCATGAATCGCAGCACGCCAGGCCTCCCTGTCCATCACCAACTCCCAGAGTTCACTCAGACTCATGTCCATCGAGTCCGTGATGCCATCCAGCCATCTCATCTGCTATTATCCCCTTCTCCTCCTGCTCCCAATCCCTCCCAGCATCAATCTTTTCCAATGAGTCAACTCTTCGCATGAGATGGCCAAAGTACTAGAGCTTCAGCTTTAGCATCATTCCTTGCAAAGAAATCCCAGGGCTGATCTCCTTCAGAATGGACTGGTTGGATCTTCTTGCAGTCCAAGGGACTCTCAAGAGTCTTCTCCAGCACTACAGTTCAAAAGCATCAATTCTTCAGCACTCAGCCTTCTTCACAGTCCAACTCTCACATCCATACATGACCACAGGAAAAACCATAGCCTTGACTAGACAAACTAACTAACTCATTTTAACAACTTTTGAATTCACAGAAGTCAGACTGGAACAGTGCACTAAGAAAGCCACTGAAGGAAATGTATGATTAAATTCACAGAATTGTAGTGCTAGAAGGAACTTTAGTATCTAGTAAATTCTCATTTTACTAAGGTCAAAAGAGTGTGACTTCCTCAAGATTCCAAGTCTAGTTACTAGAGGGTCAGGGATGAGGATGCAGGTATGCAAGGTCCTAAAAACAGAATTACAGAAGGAGGTGGGGCTAACCCACTCCCGTGCTCTCGGTGGGGCAATCCCATGGACGGAGGAATCTGGCAGGCTGTATTCCATGGGGTCACCAAGGGTTAGACACAGCTGAGCACACACGCATCACACTCATCAAAAAAGCAACATAGAAAAACCAATATAGTTTCCCTTCATAGCAGTATATATCATGTGCAGGTTTCAGTTTAAAATGTTCCTGATTTTAATTTTTGAAACCTCAGAAGTGTTGGTCATTGTAAGAAGTGAAAATCCGAACATTGTTACTCAGCCGCTCAGTCATGTCTGACTTTTTGTCACACCATGGACGGCAGCACAGAAAGACAGGAAATGTCCTCCACCATCTCCCGGAGTTCACTCAAACTCATATATCTCGAGTTGGTGATGCCATTCAACCATCTCATCCTCTGTCGCCCCCTTCTCGTACCTTCAATCTTTCCCAGCATCAAGGTCTTTCCAATGAGTCGGTTCCTCATATCAGGTATCCAAAATATTGGAACTTCCGTTTCAGCATCAGTTCTTCCAGTGAATATTCAGGTTGATCTCCTTTAGGATGGACTGGTTTATTCTCCTTACAGTCCAAGGGACTCTGAAGAGTCTTTTCCAGCACCACAATTGCAAAGTATCAGTCCTTCGGTGCTCGGCCTTCTTTATGGTCCAACTCTCATATCCATGCATAACTACTGAAAAAACCCATAGCTTTGACTATATGGACCTTTGTCAGCAAAGTAATGTCTCTGCTTTTTAATACACTGTCTATGTTTGTCATAGCTTTTCTTCCAAGGAGCAAGCATTTTTTAATTTCATGGCTACAGTCACCATCCGCAGTGATTTTGGAGCCCAGAAAACTAAAGTCTGTCACTATTTCCACTTTCTCCAAACATAAGACAGATGTTGATCTCTCTGATACACTGGAGACCTGGAGGTAGGCAGTCCCGGTGGGCTATATGTGGTGGATCTCAGTGTCAGGGGTTCAGACTTTTCTGTCTTACTCTGCCATTCCTGAGTATGTTTCCTCACAGTCCAAAATGACTACTTGAAATCAGTCATCACATCTGCATTCTATACAACCAGAAGAAATAAACTCTAAGAAAGCACATTTTCACGTTAAATGCACTTCCGGGAGCTCCACGTATCACTTCCACTTGTATCTTATTCGCCAGTGCTTATTCCAGCCCCAGAAGACCAGAGAAATTGCCGATACGTCCTTATTGGACGTGCTGCAGTCCCGTGTGAGCTTGGGGTCTGTTGGCAGAGTGAGTGCTGCACCAGACAACTGTCTCTACCACATGCTTACGAGTGAGACTTCCATTCTCAGAGAAAAGCGTGGAGACCAGTGCAGTGTGTGCCCTTCAGCCATCCTCTTCTTCTGCTTTTATATTTTTATTTTCCTGAGAACTGTTACCTGACAACCTGTCCATCACCCTTCCCTTCTAATCATCGTGCCATATGAACTTTTCCTTTCTCTAATTCATAAGTCCTTTTTTGACCTCATCCTGAATTTCTTTCCTGCTTCCAGATCTCCGACAACATAGGGAAAAGAAGAGCCCTGAATTCAGTACTATATACCAAGTGGGGTGGCCCATTTTTGACCCTTAATTGCTGACCAGTTGAAAGAAGGATTGAAAGAGGATTGAGGAGAATGAGACAACAAATTAAGGGTTTCCCACAACAGTAAAGCTGGTGGGCAACTTAGTAATTGCTCTCTAATACTGAATACTAAGTATTCCAGGGAGATAGGGAGGTTGGAGAAATCCTCTGATAATTGAGTAGCCTGAAATGTAAGGATCAGAGAGAAATTACCCTAGTGATCTCTCAGGGTCCCTTCTGTGACTGAGATAGCAGCGTCCTTTCAACAGCTTATTAATAATTGTGATAAGAGCAAGTCTCTCTTGTGACAGTACAAAATGATCATTTCCAGTCAGTCAGTTCAGTCGCTCAGTTGTGTCTGACTCTTTGCGACCCCATGGACTGCAGCACGCCAGGCCTCCCTGTCCGTCACCAGCTCCCAGTGTTTACTCAAACTCATGTCCATTGAGTTGGTGATGCCATCCAACCATCTCATCATGTTGGGCAACTACCTACCTGGAGAGTTCCTCATTCACTCTCCTATCTTTTTGCCTTTTCATACTGTTCAAGGGGTTCTCAAGGCAAGAGTACTGACATGGTTTGCCCTCCCTTCTCCAGTGGACGTTTTGTCAGAACTCTCCACCGTGACCCGTCCATCTTGGGTGGCCCTGCATGGCGTGGCTCCTAGTTTCTCTGAGCTAGACAAGGCTGTGGTCCATGTGATTATATTGGTTAGTTTTCTGTGATTGTGGTTTTCAGTCTGGTCATTCTCTGAATGAATGATTGATTCATATTGATTCACTATGAATGAATGATTCATTCACTGGTAAAATGAACATTAAATGTGTTAACACACTCCATGTTAGTCACCGAGATTATGAGTGAACACAGTATGATCTTGCCCTTCAAGGATCTCATAGGCTATAAAAGAAGAAAGACCTGTACAGGATAAATCAGAGTTTGTTGTGATAAATTACATACTTATCTGAGCCTAAGGCTCAAGGATGCGGAGGGGAGGGAGTAGTTAATCCTTCTTAAGTGGGCCTTTACGGAGGAGGGACCCTGGAGAATAAGTAGGAGTTCGGCGAGTGAAGACGCGGCCACAGGCCTTTGTCAGCAAGCACAGGGACAGAGAAGGCAGGGGAGTGGCAGCATCCGGGAGCTTCAGGGGCTGTTTGCTGCTCGGTGGCTTTGCATGACTACAGCATGGAGTCTCTGGTACCGAGAATGCAGATGGACTTGGAAAAGTAGGATGCACCAAATTTTAAAAGAATCTTTGCACTAGGCTCAGGGATTGAGACTCGCTTTGGTAGATAGTATTGACCCAACAAAGGTTCCTCATCAGAGCAATTATATTTTAAAATCAAGTCTGTTTTATCAATATCTTGATAATGACATTATGACAGATGGATCTGAGAGAGAAGAGAGATCGAAGAAGACAAATTAGAAAGCTATTGTAGGTGCTCTTTCCTGTCGATCCAGTCATTTATTTTTTAACATAAAATTATTATAAAAATACTATTTCCAGCTCTTGCTTTGCCATCTTATGAGACAATGCTCTTAAGGTGATTCTGTCTCATAAGAGAGGCTTGTTTCCCATTTGTTTTTTCCCGGCAGATATCCACATCACCCTTGAGGCTGGGTAACGGGGTAGAGGGAGCTGAGTGGTTGAACGAGATCGAGGCAATCCATCCACTGCGCTGGAGGCAGAGGCTCCCCAGGAAGGCGTGGTTTGCTGAACCGCACAACAGAAGGAAGCAGCTAGGACGCTGCGGCAGGAGGGGGTCAGAGAGGAAATAAATGTGCTTTCGGGCTCTGAAGTGCTAGACTCACACTGGAATTGTAGAGGCCAAGGCAGGCTTAGAAATAAAAAACAGGAAAGTTTGATGTACTTAATTTAAAAGGCAGGGTTCATAATATATATAAACAGACATGTATTTTCATACAGTCCCTTGATCCAAAGGAAATACAATAGAATATTAAGCCCAAGAGGGGTCAGCGGGAGCAGGATTCTAAGGACCCGGTGACACCGGGGCAAGGGCAGCAGGCAGCCTGGAGCAGAGAGAAGGTGCAGGGATGTGAACTGTTTCAACTTAATGTGGTAATATGTCTATTCATCTGTCTCACAAACAATGAGACCTTTTACAGGTAAGGCTGAAGCCCTCTTCGAGGATCACCCTCAATTCCAGCCCTTTCTCCCCACACCACATATAAATACTGATGGCTTCTTTTTTTTTTTTAAGTTCATTGCAAAAAGAAAGTCATCATTGTGAGTATCAGTTTTCCAGGTAGCCTTCTGAGAATATTTGGGTGAGGAGGGAACTGTTCATTTATAGAAAGAGCTGAAAATGAGATTCAAGTGCAAGACTGGCGGAAATCACAGTCATGCTATGAAAAGCACGGCTTTACACAGAGACTTTGCATTTAACTTGGACGGTGACAGAGAAGGGAGGCTGAGCTCACTTCTGACTTGATGCAAGGATGATTGTGTCCTACGTGAATTATTCTTATGTAAAATCACTGCAGATGGTGACTGCAGCCATGAAATTAAAAGACGCTTACTCCTTGGAAGGAAAGTTATGACCAACCTAGATAGCATAATCAAAAACAGAGACATTACTTTGCTGACTAAGGTCTGTCTAGTCAAGGCTATGGTTTTTCCAGTGGTCATGTATGGATGTGAGAGTTGGACTGTGAAGAAGGCTGAGCACCGAAGAATTGATGCGTTTGAACTGTGGTGTTGGAGAAGACTCTTGAGAGTCCCTTGGACTGCAAGGAGATCCAACCCGTCCATTCTGAAGATCAGCCCTGGGATTTCTTTGGAAGGAATGATGCTAAAGCTGAAACTCCAGTACTTTGGCCCCCTCATGTGAAGAGTTGACTCACTGGAAAAGACTCTGATGCTGGGAGGGATTGGGGGCAGGAGGAGAAGGGGGCGACAGAGGATGAGATGGCTGGATGACATCACGGACTCAATGGACATGAATCTGAGTGAACTCCAGGAGTTGGTGATGGTCAGGGAGGCCTGGCGTGCTGAGATTCATGGGGTCGCAAAGAGTCGGACACAACTGAGCGACTGAACTGAACTGAATATTCTGTCTGATTTCTTGAAGGATTTTTCAATTACATCTTTGGAGAGAGTGGGTATTTATGTTATACCATGTGTTATTTGTTCGGAAATTTAAAAAGGAAAGCTATCCAATCAGTCTGACAGAACTTTTGCCCCAGGCTATTAATAACAGAGGGTTCTCCTATTAAAGAATCTCAAAGGAAAAAAGATCACAGATACTGTATGTTTAAGCAAATACTCATTATTTCCTGGGAAATGCGCCCAGTTGAAACAGAACTCCAGGCCAGAAAACTAAAATTTGTGATTCAGATAAATGGAATCAATGACTAATACTCTGAAATACTCCATGAAGTATTCAACGTTGAAGAAATTCTCAAAATCTTGGTAGGAATAGAAATAGGTCTCAAGAAAAAAATATCCATTGGGCATGGCTCCTGATAAATGTGTTACAATGTAACTATGCAATACTACTTCCAGAATATCTTAACTGGTTTAGATATTTAAAGCTTGAAGTTTGTGGGTGTTCTGCAGATGGTGACTATAGCTATGAAATTAAAAGATGCTTGCTTCTTGGAAAAAAAGCTATGACTAACCTAGGTGAAGGTGAAGTCGCTCAGTCGTGTCTGACTCTTTGTGACCCCGTGGACTGTAACCTACTAGGCTTCTCCGTCCATGGGATTCTCCAGACAAGAATACTGGAGTAGATTGCCATTTCCTTCTCCAGGGGATCTTCCCGACCCAGGGATCGAACCCGGGTCTCCCGCATTGGAGGCATACACTTTAACCTCTGAGCCACGCATCAGGTCCTATGCTGACTAACCTAGACAGCATATTAAAAAGCAGAGACATTACTTTGCTGACAAAGGTCCGTCTGTCTAGTCAAAGCTATGGTTTTTCCAGTAGTCATGTATGGGTGTGAGATTTGAATTATAAAGAAAGCTGAGTGCCGAAGAATTGATGCTTTTGAACTGTGGTATTGGAGAAGATTCTTGCGAGTCCCCTGGACTGCAAGGAGATCCAACCAGTCCATCCTAAAGAAATCAGTCCTGAATGTTCATTGGAAGGACTGATGTTGAAGCTGAAACTCTAATACTTTGGCCACCTATGTGACAAACTGACGCATTTGAAAAGACCCTGATGCTGGGAAAGATTGAAGGCGGGAGGAGAAGGGGACAACAGAGGGTAAGATGGCTGGATGGCATCACCGACTCAATGGACATGAGTTTGAGTGAACTCCAGGAGTTGGTGATGGACAGGGAGGCCTGGCCTGCTGCGGTCCATTGGGTTACAAAGAGTTGGACACAACTGAGCGACTGAACTTAACTGAAATGTACCCATGCCTATCATAGACAAGAAATACAAGCTGTTAGAGTAGAAAAGAAACCAGTATGGAAGTGGTTATATAAAAGAATGTTTCTGTCTAGTATCAGTTAGCTAATTTATTCATAGGCTTAGTTAACTGAATTATGTATCTTCATATTTTATATTCCTACTTGTGTATTTATCCAGATTCTTTTTTTTTTCAAGATTGTATAAAGAATTTTATTTGAGGGTTTTTTAAGCTGAACTTTTTTTGTTGTTGATGTTTTTGTTTTGTTTTTTCAGGAAATAGCAAAAATCAAACCAGAATAAAACTGAGTGCTTTAGAGAACAGTAAATGTTGCTATATTTTCTTCTCTGCTGCACAATAAAAATAAGCCTGATTTAATAATTTTATACTAATTTTAATTTTACTTTTTGAAGGCATAATTAGCATCTGTTTTAGTTTTAAACATTTAGTTTGTTTCAAAATCCTTCCTTTTTAAAATTATTTATTTTAATTGGAGGCTAATTACTTTACAATATTGTAGTGGTTTTTGCCATACATTGATATGAATCAGCCATGGGTGTACATGTGTCCCCCATCCTGAAACCCCTCCCACCTCCCTTCCCACTCCATCCCTCTGGGTTGTCCCAGTGCACTGGCTTTAAATGCCCTGTTTCATACATTGCACTTGGACTGCTGATCTGTTTCACATATGGTAATATATTCAGGGTCCAGAAGCTATTGAGAATTTATTTCCTCTTGGCATTTTCCAGGTCTAATTATTATAGGGATAATCCTTCTTTGTTACCACATTGATATATTCTAAAGAAATAACCTATTCCATTCACTCTACCAGAATTAGAATTTTTTCAGCAGTCTACAGTCAGAAGAGATTTCTGTCTACATGCAGATACATTGCATGAAAAATATTGGAAAATTTAAATGAGTAAAACATGTAAATCTAATAGTCTAAACTACAAACTTTCTCTTTGTTTCCCTTTCTCTTACTCATTTTATTTATTTATTTAATATAAATTTATTTCTTTTAATTGGAGGCTAATTACTTTACAATATTGTATTGGTTTTGCCGTACATCAACATGAATCTGCAACGGGTGTACACATGTTCCCCATCCTGAAAACCCCTCCCACCTCCCTCCCCGTACCATCCCTCTGGGTCATCTCAGTGCACCAGCCCTGAGCATCCTTTATCATGTGTTGAACCTGGACTGGTGATTTGTGACACATATATTATACATGTTTCAATGCCATTCTCCCAAATCATCCTACCCTTGCCCTCTTCCACCGAGTCCAAAAGACTGTTCTATACATCTGTGTCTCTTTTGCTGTCTTGCATACAGGGTTATCATTGCCATCTTTCTAAATTCCATATGTATGCATTAGTATACTGTATTGGTGTTTTTCTTTCTGGCTTACTTCACTCTGTATAATAGGTTCCAGTTTCATCCACCTCATTAGAACTGATTCAAATGTATTCTTTTTAATGGCTGAGTAATACTCCATTGTGTATATGTACCACTGCTTTCTTATCCATTTGTCTGCTGATGGACATCTAGGTTGCTTCCGTGTCCTGGCTATCATAAACAGTGCTGTGATGAACATTGGGGTATATGTGGTTCTTTCAGTTCTGGTTTCCTTGGTGTGTATGTCCAGTAGTGGGATTGCTGGGTCATAAGGCAGTTCTATTTCCAGTTTTTTAAGGAATCTCCACACTGTTCTCCATAGTGGCTGTACTAGTTTGCATTCCCACCAACAGTGTAAGAGGGTTCCCTTTTCTCCACACCCTCTCCAGCATTTATTGCTTATAGACTTTTGGATAGCAGCCATTCTGACTGGCGTGAAATGGTACCTCATTGTGGTTTTGATTTGCATTTCACTGAGAATGAGTGATGTTGAGCATCTTTTCATGTGTTTGTTAGCCATCTGTATGTCTTCTTTGGAGAAATGTCTGTTTAGTTCTTTGGCCCATTTTTTGATTGGGTCGTTTATCTTTCTGGAATTGAGCTGCAGGAGTTGCTTGTATATTTTTGAGATTAATTCTTTGTCAGTTGCTTCATTTGCTCTTTTTTTTTCCCATTCTGAAGGCTGTCTTTTCACCTTGCTTATAGTTTCCTTTGCTGTGCAGAAGCTTTTAATTTTAATTAGGTCCCATTTGTTTATTGTTGCTTTTATTTCCAATATTCTGGGAGGTGGGTCATAGAGGATCCTGCTGTGATTTATGTCAGAGAGTGTTTTGCCTATGTTCTCCTCTAGGAGTTGTATAGTTTCTGGCCTTACATTTAGATCTTGAATGCATTTTGAGTTTATTTTTGTGTATGGAGTTAGAAAGTGTTTTAGATTCATTCTTTTACAAGTGGTTGACCAGTTTTCCCAGCACCACTTGTTAAAGAGATTGTCTTTTCTCCATTGTATATTCTTGCCTCCTTTGTCAAAGATAAGGTGTCCATAGGTACATGGATTTATCTCTGGGCTTTCTATTTTGTTCCATTGATCTATATTTCTGTCTTTGTGCCAGTACCATACTGTCTTGATGACTGTGGCTTTGTGGTAGAGCCTGAAGTCAGGCAGGTTGATTCCTCCAGTTCCATTCTTCTTTCTCAATATAGCCTTGGCTATTCGAGGTTTTTTGTATTTCCATACAAATTGTGAAATTATTTGTTCTAGCTCTGTGAAAAATACCGTTGGTAGCTTGATAGGGATTGCATTGAATCTATAGATTGCTTTGGGTAGTATACTCATTTTCACTATATTGATTCTTCTGATCCATGAACATGGTGTATTTCTCCATCTATTAGTGTCCTCTTTGATTTCTTTCACCATGTTTTATAGTTTTATACATATAGGTCTTTTGTTTCTTTCAGTTCAGTTGCTCAGTCGTGTCCAACTCTTTGTGACCCCGTGAACCACAGCACTCCAGGCCTCCCTGTCCATCACCAACTCCCGGAGTTCACTCAGACTCACGTCCATTGAGTCCGTGATGCCATCCAGCCATCTCATCCTCTGTCGTCCCCTTCTCCTCCTGCCCCCAATCCCTCCCAGCATCAGAGTCTTTTCCAATGAGTCAACTCTTCACATGAGGTGGCCAAAATACTGGAGCTTCAGCTTTAGCATCATTCCTTCCAAAGAAATCCCAGGGCTGATCTCCTTCAGAATGGACGGGTTGGATCTCCTTGCAGTCCAAGGGACTCTCAAGAGTCTTCTCCAACACCACAGTTCAAAAGCATCAATTCTTCAGCACTCAGCTTTCTTCACAGTCCAAGTCTCACATCCATACATGACCACAGGAAAAACCATAGCATTGACTAGACGGACCTTAGTTGGCAAAGTAATGTCTCTGCTTTTGAATATGCTATCTAGGTTGGTCATAACTTTTCTTCCAAGGAGTAAGCGTTTTTTAATTTCATGGCTGCAGTCACCATCTGCAGTGATTTTGGAGTTCCCCAAAAATAAAGTCTGACACTGTTTCCCACTGTTTCCCCATATATTTCCTGTGAAGTGATGAGACCAGATGCCATGATCTGTTTCTTTAGGTATATATATTCCTAAGTATTTTAGTCTTTTCATTGCAATGGTGAATGGAATTGTTTCCTTAATTTCTCTTTCTATTTTCTCATTATTAGTGTATAAGAATGCAAGGGATTTCTATGTGTTGATTTTATATCCTGCAACTTTACTATATTCATTGATTAGCTCTAGTAATTTTCTGGTGGAGTCTTCAGGGTTTTCTATGTAGAGGATCATGTCATCTGCAAACAGGGAGAATTTTACTTCTTCTTTTCCAATTTGTATTCCTTTTGTTTCTTTTTCTGGTCTCATTGCTGTTGCCAAAACTTCCAAAACTATGTTGAATAGCAGTGGTGAGAGTGGGCACCCTTGTCTTGTCCCTGACTTTAGGGGAAATATTTTCAATTTTTCCCCATTGAGGATAATGTTTGCTGTGGGTTTGTCATATATAGCTTTTATTATGTTGAGGTATGTTCCTTCTATTCCTGCTTTCTGGAGAGTTTTTAAGCATAAATCGATGTTGAATTTTGTCAAAGGCTTTCTCTGCATCTATTGAGATAATCATATGGTTTTTATTTTTCAATTTGTTAATGTGGTGTATTACACTGATTGATTTGTGGATATTGAAGAATCCTTGCATCCCTGGGATAAAGCCCACTTGGTCATGATGTATGATCTTTTTAATGTGTTTTTGGATTCTGATTGCTGGAATTTTGTTAAAGATTTTTGCATCTATGTTTACAAGTGATATTGGCCTGTAGTTTTTTTATCTTGTGGCATCTTTGTCAGGTTTTGGTATTAGGGTGATGATGGCCTCATGGAATGAGTTTGGAAGTTTACCTTCCTCTGCAATTTTCTGGAAGAGTTTGAGTAGGATAGGTGTTAGCTCTTCTCTAAATTTTTGGTAGAATTCAGCTCTGAAGCCGTCTGGACCTGGGCTTTTGTTTGCTGGAAGATTTCTGATTACAGTTTCAATTTCTGTGCTTGTGATGGGTCTGTTAAGATTTTCCATTTCTTCCTGGTTCACTTTTGGAAAGTTGTACTTTTCTAAGAATTTGTCCACTTCTTCCAAGTTGTCCATTTTATTGGCATAGAATTGCTAATAGTAGTCTCTTATGATCCTTTGTATTTCTGTGTTGTCTGCTGTGATCTTTCCATTTTCATTTCTAATTTTGTTGATTTGATTTTTCTCCCTTTGTTTCTTGATGAGTCTGGCTAATTGTTTGTCAATTTTATTTATCCTCTCAAAGAACCAGCTTTTGGCTTTGTTGATTTTTGCTATGGTCTCTTTTGTTTCTTTTTCCATTTATTTCTTCCCTAAGTTTTAAGATTTCTTTCCTTCTACTAACCCTGGGGTTCTTCATTTCTTCCTTTTCTAGTTGCTTTCGGTGTAGAGTTAGGTTATTTATTTGACTTTTTTCTTGTTTCTTGAGGTATGCCTGTATTGCTATGAACCTTCCCCTTAGCACTGGGTTTGCCCCCGCTATGAACCTTCCCCTTAGCACTGGGTTTGCCCCCGCTCCCAGAGTGTGTGCTTTCCCTGTCTACACTGCTTAGGCTCTCGGTTGCTCTGCCAGGAACTATCTGAGGCCGGCCCTGGGTTGTATGCACTTCCCAGGTCTAAGCTGCTCAGGTTAAGGTACTCGGGTAGTCCTCAGAGGTGCAGACTCGGTTGGGCCTGCGTTTTGTGCTCTTCCCAGGTCTGAGCAGCTCAGGTGACCAGGTGTTTGGCGAGCGCGGTTACGACTTATAGCCTCTCCCGTCCCTGCCACTCTGTTTTCTGGGTGTGCAACCGACACACCTTCTCAGGCAGATGTTGACTGTCCAGAATCCCAAGAAGTCTTGGTTAGCAACAAAGCCAGTTTGGTAGATAATGCCTCTCTGGGGCTGCTATATCAGGGCAGGAAAGGCTCGAGGGAGGCAAGAACGCCCGGCAGCCTGGCCCGAAGCCATCGCCCCTTCCTGCACATCCCGTCCCCTTTCCCTGAGCCCGCGCGGACTGTCCCAGGCAGGCTTGCAGTGCCCGGTCCAGACGAAGAGGTGCCCGGGAAAGGGAGAGTGAAGCTGGTGCCGAGCCAGGAGTGGTGAGCAGGGGTGTTGCTGATCTTGGTGTTGGCCTTGCAGAGCACAGGGACTCAGAGCTGTTTGGGAAGTTTTAAACTCAGAGGAAAATGAATCTCTCAGGGCCTTTGTACCATCTGATACGGACCTAAAGAAAGGGTGTTCTGTGGAACTTTAGTCTTTTTTCATTTAATTTTTACTAAGTTCTTATTATGCACTGGGCTCGTTCTGGGTGCTTCAGATACAGCAGTGAAAAAATTATTTAAGGAAGGTAAATTTTAGTGGGAGAAGACAAACAATAAACAGAATACATGTGTAAACTATATAAAAAGAATTTCTGTGGAAGAACCTAGAGTTGGGGAAGAGGACAGGAAGTGCTGGGAGCCTGAGTTAATGTTTAAACAGGGTAAGCTGTGAAGGCTTCAAGGGAGAGGAGATCACAGCCTTGGAGGGGGGCAGGGAGAGAGCCCCTGGTATAGACACCTGAGAAAGAATGTTCCAGGGGCAGGGACTGAGCGCGCCAGCCCCGAGGAAGAGCGTGCCGGTCGCTAGGAGGCGGCTGGCGGGCGTGTAACTGCAGGGGACAGGGGGCCTGAGGCTGGAGAACCGCGCAGGAGGACAGAGCCACCCTCCCTGCGGCAGAACGCCTCCTGAGCAGCAGGCGCGGGGCTGCTGGCCGTGGGGTGCTGTGAGACACCCCGGCGGATGTGTCTGAGGTTCAGAAGCCAGGGCGTGGCTGCTGGTACCAGTGTGTAGATGCTACTTAAAGTCATGAGACTGTCGAGCATCCCCCGAGCAGAAAAGGAAGGGATCCCACTGACGCCCAGGCAGCATCGCCTTCAGGAGGCCAGAGAGAAGAGAAGAGACCGAGTTACCATTCAAACGGTCCAACAGTAGACACTCCACAGTGCAGAATAGGAATGAATAGCTGTGTGAATAGCTGTGTAAGACGCCGGTCTGGGGCTCAGTGCACAAAACCGTGCTAACATCTAGAGCTGTCAGCAGCTAAGGCGCTCATACAAGCAGTCGCCTCCCTCCCGCGGGAGATGGTCGCAGACCCGCCTACGCATCCGGCAGGGTCAGCGCCTTGACAGGGACAGGGGAGAGCCGTGCACACGTCCTCATCACCCATAGGATATTAAGTGGTATTCCTGCAGAATCCCTGTATGCATTCTGTATTTGTCAACTAAGTTGCCAAATGAGCACTTAACGAAGTATATTTTGACCTGAGATGGCTGATATAATGGAGTCTAAAGAGACTGTCGCCAACGTCACCCCTCACTTCTCCTGCTTCCTTTAGTTTAGAGACAGTCTTTTTAAAATACATTGTAGTCGGAGGACAGGTGCATTACAGTGCTGCTTTGGTTTCTGCCGCGCGTCAGTGTGCATGGGCCGTGGGTGTGCACGGTCCCGCCCACCGCCGGGTTCTCGCGGAGCCGACATGTGCGCTGCCCGCTGCAGCAGGGCCCCTCCGGCTCTCTTTACCTGGCGGTGTGTATGTTCCCGTGCTCCTGTCTCCTTTCATCCCACCGTCTCCTTCCCCTCTCTGCATCCATGGGTCTGGTCTCTGTGTCCGCCGTACAGACAATCTTCTAATGTACTTGAAATCCTTAACTTCTTGGTCTTAGTATCGCAAATCATTCTCTGTGCCCTCTTCCTTATAATTGTGAGAGACCACTTCAAGAAAGCACCAGCCGCGCCCCCGAATCCCTGCTGTGAGGATTCAGCTCTGTAGTTGCCTGTGTGAGGGTGGAGCAACGGGAGGAAGGGGGTCGCAGAGCTGGCTGACACGCATGGGAGGAGACGCGCTTAAAGTGCACCATTCGGGCCCTCAGCACCCACGGCATGCTCCATTTTAGAGTGTTTGCGACAGAAAGGATAATCATAAAATAAACAGTCAACGTTTCAAAAAGAATTATTGCTGACAATTATCAGTGAGGTGTATAGTTCCTTTAGAGAAAAGCACAGTATTTGCCAACGTAACACGTGAGACAGTTTGAATGCTAAATCCATCACTTTATATCTGCATCATCATATAAAAAAGAGATTCTTATATCATGTTACTATTGCTGCTAAGTCATTTCAGTCGTGTCCAACTCTGTGAGACCCCATAAACGGCAGCCCACCAGGCTCCCCCATCCCTGGGATTCTCCAGGCAAGAACACTGGAGTGGGTTGCCATTTCCCTCTCCAATGCATGAAAGTGAAAAGTGAAAGTGCAGTCACTCAGTCGTGTCCGACCCTCAGCGACCCCATGGACTGCAGCCTTCCAGGCTCCTCCGTCCATGGGATTTTCCAGGCAAGAGTACTGGAGTGGGGGCCAAACATTCTATTAAACATTCAGCAGAAACCCTTTTATCCTACTTTATGCAGTGGGTTCAGAAAGAACAAAAGTGACACCATGTTCCCTCTGACAGACCCAAAATCATACTCCCAGCCCTAACCTACCATTACACGCTTCCCACCATTAGCACTGTAGGCCAAGCGTGTCTCTCATGACAGCTGCTGCTGCCACCCATGAACACCCTGTAACAAAGCAGCACAACAGCTCACTGTAATCCCTCGCAGCTCCTGTCCGCCTGCTTGCTGGGAGCCTTACGTCCACTGCTCCACACTCCGCCCAGCCGCCGTGGCCACACAAACAAATGGAAGCAGGGCACCAAAGTATGCACTCAGCACTCCTTCGCAAAGTGAGAGGGCACTTCCTATCTCTTTGTCAGAGTATCAGCAGGACTGGGTGGGGTGGGAGGGTGCTGCTGACAGAGGCAGCAATAAAGAGAAAGCCGACAGAGTGCACACGCTCCCAACATTCAGAGCCCTGTCACGGCACTGCTGGGAGCTTGAGCGTGAGTCTATCACAAGGAAACCTACTCGGGAAATTCTAACCACTTCCCATTGCTCTGTAGCAAGGCTTTGCTGCGTGCTTTTCAGAAGTATGAAATTAACAAGGTATTTTTTTGATTCGTAACTTAAAAATCAATTTCTTAATGTGGCTTTTGTTTTTAGGGAGAGAAATGCTAAACACAAATAACTAGTGAAGTCTATCAGCTTTGGGGAATTCCCTATCAGTCATGACTAATAAGACAACCTAAAACCACAATTCCACACCCGGATGATAAACGGTACCAATTAACCAGAGTATTAACTACAATGACTTAAATATTACCTGAATAGTTTCTATAGGATGAGATAATTAATTATATGCTGTATTTATTTATACTCTGCCTTTTCCCACAAAAATGGAAAGATGGCTTTTCAACAGTTGACACTCCTTTGCTATCCCTCAGCCAGCATCCATCACAGCTTTAAAGTGACCAGGAGATTCGGTATGATTAAGATTTGGAACAAATAGTGATTACTCCAAGATGGGAGAACTCAAGGGAATCATAGAAAAGTGACTTTCATAGAAATGAAAGTTTCACAGGGTGATAAAGATAAGTCGTGTTTCTTTTGCCTGCTTCTGAAAGCACTAGGTGTTCTAGGATATTTGATTTTCTCTTCAGGGTATCATTTAAAAAGCAAAAAAGTGAAGTGAGAAAAATAAACAGACTCTTTCTTCACCCATTTATAAGATTTATACAAAAAAAAATGTCATATGATTCATGTGGCAAGGAAGACTTCTTTAACAGCTGAAATGAAATACAGTGAGAGTTGTATTGACTGATGTTTGAAGTGTAAAAGAGCCAAGGAAAGTAGAAAGGACACACTAGAACATAAAGAGCCTATCGCTTATGTCTCAAAACATCGTTCAGACGTTTTTTCTTGCTCTACACCACCAAGTGGTAAATAGCTGGAGTGTCCGAGCCTCCGAACGCCCCCTCGCTTGTTCTCAGCCTTCCTCAGCAAGGCATGTATAGAGGTGACAGCGTTCTGAGGCCCACTGCAGTAAACTGGAATGGCTGCTCCTAGCCAGAGGCAGTCCCCCCACCCCCAGCCCCAGAAGCCTTTCAGCTGTATCACAGTCTGATCCGGTCCATACCTTTGTTACAGCAGTCAGCATACTGCGCTCAGACATTACCTGTCTTCTCTACTGTCAAAGCAAAAACTGCCCCTGACAAAGTTGAAAAGGTTGTTCCTGATTCTTGCCAAATATATGAGACTCCTGTAACAGAGAACCACACACGGTTCTGATGCTCAGAAAAGCCTGCCGTGGGCACCGTAGGAGCCGGTAAGCTATGTGAGCCTGTAGGAGGCACCCTGGAGGCACCTCCTGGGGTCCTCCTGGCCAAGCTGGGAAGCGGGAAGGAGCGGAGAAGGTCCAAACAGGCTCTCCGGCTTCTGGCAGATAAACCCTCTCCCTCCTCCTGCTCGATCCCCAGGGGCAGTGCTTAGAGGAGTTTCTAGGTGCTGTGGGCGCCGTGGATTTCTGTGGCCCAGTAGTCTCTGAATTCAAGATCAGCCTCTGCACTGCAAGCCCCACTGTGTCTGTCTGTCCGCTGTACATCTATAAAGTCAGATTCGGGCTTTAAGGTGAAAATAAATCTTTTCTGTTCTCTAACTGAAGTATAATTGAAGGACAGCATTGCATTAGTTTCAGGCATACAACATGGTGATTCGGAATTTTTATACATTATACTCCGTTTATAGTTACTAGAAAATATTGGCTGTACTTCCTGTATGTTTTGAATGGTTAAAATGAAAATGTAGGAGATAATTTAAACACAAATGAGCAACAACAACGCTCTGATGAAGTGGAACCCGCAGCGGCCCTGACCTGCCTCGGGCACCTGGGGCCCCCGAGCAAGGGGAGCCGCACCCACTCGGACCCCTCCCTTCCCGAGTCCCAGCTCCTCCCTGCCGCGAGGTCTCATTGCCTTTGCTTTCTTCAGGGAGCCCTCTTCTCTGTTTCCTCAGCCACTACCGCTCCCCCTTTGCCTGGTTAGTTTCTCTAGATCTTTCACATCTGTTTAAACTTCACTGTCTCTGAATACCTTTCTTGATCTTTCTGGCCAGGTCAACCCTCTGTTATAGACACTCTCCCTCCAAGCACTCTGTTTCTTGGTGTGGTTTTCTCTGTGGTAGTGGAAACTTGTTCTCTGTAAACCCCCCATCATTCCCCAGCACCACCCACAGTACTTGTCACATGGCATGTGCTTAACAAATGCAGTTCATCATCAGCTGAATGAGTGAGTGAAGAAACCTGTTGATTTCCTTCGCCTGGTCTCCCTTGGATTGGGCTTTCTCAAAAACAGTTAACAATTTGAAAAAGACTTCCGATAGAGAATGCCTCTCTGTGGTTTTAACTCCATAGGTAGGAAGGGATCATGCTCATCTAGGGCACCAACAAAATGAAGGTTCAGTCAGTTCAGTTCAGTTCAGTCGTTCAGTTGCGTCCGATTCTTTGTGACCATCACCAACTCATGGAGTTTACCCAAACTCACGTCCATTGAGTTGGTTTGGAGGAGCTGGAAGGCTCTGAGCAAATACTGAAAATGTATTTGCTCCACTAATGACGAAGGTTGGAAGCTGGAACAAGCATAACAAAGGGTTATGAGCCTTCACCGAGTGCCTGAGACTGGGAACGGATAACGAAAGTTCATACGCCCGGCCTTGAGGCGTCTGAAGGCTCCCTCTGACCACCTGTTTCTGGGAGCAAGGACTGTTGCTTCATGATAAGACTCCCTTTAGAGTTTCGCCAGAGCTATGTCTTGGGCGGTGGGAACTGTATTTTATGCTTGAATACTGTGATGTTTATCGAGAAAGGCTACGTGCAAGTCTGCTCTATGCTCTGTTCCCTGAGACCATAAAACTGCACAGCTGGATAATAAACTTTGTCAGTCCACTAGAGGCTGTCCCTGAGTGTTCCTTTCAGAGCACGGTTCTCCGAGCCTTACAAGTTGGTGATACTATCCAACCGTCTTATCCTCTGTCATCCCCTTTTCCTCCTGCCTTCAATCATTCCCAGCATCAGGGTCTTTTCAAATGAGGATTCAAATGAGCTCTTCGCATCAGGTGGCCAAAGGATTGGAGTTTCAGCTTCAACATCAGTCCTTCCAATGGATATTCAGGACTGATTTCCTTTAGGATGGACTGGTTGGATCTCCTTGCAGTCCAAGGGACTCTCAAGAGTCTTCTCCAACATCACAGTTCAAAAATTGATATTCTTCGGCGCTCAGCCTTCTTTATAGTCGAACTCTCTCATCCATACATGACTACTGGAAAAATCATAGCTTTGGCTAGACAGACCTTTGTTGGCAAAGTGATGTCTCTGCTTTTTAATACACTGTCTAGGTTTGTCATAGCTTTTCTTCCAAGGAGCAAGTGTCTTTTAATTTCATGGCTGCAGTCACCATCTGCAGTGATTTTGGAGCCCCAAAGAAAAAAGTTACAGTCAGTCATCCAATTATCCCTCTATTTTTCTCTTAGGGCTTTAGGAGAAGGAAAACCTAGCATCAGTCAGTATGTCACAGGCTATACCTAATCTTGCTTATTTTAGAACCATTTCCAGTTACAGTGATTTTATCTACTAAAATGAATTAATTCCAATCTTTATATGTACCTTCAATCTCTAGACATTAGACTGTCAGGTGTCCTGGGAGTTCTGTAGCATTTAGTGTTTAATGAGCAATAACATGAATGATGGTAACTTTAGGAAACAGCAGAAAACTTGACTCTACTTAGAAGACAGCCAGGAAAATCAATGAATGATTAACTATTTCTGAAAAAAATTCTAAATCATTTAAAATACATGTAAAAAAAACTGTAGTACACCTTGAATGTTTTTATTCCCCTGCCCCTGCATTTTGCTTGTTTACTTGTTTGTTTGTTTTGGCAATGAGATAAGAAAACATATGAAGGACATCCAGGAGTGTCTGTATGAATAGCATTAAAAGGTGGACTGGTTGATATCTTTTCTTGAACTGAATTGGAAGTAGTCAACTATTTCTGACTCTTAAGAAAATCATAAATATGTATAATTACCCTCCAGGACATGTGATATGTAGGAGACTTGAAACACTGATGTGCCAGAGACTGAAGTTTATTCTAGAAGAGCTTCTGGCGTTTGGAAAGTGCTCACATAGACACAAGAATGTGTTCTGCTGGCTCCGAAGTCACAGTCCTATTAATTAGGATCAAAAACGTTTGAAGGCTGCTGTGTACTGGTGTCTAGTTGTGTCTAGGTATTTAGGTTGATTTCATCCAAATTTTATATTATGGTAGTGAGTATAATAGATCCATTTTAAAATTTCTTTTTAAGAGAAATTTATTATGGAGGACAAACACATTCTATATACCTGTTGTCTCAGTCAACCTCACTGTGGGAAGTCTGGCTTTTCATCCCACCGGGTTACTCATCTTGCAGCATAATGCCTTACAAGGAAGTAAATTGCCTCTGGGAAGTAAGGTTGCACCCAGTGCTGGGAAGGGAGGTCAAATATTGCCACATCAGGTAAAACCAACTAAATCCCTGTAACATGGTTTCAGAAAGGACTTTGTTTCATAGTATTCGCTTCCTTTGCGTCCCTTGACTTGGGAGCTACAAGGATCAAAATCAGGGGAAGCCCCGGACCTTTAAGACAGCCGCTGGCCTCGCAAGTGCCTCTGCTTGCAGGGATGGGTGCCCGTGGGCGGCAGGCGCAGTGGCTGTCCAGGGAGGGTTCTGCAGCAGGTGCACAGGGGGAGCACCCGTCCTCTTTTCTTGCCTGGACTCTGAACAACTCTTCCTTCACTTGGATGACAGCGTATGAAAACCAGATGAAACCTGGAAGTTAGCTAGTGCAATTCATTTACTAGAGGTAAAAAAACCAAGAACCAGAAAATATGAGACTTTCAGCATCTCGTGTGTGTGTGTTTAAATGTCAGTATGGGATTGATGATGCTTCCCTGGTGTGGGACTTGGCCAGGGGAGGGTACGTGGCTCTGACTGTGCCAGATGTGTGCGCCTTCAGCCCCTGGCGGAGGTGGCCCTTCTGAAAGCTGCAGCCTCACCTCAGCCCCCTCCACCCGACGCTGAGCAAGGCGTTTGCGAGTGGGAGGTCAGTGCAGAGGCCCCTGGGCCCCAGAAAGACGGTCTGTGGGGTCCAGATGGCTCTGGGGATGCGTGCAAGCCTGGCTGAGAGGGTGGTACTGGCTTTGAGCGCGCATTTTTCTTAATTATGTTAATTAAGTCTTGAAAGGAGACTGTTCTAGGAATAGACGCCCGTGGAGCCCAGATCCCGCTCCTTAAAGGGTGCGTCCCGCTGAACTGCTGCGCGGAGAGTGAGGTCGCAGGCCCATTCCACAGGCCCTTCACCTGCTGCGTCTTATGTGACAGTTTCTACAGGAGGGAGGGTATCCTGAGAGAAAAAAACAGCGGGAAGACATCAGAGGGAGGCCGCGGTGTCCTCTCTGTAACTCGGGGTCCCCTGAGGACAACTTCCTTCAGGGGCTCCCCTTGGCGTGTCCTCCAGTCCTGACATCCCCAGGCCGCGTGGACGCGGCTCCGGCTCCCCCGCTCCCCTGCCCCGAGGGAAGGAGTGCGGAGCCCTGACCCAGGGCCGCCCTCGGGGAACACTCAGCACTCCGCTTCCTCCCCGGCCCCCCGCCCCCCGCCGCGGACCCCTGCAGCACGTCTATTCAGAACAGAAAAGGGCTGCTCTGGGCCGTAGACCTGCGCCCTGCTTCGGCACAGAGAGCAGAGCTCTCACTTCTCCATTTCTTGCGTTATTAGTGGAGCCAGCAAACACCACCTCCAGGCCTCAGGGCAAGCCACTGACCCAGTCAGCCTCTGTTTCACAGCTGGGTCTACACTGTGGGCCGCTGCGGGGCGGAGAAGACCTGCGTTTCAGGCCAGAGCAGCGGCCTGACTGCGTGCAGGGAAGCCCTCTCTCCGCCCTTAATCCTGCTCTGCTGCGCGGGTGCTTCTCAGCGCTGAGACCTGGGCCGGCTCTTGTCCACCCTCCAGCGCTGGACTGTCCAGCCCTCTCACCGTCCGCCCTGCCCCTGCCCTACACGCGGTCAGAAACACACGCTCAGGAGACCTCAGGCCTCAGTCGGCCTGACTGTGCCTCTTACCTCTTCCTATGCGGAACTTTCGTTTCTTTCTTTTCTGTGTACAAAGCCCCCTTTGTAGTACAGATATAGCTATCTGATTTGAAAAGTATCATGATGTTCTGATGTAGAATATTAAAGTTAGTAAGTTTATTTTAATGTATCCCAAACACAGAGAGACTATAATCTTTTCCACTAAAATTGTCATAAGAATTTGTAGCCTCATACTTCGGTTTGAGGAGAGAAGATTGGTTCTAAACCTGTTGTGAAGTTTCTGTTGATGAATTCATTTCTTCTCCATTGCTTGTTACTAAAATGCGAATACTGAATTTAAACTCTAATACAATTTTCCCTTTTTCTGCAGCACCTGAAATCCTTAGAGGCTGTGCCTATGGACCCGAGGTGGATATGTGGTCTGTGGGGATAATCACCTACATCCTGTAAGTGAATAGAAGCGATCTCTAAGCATACTGTTTCCTTTGCTATAGTATCTCCTAGTTACTTATGTGTGCACGCATGCTAAGTGCTCAGGCCTGTCCAACTCTTTTCGACCCCGTGGACTGTAGCCCACCAGGCTCCTCTGTCCATGGGATTCTCCAGGCAAGAACACTGGAGTGGGTTGCCATGCCCTTCTCCAGGGGATCTTCCCAACCCTGGGATTGAACCTGCATCTCTTATGACTCCTGCTTTGGCAGGCAGTTTCTTTACCACTAGCATCACCTGGGAAGCCCAAGTACTTGCAGTCCTCATAAAAAAAGCAAGATCCCTTTTAACTTTTTGTGGTTCTCTATGATGTACTACATCATGAGAAACGCTGGGCTGGAAGAAGCACAAGCTGGAATCAAGATTGCCGGGAGAAATATCAACAACCTCTGATATGCAGATGACACCACCCTTATGGCAGAAAGTGAAGAGGAACTAAAAAGCCTCTTGATGAAAGTGAAAGTGGAGAGTGAAAAAGCTGGCTTAAAGCTCAACATTCAGAAAACTAAGATCATGGCATCTGGTCCCATCACTTCATGGGAAATAGATGGGGAAACAGTGGAAATAGTGTCAGACTTTATTTTTGGGGGGCCTCCAAAGTCACTGCAGATGGTGACTGCAGCCATGAAATTAAAAGACGCTTACTCCTTGGAAGAAAAGTTATGACCAACCTAGATAGCATATTGAAAAGCAGAGACATTACTTTGCCGACTAAGGTCCGCCTAGTCAAGGCTATGGTTTTTCCAGTGGTCATGTATGGATGTGAGAGTTGGACTGTGAAGAAGGCTAAAGAATTGATGCTTTTGAACTGTGGTGTTGGAGAAGACTCTTGAGAGTCCCTTGGACTGCAAGGAGATCCAACCAGTCCATTCTGAAGGGGATCAGCCCTGGGATTTCTTTGGAAGGAATGATGCTAAAGCTGAAACTCCAGCACTTTGGCCACCTCATGCAAAGAGTTGATTCACTGGAAAAGACCCTGATGCTGGGAGGGATTGGGGGCAGGAGGAGAAGGGGACGACAGAGGATGAGATGGCTCAATGGCATCACAGACTCGATGGATGTGAGTCTGAGTGAACTCCGGGAGTTGGTGATGGACAAGGAGGTCTGGTGTGCTGTGATTCATGGGGCTGCAGAGAGTCAGACACAACTGAGCGACTGAACTGAACTGATGATGTACTAAGAGTAGTTAATGAAAGGATTTTCGGAAAACGAGCATCATGTTTTGTAGTTTTCTTGGGGTAAGAATGTCTGTCTAGGGCTTTGCTGTGTCTCATTATACTATGCAGTTTATCACAGATGTGGAAACAATTCATTATTTGATGGCAATGAGCATGAAATCACCTATTAAACTTGCTCTTGTTTTACTTATGTGCATGTCGTCCAAATGATAAGAGTATTATTCCTTTTTAAGAGACAAATGGTTCTTTAACCTCTGAAGCAATCCCAAACCTATATATGTCTTATCAGGAATGTTTTAAAGGCATTTTGGCTATCAGTTTTATTTCCTATATGTGTTAAGCTCTCAAGGACCTTTAGTATAATACCCGGAACTCAGAGAAAACTTCTCTCTGGCAGAAAAAAAAGGGAGGTGGGTATCTTTCGCTCTCTGGTATCTCCAGCTCCATTTCTGAGCTCCTATCTACTAATAAACAACGGGTTTCAGTCTGCCAGAGAGATGATGGAATTGCAGACAAATATGAAGGAAACAGTCTAGAGTGATGGGAGAGTGTCTGTCGAGGAAGGTTGCCTGTGGAACAGCTGCAAAAGCAAACCTCACTGAGCTCCAAAGCTTACATGAAAGCAGGTGGATTTGGCCGTCAGCCAGAGGGCACTGCGGAGTCAGTCGCTGTGCCTGTGTCATGTGCACTCTGTTGTGTCCGACTCTTTGTGACCCCATGGACTGTAGCCCACCAGGCTCCTCTGTCTGTGGGGTTCTCCAGGCCAGAATACTGGAGTGAAGTTGCCCTTTCCCAACCCAGGGACTGAACCCACATCTCTTGCATCTCCTGCATTGGCAGGTGGGTTCTTTACTACTGCACCACCTGGGAAGCCCAAGTTAATTGTTGGAACCGGTATTATTCGAATCTGTAAAGAGATTTTGAAGGGTGGGGAAGAAAGTGAATTAGGCAGCTCAGGCTTCTATAACAAACCACAGAGGCTGGGTGCTACAGAACTACAAACGTGAGCCCTGGAGTCTGGAGGCCAAAGGCGCCGGTAGCTCAGGTCCTGCCAAGAGCCGTCTTCCTGGCTGCAGACAGCTGCCTTCTCCCTGTATCCACCGAGGCAGGAGGAGGAAGCACGTTCTGCAGTCCTTATTCCGTGAGCACGCTGACCACAGCACGAGGTCTCACCTCACGGCCTCATCGAACTCTCTTAACTAGAGAGCCCTCACCTCCAGATGCCATCACACAGGACTCAGGGCCTTAACGTCCCGATCGGGGAGAACACAGTTCAGTCCATAGCAGGAAGAGGTTCGGTCTGCTTAGTTTAATAGTGATCTTAGAAAGTGCAGTGTCTAGGTAATATGGACTAGGAAGAGGGTAACCAGGGTAGACTTCCAAGCATGTTAGCAAACTCTTGAGTTCACCTGGGTTTATATGTTGGTCAATAGCAACCATAAAAAGGTTTAACAAGCACACCATAAAATAGTCATCTGCTATTATGTAATGTCAAAGATATTTTCAGTGATCACTTACCTGTGTTTCCAGGATGTATTAAAGCTTGAAAAGAATAAAGAGAGCTAGGGAACCATGTTTTTTCTTATGAAAGTGCAAACTTGTAGGTAATTTGTTTTCCACACTTAGTGCTTAATTCATTAGTAATGAATTCATAAGGTCGCATCATAGAATTCCTTCAGCTTACATTTAAGGTCACTATTGTGCTGTGGAAGAAGGTTGTCTCCTGAATTGTGTGCGTGACATATTATGCCTAATGATGTTCACTGAAAAACTGAACGACAAATACTGCTTCCTATTTGCCCCTAAAATGGAAACGTGCCCACCCAAGTAGAGTTTCTTACTGAAATGTGATGAAAGGGGTTGAAGAACTAAGGATATGTGATAACCAGAGAGATCGAGGTAGGCAAGTTAATAGCATTTTCCCTGGAAACCTGAAATATGGGATGAATGGCACTCCCATGTCACTAACATGGGAAAGTGGAGAGGAAAAAATGTGACTGTTGGAGAAGCATCTTATTATAACCCTGAAAATAATTTAAAAACCTATCAGGTTTCTTTCCCATAGTTCACTTAAGCCCCTTAGTTGAAAGTTGCTGGCTGAGTAAGTGGCAGCAGCGAACAGTGCCGCTCAAGGCTAGTGTCCTTCAGTTCTGGTCCGACTTCTGTCAGCCCTGGAGCCTAGGGACTTTTTATTTAATCTGTAGTCCGTTAATGATTGATGAAGTCTACTAGGCAAGGCTCACTGGAACATTTTCTACAGTGGATTGTGCCGTTGGGTTTATGTACCTCCTTTATTGCCCAGCTGTTTTGTGCTATGACTGTGCTCTTTCTCAGGATGACAGTGGCTTGGACATGAAGCCCATTCTGTTGTTTCTCAGAAGAATTCTGCTCCTTCTACCTTCTAAACCTCAGCCCTTTACCCCTATAGACAGAAGCAACTACTGTGGTTTTCAGGTCGGAGTCAGATAACATCGGAGATTCACGCTCTCGCCTTGCCCTCAGCTTTCAGCGCTGCATCCTGCCCCGTGGCTCCGAGCGCCCTGCTCCCACGTCCGCCTCGGCCTCGGCCGGCTCCTGTGCCGCCCCGCAGCGCCGGGTTCTTCACTGTGCCCGAGCGCGCTCGCCTGCTGCTGCGTGTCTGCGCCTCCCGGCCCCACCCTTCAGGCTAATGACCTAACCTGCTTACCCCGTCTCGCACAGGTTTGCCGAGGTGTCCAGGACGACAGGAAGGCGTCTGAGCGCCCCGCTTGCAGAGCTGTCATTTTCCCGTCTAAATTCCGGAAGACGTGCGAGTTTCCTTAGCTAAGCCTGGATGGTTGGCAGCTTTCCCTGGACTCGCGGGCAGAGGCCGCGTCCGATGGAGGAGGCCGCCGGGCGCGGTGTGGCCGTGTGCCCGCCTCCCTGTTCCCTCTGCTGGAGCCCCGTCTCTCTGGGGCCCCGCAGCGGCCGTGTCTGTCTGCAGGAGGCCGGGCTGCAGGCGCGGTGTGGCCGTGGGCCCCCTCCTCTGCTGGAGCCTCGTCTTCCTTGGGGGCCCCCCAGTGGGTGGTCGTGTCTGATGGAGGAGGCCACCAGGCGGGGTGTGCCGTGTGCCCTCCTCTGCTGGAGCTGCGTCTCCCCGGGGGCCCCGCAGCGCACCGGGGGCGCCCAGCCCGGCCGCGGTGCTCCCGAGCCTCGGCTTTACCCAGCTGGCTCTGCAGTATTTGAAAGAAACCAGGCCCGTGGAGCAGGATGGTCCCTGAGCCAAAGAGCAGGAGAAACTGCTTCCTCTTAAACACCTGCTGTGTCCGGATCCGCTGGACTGTTTCACGCTCTGCAGCAGCCTATCTAATTTGATGGAAGGACTTGGGGAAATGTTTCTTACTGTGTTCATTCTTTTTCTTTCATTCTTTGTCACGTGAAACACATGCCTTGGCAAGGACTTTTTTTCTTTTTTTAACAGTTCCCTTTTGGTCTTTAGTGATTTAGAACCTCCCCTGACCTGTAAGCATCAGAAGCTTGGTGGTCCCACCAGCAGCTCACTTTTCCTGTCTCTCTTTTTTATGCCAAGGGTGGTTCTGTTTCTTTCCTCTCACATTTTTATGTGACCGTGCTGGAAAGCGACGGTGATCAGGGTGAGATGTCTTTGCAGAAGCGAGGCTCGGGTGCCTGTCGGCAATCCTCTGGGCTGCGTCGCCCGCTGCAGTCAGTTCAGAAGGCCGTTTCCCGCAGCTGGGTAGGCTCCTGTCTGTGTTCACTCTGAGACCCAAACTGGAGTGGGATGGAAACCCAATACTTTTTTCATCTCTATGGAAGAATTCAGTGAAAAGGACTGAACAAAAAAGACTAACAACTTTTCTTTGCACCTTTTAACCTTTTTATTCTCAAAATCCTAACTTTTCCATTTTATGATAAATTGGAACTCCAATCTGCTCTCTCAATTCCTGGTGGAAAAAAAACACGTGGAAAATAGTGTTAGCTATTATAATATTATTGTTGCTTTGTATCATAATTATTAATATGATTATAACTTTTTGTAGAAATCTTACATTGATTTTTTTAATCTATTTTTACTTCCCTGAAGACATGATTGTATATTTTATATAATCATAAATGAATTATAACAAGACAATTACACACTTAAGCTAAGCAGACGTACATCCATCACAGGAAGCTATGAAAAAGAACAGTATTGAATTTCTGCAAAAAATTGGTGACATACACTTAGGCTTTTAAAGGCATTTTATCTTGTATCTTTTGTCCTAGACTTTGTGGATTTGAACCATTCTATGATGAGAGAGGCGATCAATTCATGTTCAGAAGAATTCTGAATTGTGAATATTACTTTATCTCCCCCTGGTGGGATGAAGTATCTCTGAATGCCAAGGATTTGGTAAGTGTGACTGAAACAAAATGAAATAAAATCCCTTACATTCATTTTTTTAACTAATTAACAGGCAGTGCCATTTAGAAAATTAATCCCTCTTAGTAGCTTATTTCTTTTTAATTATATAGTATTTTTAAGAAAACAATGCATACTAATTTTCCTTATAGATAATGAAAAAAAGATATGTTTGATTCATCTCTAGCTGAATGATCACAAATTACAAATTACTGCTTGTTAATTAATGAGTTTTTATCATCTAGTACATAATATACACAGATGAATTCTTTTTTGAATGGCTTTCTGTCTCTTAGATTAGTTATACTTTGAATAAAGCAACATTATTTCTTCAAATGTTCAAACTTATTAAAATATCCTGATGATAACACAAGTCCTATCCCGCATGACTACTATACATGAGTCACATTGTGCGTTTTGTTCATTTTTTGTTTGTTTCACTGACTTCTTACCTCTGGTAATACTGGAGTTTATCTGCATTCAGGACAGGTGGGGCACTGGCCTATCCTCTGGGGCGCTGGCCCACCGGTTCTAAAATAAAGAAGATACTGGGGTGCCATTGAAGCTTTTACCATCAATTCTTTAGAGCTGTCGTCCTCAATCCTTTTGGCACCAGGGACCAACTTTATAGAAGACAATTTTTTCCATGGACTGGGGGTAGGGAGGCTAGTTTCAGAATGATTTAAGCAGATCACATTTATTTTGCAGTTTATTTCTAATCGAATACTGCTGCTGCTAAGATAGGAAGTACTAGTCCACAGCCCAGAGATTGGGAAACCCTGTTCTAGAGAGAAACCACACAGAAATGATGAAAAATTGACTTCTGAATCATAGAAGGTTAGATCTCCAAGGATCTCAGGACTCATTTAATTTTCCTTGAATTTTAAGGATGAGTTTGCTCAAGCACAGAGAAGTGACACACAGCTTCCCAGCAGAAAGGCATTGCTCAAAAGAAAGGGTCCAGATTTCCAGACCCCTTCTCCAGGGCTCTTTTCTCATCTTACCATCTCTGTGCTGTGAAAACAGGTTTCCTAAGGTCATGACCTTTCCTGCACGGTCTGAAGAGAGGCAGCGTCTGCAATGCAAAGATATTGCCACCTCCCCCTCACGCTCACGCTCCCTCTGCTGAGCGTCTCCGTGTCCGCCCGTCTGTCCACTCCATCGAGACGCCCTGGGCCAAGCTGCCCCCTCCCTCTTCCCAGTCCAAGGCTGCAGCCTCTCTCCTGCTCTCCCTGCCTCTTCGTGCGCATCTGCAGTGCACGCCCCAAGCGGGACCCAGCGGGCAGCCTCACTGGGGACTGGGGTCCCCTCTGCTCCTCCGTGCGCGGACTCCCATCCTAGCGGCATGACTCTGGGTAGTCTGTGCCCTCCCTTCATCCTCCCTGCTCCTTCCTCTCCACCACACACACACAGACACACACACACACACACACACAGACACACACAGACACAGACACACACAGACATAGACACACACAGACACACAGAGACACACACACAGACCCACACAGAGACAGACACATACAAACAGACACAGACACACACACAGAGACACACACAGAAACACAGAGACACACACAGACACACACAGAGACAGACACACAGACACACACAGACACACATAGACACACACACAGACACACACACACACACA
>SJYQ01096209.1:713789-724882 GCA_006410935.1 Redunca redunca
GAGTTGCACCAATCACGTTAAAGGTCAAATCGTCATGTGCTATCATTATAACAGGAGTCTATAGTGATCAGGCTTTGTCCACGTGCACAGAAACCAAGCGAGCCAATCAGAAGTTTTGACAACATAGACCACGCCCCCATCGCTTCCGCCAGCCGCCATCTTAGTTTCTGATTCCGACTGCAAAGCTCGTTGTATTCTATTTTAAGGTTTCCCAATTAGGGCCCCACACACGCACACGCACCCACACGCATACCCACACCCACATGCACGCACACACGTGCACACACATAACACACCCACTCACACGCACACACACACACACGCACATACACACGTACACATAACGCACCCACGCACATGCACCCCCACACATGCACACACGTGCATACACATAACACACCCACCCACACGCACCCACATGCACGCACACATAACACACCCACGCACATACACCCACACACATGCACACATGCACACACACAACGCACCCACACGTGTGCACACGCGCGCACACACATATGCATACATACACGCACATGCACACACACACAGTAATTACATCACTGTACACAGGAAGAAATGGAGACCCAGGGAATTAAATCCCCAGAAAGAATCAGGGGCAGATATTACTAGATTCAGTATCATATAAAATAATAACACCATGGAAGGAGAAGAAGCTTTACTGAGAGTCATTTGGAAACTAAGTCGTGGGGTCAGTGAGAAAGCCCATGTGGACACTTAATATTTTAAGTATAATTTTACTAAAATAGTTTATTGTGCAATTCTAAAATCTGCGTGTGTATGTTTAGTCGTGTCCTACTCTGCAACCCCAGGACTGTAGCTCAGCAGGCTCGTCTGTCCATGGGACTTTCCCAGCAAGAATACCAGAGTGGGTTGCCACTTCCTCCTCCAGGGGATGTTCCCCACCCAGGGATTGAATGCCTTGCATCTCCTGCATTGGCAGGCAGACTCTTTTCCATCGAGCCACCTGGGGATTTTAAATAATACTAAAACCTGTTAAAAAATATTGTCTTGCTCACCAGAGGCAATCAGGTTTGAGTCTTTTAGCAGTTTTCTCTCTGACATTTTCAAGTCTCTGGACTTCTGAATGTGACACGCACACTGCCGTGTGCTTAATGAACAGTGCTGGACGTTTTTCCTGTACTTCCTGCTACGGTAGAAGAGGATGCAGCTCCTTCAGGCCGCCACCTTCCCCTCCTCTCTTATCTTCCCAAGAAGGCTGGATGACACCTTTTGGTTAGCTCCATTTGCGACGTTTCCGTCCCTACACTATGCAAGTGCTCTTACAAAAGCATCATAATGTACTGCGATCGTTTTCCCTTCTGCATTTAGGTTTTCTCTGAAGTTAGTGATTGCCTTGATTTTCCCTTTGTTGTATCTGCCTTTTCCTTTCTGTTACTCTTTCCAGCCTCTTCCAATAGAATCTCAGCGCAGTGTTCTGTAAGTCACGGACATCAGGTAAGTGCTTTTAAACGTCCCTTCTTCCTCAACAGGCTTCCCTTCAGACCCGCCCAGTTGTCAGCCTGGTCTTGCTTTCTTGCCCAGCTTGGAATTCCTCCTTCGTCTCTCCAAGGCTGGGTCCCTGTTTCCCGCAGAGTATACTATCTTCCTCCTTCTCAGTGTATTCCCTCGTTTTTGTTGACACTTTCTCCAGGAGTGTTCTTTGGTTAAAAGATGGTTCGGGACTTCCCTCATGGTGCAGTGGGTAGGAACCTACCCGCCGATGCAGGGGACACGGGTTCGACCTCCGGCTGGACAGGCGCACGTGCAGCAGGGCAGCTACTGATGCGCGTCTAACGCCCATGCTCTGCGAGGAGGCGCCTCCGCGATGAGAAGCTCACGCACCGCTGCGGAGCGCGGCCCCGCCAGGGTGACCGGAGGAAGCCCGCACACACCAACGGAGACCCGGCGCGACCAGAAGTCTTTCTAAAATTCAAGAGCAGCAGGCGTGGTGCTGGCAGCTCCAGACGGCTCGTCTCTGGGTCCAGCTGCGCGCATCTGCTTGACTGACCTGGACACCGGCGTTGTGATTATCCCCCCCAGTGACTACTCTGGGGTCCTCTCCTGGATATCCTGTTCTCAATTTCGTCCGTCTCCCGAGATTGAATTCTACTCCCTCTTTTTTGTTGTCTAGTGTATTAATTTTTTTCTTTCAGTTTGATTGAGATATAATTGACACAAAGTTGAAGGCATAGAGTAAATTATTTGAGTTACATGCATCATGAAATGACTCCCACAATAAGCTTAATGAACATTCATCATCTCATATAAATAAACAGATGATGATAAATATCCCCTCATGTGAAGAAGACCATTCTCTAGTGATATCCTAAGACAGGTGCATGGGGGAAGGTGGGAGATACATTTCTGAGACCTTGTGTGTCCTTATGTTCAAATTTCTTTTCCTAGTTTGGCTGTGCATACAATTCTAGCTTACGGACTTTGCTGGGGGTCTAGTGGTTGAGAATTGGTTAAAAATCTGCCTTGCAATGCAAAGGTTTGCAGGTTCAATCCGTGGTCAGGTAACTGGAACTCTACCCGCTGCAGGGCAAGTGAGCCTGTGCACGGCAGCTACTGAGCCTGAGTGTGCAGAGTCGATGGGCCACAACTGGTCTGTGCACTGCTGAGACCACGTGCGGCAGCGAAATAAAAAATATATTTTCCAAAAAACTTTTGAAAAAGAATTCTACCTTAGAAATTATTTTCTGTCAAAACTTTGAAGGTATTACACCCGAATTTCCTGCTTCCAGCATTGCTGTTGCAATGAAGAAGCCATTCTTGACTTTTTTGCTCAATTGTATCTCAGGCAGAATAGTCTTTCCCTCCTTTGGGCTCGCAAAGTAACTGTTGTCTCCTTTTGCCAGAAAAACCATCATGTATCACTTTGAGAAGGCTCTTTTAGGCTGTCAACTCTGGTCGGGATTCAACCCATTTCTTTCCTCCCTGCCTAGGGTGAACCGCGCGCTTCTTTCGAGGCGGGATAGTGGTCAAGGCAGGGGCTCCGGCGGAGGCTTGGCACAGTCACTGACCTGGCCAAGCTGCTCAGTCTCTTTGTTCCTGGTTCCTAATTTGTGAAATGGGGATGGTGAGCCCACCTAGCTCATGGGCATGTTGTGACTATTAAGTGAATTAGTTCATCCAGCCTAACGAACCCATTAAGCCCTCAGAGGAGTGTCAGGCCCCCAGTGGGTTCTCTCTGTGCCAGGCACCGCTTGGTACCCGCCACCCTTTTCATTCCATCCTTTGTATAACAAAGGCCTAATACATATATGTGTGTGCATTTAAAATGTACTCACGTGAAATGGCACAGATAAAATACCCCAGAAACTGACTATATAAGGATTTGCAAAAAAGTGAGTCTGAAGTGTCCACAAAATAATGAGGAAAAGATACGATTTTTTGGCTAATGTGTAATAAGTACTTTTTTTCTTGTCTCCATCAGCTGTGCACATTGATGAGCAGTGGGGGTGAATGACTCTGATCAAACTCTAACAGCATCATTTATTTATTTAAACTTTTGGATGTGGACCATTTTTAAAGTGTTTTTTTGTCACAATACTGCTTCTCTTTTTATGTTTTTGAGTGTTTTGGCGGCGAGGCATGTAGGATCTTAAACTTGCTGAGCATGGACTGAACCTGTAACCCCCTGCATTGGAAAGCAAAGCCTCAACCACTGGACCTCCCGGGAGTCCCTCTGATGGCTTGAGTGTCTCACCCCTGGGAGCACGCAGGCTGATCGGCCTGCAGAGTCTATCTATAATCTTGCGCCGTATTGCTGCGCTGGATTGTTTTTTCCCGAGTATTAGATTTGCCATCATTTCAACGGGAAGGACCGACGCCCTCGCCAAGCCGGTCAGTGGGATTAATCAGCAGTCTAACGCTTTGGTCGCACAATAGTGAGGATTCGACAAAGGTTTGTCAAATTACATTTATTTCAACAAGGATCAGAGCGGGGGGGGGGTCCCCAACTAGTTGAGGAAATCTTTCTGCTCTGGTTCTTCTGTGTAAAAATCAACTATAAAAACTCCTTCAGAGAAGCAGATGGGCTGGTGTTAACCGCGCACTCAGGGCCTTACACGTAGCAGGGGCGAGGGAGGTGTTCGCTGCGTGGAGCCGAGTGCAGCCCGTGCGCGGAGCGGCCGGCGTCCTTCCCGTGTGGCTGTCCCGTCCCGCCGCCACGTGGGGAGCGCGTGCTGGCTGTGGGATCAAGGTGGCAGAGCCTCTGGAGCCATCCGTTCACTTACACACTCCTTCAGTCACAAGCACCTATCCAGCAGGAACACCTGGGAACTTGCTCCCGGAGAGGGAGGGGCAGAGAACACCGAAGCCAGTGAGCAGTTCGCGGCGGGTCATTGGTCGGGCTTCCCAGGCGGCTCGGAGGGTGAAGCGTCTGCCTGCCGTGCAGGAGACCTGGGTCGGATCCCTGGGTCGGGAAGATCCCCTGGAGGAGGGCGTGGTGACCCACTCCAGTACTCTTGCCTGGAGAGTTCCATGGACAGAGGCGCCCGGTGGGCTACAGCCCATGGGGTCGCAGAGTTGGACAGGACTGAGCATCTTCACTTTGCTTCATGTGGTCGGTGGGCGATGGAAGTGAGGAGACCAGGAGGAGGGAGAGGAGGAGGGGCGTCAGGGAGGAGGGCCCAGGAGGACGTCTGAGCAGAGGCTGAATGAGGGCAAGGCCGGCCAGGGGGCTCCCTGGAGGAATGGCAGAGAACCAAAGAGGCTGTTTCTGAGGACAGAGCGCCTGCGAAGGGCCTGTGAGGTCTCAGAGGAGAGAGCGAGATGGGCACAGCCGAAGCGTGACGTCAGAGGGGTTGCTGGTCCAAACACAGGGAAGCCTCCAGGCAGAGACTTAGGACTTTTCGCGAGAGGGGGCTTCAAAACACAAGAGTGACCTGCTCAGACTTCACTCCCAGAAGAATCTCTCAGACATCCGGGTCTGTCTTTTTCATTTGCATCCCTCGTCCGAAAACAATTTTTTTTATGATTTTTATTTTTCACTGGAGGATAATTGCTTTACAGTGTTGTATTGGTTTCTACCATACCAACAATGTGGATTGGCCGTAAGATACATATATCCCCTCCCTCTTGAGCAAAATTCTGTTTCTGAGAGGGAGGAGAAGAATTTTTAAGGGGTAGTCACTGTGCTTTCAGAGCTTCCTGAAATACACTTTCATGCACGATCTTCGCCACAAAACTACAGTGATCGGACAGACGCACTGTCCACGGGAAAACAAATGCAATCTCGAAGAAATTAAGTAAGAAAAAGGCTTCTTGTGGCTCACAGAGACCCCCAGGGAGCACTGCTTTTCCAGGATGGGGCTCAACATGCTGCGTGTTTAACATGCTTGATTTCCTCAAGCACCGTAGCACAGTTCTGTATAGAAACCTGGGGAAGGGCCCAGGAACATACAGGGTTAAAGCAGCCCTTGCTTCAAGGTGGTGTCTCCCCAGGGACTCAGCCTTAAACTGGGGGAGAAATCCTGACAAACTCTCAGCTCACTCCCAACCTCCTGTGACGTGAACTTGCCAAGTCTGATCCGTCAGCCCTGGTGGTAATGAAGTACCTTGTGACAATCTGTGATGATAGAATTGAACACGATTTCAAAGCTTTTCTTACAGCACAGGACAAAAACGCATATTCATCTCAGAGGTTTCAAATCAATGATCAAAATAAACGTATCCATCTGATCTTTGAAAGCAGGTTTATTCCTGGTGTACAATCTGTATTCCTTTGTAACACTTCGTATTCCTTTGTAACATGATTTTATTTTCATGATTTTATTTAATTCTTCAACTCAGTCACAGAGAGGAAGTAAAAATTCTGTTGGTGAAGCTGTGAAATTTTGATAAACTTGAAATATATCTGAGAAAGGCATTCCTTTAAAATATTATGAATATATTTTATACGTTTGAACTTCACAATTAAAATGACTGTTGGTCGACCCTAAGTCTTCGGGACTAGCTGAAAAGACTAATTGACTTGGCCGACCTCACAGTCATCCCCTTTCCCCCCCGCTGAATGATGCATGCGAGTGGAATTTTCCTCGAGTCTCAATGCATTCTTTTTGTTTTCCCCGAACACTGCCATCGCATTACAGCTGCTGCTTTTCGGCACAGTTGATCTCGCTGGGGTGGCATTCTCCTGCACCCTCACCCAGAAAAGGTTCTGTTATCCCTGGAGCTCACGGCATACTGATTTTCATACTGACTTTCTGTCTGTATAGTTTTCTAGCCAATTCTAGAAAGACTCGTTAACAAGACAGACAACTCTCTAGAAGAGTTGAACGCTATGAGCATCTTCATCTGGAGTTAAATGAGGCGGAGGAGAAAGAAGGGTCGGTCCCTGCAGCCAGGAGACACTCACCCGAGGTGGTGGACTCGGCCGCTGGGAAGCGTCTACGGGACCGGCTCCTCTACTGATGCTTCCAGGGAAGACATCATCCACGTCACTTCACTCCTTCAAACCCCCTCAGACTTCTGGAAGATTCCAGGGAAGGAGAACTACCCTCGTCTGCCCCCTTCCTGCTGACAGCCTCATTTGAGGAAAGCCTTTCACTGCTAGAGGCCAGATGGGTCCACAGAGGACAAGGCCTATACCCTCGTGATTTTGCCTGCAGGCCAACATGAGGCGGGTAGGAAGGAGAGAGAGAGGAGTGGGGAGAGAGAGAGAGACTTTAAATCAAAGCTGGTAGGTAATGAAAGACATAAATGCCTTTGGAAAAGACTAACGCCCTTCCTGCTTAGCTTTGAAATGTTTCCATTCAGATTTTTATAAAAGTGGGTTGCCCTTTCCTTCTCCAGGGGATCTTCCCAACCCAGGGTTTGAACCCGGGTCTCCCATGTTGCGGGCAGACGCTTTAACCTCTGAGCTACCAGGGAAGCCCTTTATAAAAGTTTAAATAGCTTTAAAAATATTTTTAGCCAAATAATTCATGTTCATTATGAAAAACTACAAAGGGAGAAATAAAGGAGAATCACCCAATATTTAACCTCCTTGAAGCAGCCGCTGTGTTTAAAACGGTTTCCTCTGTATATAGGGATCTCTAAATGTTTTCAGAGATGTGCTCATACTTTTTATAATTTGTAAACTTTTCTTCTCACTGAACATCATACCATTTTAATTAATTTCAGTGTTTTAAAAATCACCTTAAACCTCCAAGTCCGGTAATCCAGGTGGGACAGCCTAGATATTCTTAACACATTTCCAAATTTGTTTTAAAAAAAAACAAAAAGCTATATAAAATGTTTAAACAAAAGCTATTAAAATACATTGTTAAACCAGTAAGAAAAAATATTTTTAATCCTTAGAAGGCAAAAACGAGTAAGAGGCAGGAGCCAGAGGTGAGCAAGCGGACAAACACGCTTTGTCCTCAGGCGTCTGCCAGCCCGGGAGGCTGATCCGCGTAGACAGCCTCTCAGGCGCAGGTAGGGCCCCCGAGAGGGAGACCCTCACATGAAGCTGGGAACCTGACACCATCGGAGGAAAGGGGAGCCAGAGATAAACCCACTCAGAAGCAGTGGAGTGTTGCTGCGGCTTGTCTTTCTAATCCTGGATGCGGGTGAATGAGAGGGCGCGATGCTGCGCGAGAAGGTGAGCTCCGAGCCAGCCCTCGCTCCCGCGCTCTGGGTTCATTCTGTGTGGCTGTGAAGCCTCAAGGCCAAGAACTGCTGATGTTGTCCGCAGAAGCAAGCGGGGCGCCTTCGGGAGGAGCTCGCGCTGACTGGCGGTGCTGCGCGTGGCCCCTGGGCGCGTCCGCCTCTGCCACCCCGCGGGCTGCAGCCCGCCAGCCGCCTCTGTCGCGGGATTCTGCAGGCAGGAACACGGGCGTGGCGTGCCCTCCTCCCGGCCACCTTCCCCACCAGGTCTCCCACACTGCAGGCGGATTCTTTACCGTCTGCGCCACAAGGGAAGCCCCACTCTAACTGGAGATTTCAAATAATTCCACAGATAAGAGTTCCAAGGAATATGAATACATGGTCAAAAAAGGTCACAAACACACAGGAAACAAGAGACCATGAGCAACAGCCAGCGGAAATAATACAAATATGATAGAATTAGATTAGATCTGCAGACTTTCGATAGTGCGACTCATCAGCTATTTTAAAACACTTATAAAACAAAACATGTAATTAAGAATGTAAGTATGAACAAAAGATTATAAAAAATGACTAGGCAGGTTGAGAAGGAAAAAGGCATTTTGAGAAAAGAAAACATTTCTTTTAAAAGTTAAAAACTCAGTGCCTCTAGAGAATGAATACTAGAACACATACAATTTTAAAAATCAGAAAAAGAGCAAAATATAAAATTAACAAAATTAATATACTTCATATACACACAATAATGTAAGAGTGAATCCCATTTACAATAGCAAAAAAAGAAAAAGAAAAATTACTTAGAAATAAGCTCAATATGAATTTTGGAAAATCTACATGAAAAAATGCTAAAACATTCCTGGAAGACATAAGCTTAAATGGACAGGCCTTGTTCTTCAGTAAAATGACTCAATACCATAAGGATGTACGTTTTTCATAAGTTAACTTTAAAAATGTTTTATAAAGCCTCCATAAAGATACCGAAAAGCTTTTATCTTAAAATGAGATAAATTAATATTAAAAATAACATGAAAAATAAATAAGCGAGAATATCCAAGGAAACACCAAAAAAAGACCACTGAGGGGTGGGAATCGGCAGAAATCACTAAGAGAGTCAAATATATCAGCAATCCATTTAAGGGCAAGCATGTGGGACTAACTCATGCGTAGAACATGGATCAGAAGATTAGGCTACAAAGTACAAATATATATGTATACACACACACATGCATACATGTATATATGGAAATGTATGATAAAGTTGACACCTGCAATCATTGGACCAAAATAACAGGAAACCCTTTAAGAAAGATAAAATCATATCCCCAACTCACCCTGTACAAAAGGAAAAAAACAACAAACAGATAAGAACTCTAATTATAAAGATGAAGCCATGCAAATACTGGAAGAAAACAGGTGAGTTCTTTTGAAATCTGGAAGGAAACTCTCAGTTCAGTTCAGTCGCTCAGTTGTGTCTTTGCGACCCCATGAATTGCAGCATGCCAGGCCCCCCTGCTGCTAAGTCACTTCAGTCGTGTCCAACTCTGTGCAACCCCATAGATTGGCAGCCCACCAGGCTCCCCCGTCCCTGGGATTCTCCAGGCAAGAACACTGGAATGTGTTGCCATTTCCTTCTCCAATGCATGAAAGTGAAAGGTGAAAGTGACATCGCTCAGTCATGTCCAACTCTTAGCAACCCCATGGACTGCAGCCTACCAGGCTCCTCTGTCCATGGGATGTTCCAGGCAAGAGTACTGGAGTGGAGTGCCATTGCCTTCTCCTGCCAGGCCTCCCTGTCCATCACCAACTCCCAGAGCTCGCTCAAACTCACGTCCATCGAGTCAGTGATGCCATCCAGCCATCTCATCTTCTGTCGTCCCCTTCTCCTCCTGCCCCCAATCCCTCCCAGCATCAGAGCCTTTTCCAATGAGTCAGCTCTTTGCATGAGGTGGCCAAAGTACTGGAGTTTCAGCTTTAGCATCAGTCCTTCCAAAGAACACCCAGGACTGATCTCCTTTAGGATGGACTGGTTGGATCTCCTTGCTGTCCAAGGGACTCTCAAGAGTCTTCTCCAACACCACAGTTCAAAAACATCAATTCTTCAGCACTCAGCTTTCTTCACAGTCCAACTCTCACATCCATACATGACCACAGGAAAAACCATAGCCTTGACGGACCTTAGTTGGCAAAGTAATGTCTCTGCTTTTGAATATGTTATCTAGGTTGGTCATAACTTTTCTTCCAAGGAGTAAGCGTCTTTTAATGTCATGGCTGCAATCACTTAAAGACATCTAGAAATTCCAGTAAAATAAAAGATTCATGAATTCAACTAGGTAAACATTAAAATATTTTAAAAGAAGCTTTACAGGGCACAAGACTCTATGAGCAAAGTCAAAAGGCAAATTAAAAAGTGGAAGAAAATATTTGTGGCTTATATTGCAGATCAGAACTAATATCACCAATGTGTAAAGAACTCTTAAAGATCAAGATAAACACTCTGTCCAGACATAGTGTTACAAAGACTGCTTAGTTCCTACCACTGTGTTTATCTGCTAATGGTTCTGCTTCTCTGAACCCTGACTGGTACAGAAGGCTCCACTAAGGAAGTAAAATTTGACCTAAAAGTAGAATGTGTTTGATTTCTCCTGTGAAATTCGGTTAAGTATGAAAATGTGAGTTGCCTCCGCTATCTGTAACCTTTTCCCCCTGCAACACTGCCTTACAGAGACACCTGTTAGCAGACAAGCTCCCCGTCTCCCTATTGCCAGTGATCACTTCCCTGTTCTGAGTTGTGCTGGGTCTTCATCGTGGCCTGCAGGCTTCTCTAGCTGTGGTACACGAGTTCCGTGGCTTCCCAGCGTCATGTGGGATCTGAGTTCCCCGACCAGGGATCAAACCCGTGTCCCCTCCCCTGGAAGGTGGATTCTTAACCACTGGACCACCAGGCAAGTCCTGCCATTGGTCATGCTTTGTCTGAAAAAGCTAACTCTCTGTGCTTTCTGGTTATACTTATACACCTAAACTGCTGTACTCGTCAATATCAGTTCACAGTATCTGCAATATATCAGAATTATTTCTTCAGCTCATTTTAATTATATGGCATACAAATTAAAAATATTTACATTTGGGGTTCTAGAGGATGAAATTTTTTCTATTGTCTATTGTAGGTTCTCCAGGTGGGGTTCCAATAAAATCTGATTAACAAGAGAAAAACAAGCCAGTTTACAAACATGTGGGTTGTGCATATATATGGGAGTATCCAGTGATTCAAAGTGGTGGTTAGAACACGGGCTTGCAACACATCTTAACAAAAGAGCAATATACTTTTAGAGAAGTGACAAAGCAGAAAAGATTGAGTTTCTAGGGATGGCAAACTGTGGGACTACAAATACATGGGGCAACTTTATAGTAGATAAAAGCTTTAGTGAGCATCATCGTCATGACAACGATTATCCCCATTATCACTATCATCATCA
>SJYQ01096209.1:725736-747177 GCA_006410935.1 Redunca redunca
CCATCATCCCATCATCCCATCATCATCCCATCATCCCCATCATCCCCATCATCCCCACCATCATCCCATCATCCCATCATCATCCCATCATCCCCATCATCCCCATCATCCCCACCATCCCCATCATCCCCACCATCATCCCATCACCATCACTGCCATCAGAGTAGCCTTTGATGATGGGCTCTCGGGGTGTGTTGGGCAGCTTCCTCCTCACAGCTGCCCTAGGGGAGTCACCCTCCCTGGCCCTGTTTCACAGAGGAGGAACGGAGGCTCCAGGGGCTTCAGGAGCCCTGGCATCACAGCAGAAAGTGGTACCTCTTGTTTCCCTCTCCCGCCTTGGAGACCCTGCCCCGCCTCAATGGGTAGGAAACACCTTCAGAAGAGGAATCAAGGTGATCCGGCAGCTTAAGGGCAAATCGCACATTACACATTGATGCTCCAGGGGTACAAACCTGTCCCTCAAAATTCAAGCTTATGTTGCCAGTTCCTGTGCTTTGAACTGAAGGTCTCAGAGATGAGAGCCTATATAGGAACAGAAAATTAAACCCTGTTCAGAACAGATTAGCTACTACGTGGATACTAGTATGGGTGGTTCACTCTTGTGTTCTTCTGCAAAAACTTAACTGTTTTGTTTGTTTAAAAAAAAGAAAAGAAAAGCTCTAGTGAGGTTTGCTATGTAGATTCCTCTGATGCCGTCTCATAAAGTCATAAGGGGCTAGAGCTATCTCTGGCGAGTAACTTCTGCCCTTTATGGAACAGAAGAGCAAGGAGGGACACCTTTGTAAGTCTGTATTCTGCTTTTAAACAGAGGGAGGGCAGAGAGTTTTCCTTGTACCTGCTTCTTCTCATTTGCCTTCAGTTCAAAAGAATCTTTATACCAAAGTGTCATATTTGGGGATGGCATATTCTGCTACCCTGCAGAGAAATGATCAGATATTGTCTTTCATAAAATAATTCCTCAACAAAAGGGGATGTTATAGATTATAGTGGAACAGCAATACCGTGAATCTCAGCATTCATCCATGTAAAAGTTAGAGGGGAAAGGATGGCTAGGTTGTTGTTCAGTTGCCCAGTCGTGTCTGACTCTTTGCGACCTCATGGACTGCAGCATGCCAGGCCTCCGTGTCCTTCACCATCTCTCAGAGTTGGGTTTGCTAGGAATGTAGAGGAAAACTGACTCTAAGGGAGAAGATCTTCAAAATATGTGTGATCTCTGACTCAGGAAATGCAGCAATTATGCTTCTAGAAATTATCCTAAAGAATGATCAGCGCTATAGGTGAACTCTATTTTTTCAATAATGTTATTTAATTTTCTTTGTTGGCCACAGTACCGGCTTGCAGGACCTCAGTTACCTGACCAAGGATTGAACCTGTGCCTGCTGCACGGAAGCATGGAGTCTTTACCACTGGACCACCAGGGAGTCTCCTATACATGAATTTTAAATGACAAGGATAATCACAAGAGCAAAACAAGCAACTTGTGTCTGACGTGCACGAAAGAAAGCTCTGGAAGAATATATGCCAAGGTGTAAACCACAGCTTTCCATGGGTGGTGAGATTATATACACTTTCTTCTTTTTGTTTCTCTCTGTTGCTAATGTTCTCTATAATTATACCTGTCTTTTCTAATTTCTACAGAAGTTATTTTTATTTTTTTTAATTTGTGGGTGGGTCTTTTCTGAGTCTGAAAGCATTTTAAAATGTTCTCTGCTCCAGGAGCAAAAATTAAAATTCCAGGGAAGAGGAATCTAGTTGTAAGCACAAGTGTTGGGGCAACATTAAGAAGCTGAATCTCCCTCCATCCTCAGACTATCTGTCTCGCTTTTAAGCCAGGCCTTCTCCAGCCCACACTTCTGCCATGAAATGGTTCCTCCTGCGTCATGTTCACACCTGCAAGAGGCCGAGGGCATCTCTGCGTGGGCAGCGAGCCTGGAAAAAGGGAGGGTGCTTGCCAAAAGGGAGTTCAGATTCCTTCAAAGTTCAATTGTTTTCCATTTCACTAGATGACCTCCTGGTCTTCTCCTGCGCAAGATTTCCCTAAGCCTTGGCTGCTTCGTTGGCCTCAATCATGAATCGTCTGGAAAGAAATGACTCTGAGAATGAACATCTTCTGTACCAAAAATATGTCAGAATCTGAGTCAAGCACTAGCCCAAGTCCCTGAGCAACCTTGGATCCTCCCAGGTGTGGAGAGGATGAGAAAGATGCTGTGACGGAAGATGTGTGAGAGCCAGGTGCAGAGGTCTGTGGGGCCCCATCCATCATGTGTGAGAGCATGTTTGGAGCAGAGCCTCCAAGAAATGTTGGTGATGCTGCACAAGCATTAAGAGACAGAGTCTTCCTCACAAAAAGAAACTTCAAAAGATTCTCTAAATGTCTTCCACAAGACTCTCCCTTAGGAGAGCAGCAAGCGAGCAAATGGATTAGACTAAAATTCTTACAAAACTCATCACTGGGTAAATATTTGAACGCACATGTCTTTGATTTAAAAACCATTTTGTTTTTAAAAGCCATGTGATACTGTCACCAAATTGTTCCGTGTTTTAAAAACCTTTTTCATCAGAATGAAAACAAATTATACCATTGACTTGGCAGTAAAGAAGCCTCCTGCAGGGTAGGAAGCTCAAGAGGCCCGGGTTCGATCCCCGGGTCAGGAAGATCCCCTGGAGCAGGAAATGGCAACCCATTCCAGCATTCCTGCCGGGAGAAATCCCAGAGACAGACGAGCCTGGCGGGCTTCAGTCCATGGGGTCGCACAGAGTCGACACAGCTTAGTGACCACTCCACCACCACACACATATACAGTCTAACACACATTTACAAAGAAAAGCTTCATAAAACAATACCCACTTCTGCTATGTGTAAACAGATCATTCCTAGTATCCTGTTTCTTAAGATTTTGTTTCTTCTTTGTTTATTTTTTGAGGCTCGTTTCCACCTACTCAAATTATTCCACAACCCAATAACAGATCAAAACCTCCCTACATCATTTACACAAGCTGATTCGAACCATTTTTTTCCCCAAAAATTAACTCTTAAATTTTCATGGGTTTATTCTTCATGCAAAATTGTCTTTTCCCCAGTACTACACCATCACCACAAAAAGACAAGTGAGTTTGTCCTATGCTTGTCTACATTTTAATAAGCTCCTTGTTCAGACAAAACCTTCTCAACCTTTTACAATCAAGTATTATGTCTTTAATTCCTTGGACAGAATCCTTTCTGCATGAATCATATAGACACTGAATGTCCAAGTCCTTAACACTGTGCTGCTATGGGAAGCAAGTTCTCCAAGTAATCCCGTATAAAGCGGGGCAGACGAGCCGCGTGTTCCTAGAACGGAGCATCCCAGAAGTTACCGAAGTTCTCTGCGGCTTGATCGCCTCCTCTGCAAGATAAGGTCACTCTACTGGACTGCTGGGAGGTCTGTACCAAATAATCTGAAGTAAGTGCTGGACTCACTGCCTGGCATGACACAGGTTCATTTTGAGACAGGAGCCATCATTATTTTAAGTAAATCCTTTGCCTTTGATGACATTCTCTAGGAAACAGAGCCTGAAACAAGTATTAAGAGCCTAACAAGCACTTCCCCGGTGGTCCAGTGGTTAAGAATCCACCTGCCAATTCAGGGGACACAGGCCTGATCCCTGGTCCAGAAAAACGCCGCCTGCCGTGGAAGAGCCAAGCCACGAGCCGCACCGCCGAGCCCTCCCGGCCCGAGCAAGGCTGCCAGCAGGGAAGCCATCGCCGCGCCCACTCACCACGAGCGAGCGCAGCAACGCAGGCCCAGAGCAGCCGCCGGCCGAGCAAACGCGCTCTGCCCTGGGGTGCGAGCCCTCCTCCCTGCTGCGCGCCCGCGGTCCCTGCACACCTGTGTGCTCCTCTCGCCGTCCTGTGTAACCTCTCCGGACACACGATGGCTCCGGCCACGGGATGCTGTCTCAGCCACGCCCCGCTCATCCCGCCCTGGCTCAGGTCCAGGAAACCGACAGACAAGTGGCGGGCCGCTGGCTGCCCGTCAGCGCCGCTGCTGAGCCAGTCTTAAGGAGACAGGGCAGGCATCGCTCGCGCTTCTGGGCTCACGGGACAGAGGCGACACCACCTCCCAAGAGTCCGGGCGAGTGGAGGCGGCCTGCCCTGCCCTGACAGCGAGTGCTTGGGAGAGGCGGTTGGCCCGGGGACAAGGCCACGTGTCCTCGGGGACAGCGGGCGACTGCATCAGGGTGACGTGGGGCTTGAAGACCAGACCTGGTGAAACGGAGGGCGTCTAGGACCCACTCTCAGAGGAAGCCGTTAGATACCGTGAAACTCCAGGCGTGACTGGACTTGCGGGCCTGAAAGAGGAGCTTCCAGCCAGAACTGACCGGGGCTGGAGTGGACGAAGGAGACGTCACTTCTCAGTGTCCTTTGGGTCCTGGAGAGGATCCGGGACAGAAAAGGGGCAGAAACGGAAAAGCTGATGAAATTAGAACGGGGTCTGCATTTTAGTTAACAGCACGGTAATGATTTTCATTTCCTGGTTTTGATGATCGCAGTACGTTAGGGAAGGTGTTCACCTAACACGGTTATTCTGAGTCAGGCCTACCATTGAGAGCCAGCTAGAAAAATTGGAATTAATTGAGGTGCAATTTGCCTGCAGCAAAATGTACAAACTTAAGCAGAGAGCTCAGTGTATTTTCTTTCCTTTTTCAAAAATTGAAAGGTAATTGATTTACAATGTTATGTTAATTTCAGGTGTACTGCAAAGTGATTCCGTTTTATACATATGTATATGTATATAAACGTATATATGTATACACACATATATATTCTTTTCCAGATTCTTTCCCAGGTAAGTTATTGTAAGATGCTCTGGGCCCTCTGTACGTCTTCTTTGGAGAAATGTCTGTTTAGGTCTTCTGCCCACTTATTTGATTGGGTTGTTTATCTGATGTGGAGCTGCACGAACTGTTTATATATTTTGGAAATTAAGCCCTTGTTGGTCACATCATTTACAAATATTTTCTTCCAGTCCGTAGGTTGTCTTTTTATTTTCCTTTGCAAAACTATCTAAGTTTGATCAGGTCCATTTGCTTATTTCTGCTTTTATTTTACCGTGGGAGGCTGACCGACCTAAGAAAGCATTGATTCGCTTTATGTCAGAGAACGTTTTGCCTATATTCTCTTCTTAGAGTTTAATGCTGCCATATCTTATCCTTAAGTCTTTCGGTTGTTTTGCCTTTCTTTTTGTGTGTCATGTCTCAGCGTATTTTAATATATGTAAGATGTAAGATGTAAGATGTGACACCACCCTCCATCCAACCATCCACCCACCCACCCATCCATCCTTGCTCAGTCGTGTCCGACTCTTCCTGACCCCGTGGACTCTAGCCCGCCAGGCTCCTCTGTGCCTGGGATTCTCCAGGCAAGAACACTGGAGAGGGTGCCATTTCCTTCTCCAGGGGATCTTCCCGACCAGGGATGCAACCCGTGTCCTTACCAGTAGCGCCCCGGGAAGCCCACCGGGAAGCCCACGCCCCCCTGCTTTGATAGGTAATGTGTAACATACATTATGTGTGATATGTACTGTATGTCATATATGTAACACACGAAATGTGGCGCCACCCCCCACATTCACCCCAGACAGACGCCAGCCCAGCGGTCGACTTTGTGAAGGGAGAGGGGAGGGGGACTGGGGGCCTCGGGAGCCCCGGGCCCGGTGAGGCTCGTCTCCCGACTCAGCCGGTTACAGCATGGGTGCATGTCTTGATGATTCACTGCGCTGCATCCTCTGGTCTGTGTGTTTTCCCTACATATGTTATACTTCTTTAAAACACTTATTTTCAAAAATATGATTTTTACTGAATCTCACTGAGGGAAGTGCACAGTGGGAATCATTTTAAGGTCCTTAAGTGCTCTTAGGCCACTGGAATTTGGGTTTAGACAATGTTTTCCACAATTTCCCCAAAACAAGGACAGCATGTGCCCAAGTGACAGACAGGCTGCGACAGGAATGGAACAGGGTTGGCATTTACAACGGAGCTTCTTTTCATCTATTTTTAAACCAGATTTCAGGAATGGTTGGCCAGCTGGGAGTTGAGCATAATAAGTCAATTTTTTAATTAAGAATTTTTATCAATTTTAAATGAAGAATTTAGTTTTCAAAACTAGACGAACCCCAAGGAAACACCAGGGGGCGGCATTCCACCACGTTATAGCTGGAGAACGGCAAAGGAGCTGGGCACTTTTTTGTGGCTTTGTTTTTTGGGTTTTGTTTTTTAGGTAACCATATAAATATTGACAATGATCCTTTACAAGGGCGTCTTATTGAAGGGGGAAATGGAAGGTCAGAGAGGTTACTACGGGAGTCTTTTTAAGTTCCCTCAAAACACAGAAGTTAAAAAGTGAAAAAGCAGAACAAAACACAGAGGTTAAGGCTGGCACAAGGAAGGCCACGGCTTACGATTCCCAACTGCACAAGGAATAGCCTTTCCACTGCGTGCTGTCTCAAACGGTCTCCTGGATGAACGCACTTGCTGTGTGCTGGAAGGGGTTAACTGCTCGCCAAAGACCCGAGGGTGAGACCTGGGTTCTCGTGGACACAGATTAGGGACACCTGGTACCGGAGGAGCCATTTCTTCTGAGTAAAACGTGAATCAACTTTCGGAGCAGGAATAGGCTCCCCTGCTGATCTTCAGTACAGAGGTGGCCTTCAGAGAATGGTTTGCAATTGTCAGCAGACACATCTCGCCCTTGGGTCACCTTTTATTGCGTCCCTCACCTCTGAGGAGGAGCCATTGCTAACCCTCAGGGCAATAGATAGAGTGTATCTGCCCTCTTTAGAAAGACAGTAACCTCAGGCTTTGTGGGGAGAGAGAGTGGGAGTCTGCCCTAGCTGTTAACTGGGGAATTCTCTTAACTACAGGAAGGTTAAGCCTGGGGACTGCTTCACGGGCTCTTTCTATGAAAGCCGCCGTTTCTGCCTACAACAGCCAGGACACAAGACCTCTCGCTTCGAGGGTCCACGCTTCGAGGAAATGAGAGAGCCCCCCTGGGGACTCCCCTGGCGGCCCAGTGGCTAAGACTCTCACTTCTGCTGCAAGGGGCTTAAGTTCAATTCCTGGTCAGGCAACTAAGGTCCTGCAGGCCCACAAAGTGCAACCAAACAAAGAAAAGCTCAGCTCTTCTAACTGATGGGATTGTGGGAAGAAGAAAGTGAGAATGGGCCAAATGGGCCAACTAAAATCCAGAGAGGACATTCGTGAGTCACTTAGATCATGGATGTCAGACAAGGAAGGGAGAGAAGGCAGGGCTCAGTGTCCTGATCTTCCCTCTCTGGGAGAAAGGCTATGCCTGGAGCAGAAAGCCAGCAGAAAGAGAGGCTTCTCCCCTGCTTCTCAGCCCAGACTATGGACCGTGACACCCACTGCGGGCGACCGTGGCCCGCGCGGCGAGCAGAGGGGAGGCCGGGGCTTGGCGGCTCTCCCTCCTGCAGCTCCAGGAGTCCGTGCAGGGCATCAGAGTCGAGAACCTGCAGCCTTGCCCAGGCCCTCTGCAAAGGACGAGGCTGCCGGGGCGAAGCCCGCAGGCTCTGGGCAGGCCGAGGACTTAGGCGGGAGCTGCGGGTGGGCCAGACGGGGCCAGTCAGACTGAGCCAGCCAGGGAGGGGCTCAGGCCGTGCCAGGCCGGGGCCAGGCAGGTCGAGCACTCCAACAGCCACAGCCTGTTAAAGGGGAAGATACTGAGACACTCCCCGACCTGGGCCGCAGCCTCCGACAGCACAAGCTCCTCGGCTATGCCCCCTCCCTTTCCTAGGCGGCCCAGCTCTGCTTTACTGTTTCATTCATGAGTAATCCCTAACGTCCTTACTTCTCTAGGGACCTGAAACCAAGTCCCTGGGCAGAACACAGCTGGACCGGCATTGAACTAAAAAGATCTCTCTTTGTTAATTCCGAGTAGGTGCACCTCAGACATTTCCCCAAGCTCCTGTACCCCAAAACATGTTCACTCTTCAAGGGGCACGCCTGCTGCATCTGGCAAGCTACCTGGGAGGCCAAAAGGAAGCCGTCTGTCTCCCCAGTGTTGGAAGCTGTAGCCCCGGGAACAGCCATCGGTCCTCACTCACTCGCCGAGGATGACGCACAGGCTTTCCCGCTGACAGAACTGTCACCTACCGGGCCTCGTGTGACGGGATGGCTCTCGCTGGCTCCAGGTGGCAGGAAGCATGCGGTTAGGTCCTTACCAAGACGTTCACCAGTGCTCTGAGGAACTTCAGCAGAGGTAGCGATGCCCCAAGAAGAGGGACTCGGGGCTTCCCTGGGGTCCAACACAGGGCGTGCAGTTTCGATCCCTGCTCGGGGAACTAAGGCCCCACATGCGGCTGAGCCCGCGTGCCGATGAGGCCCGCCACAGCCAAAATAAACAACTAACTAATATTTAAAGAAGAGGAGATACGGCTCGAGGGGCTGCAGGAACACCCCCGTGAAACTCTCTCCTGCCAGAGGCCGCGGGGGCGGGCGTGGCCGCGGGAGCAGGCGAGGCCTCGGGAGCAGGTGTGGCTGGAAGCGCAAGGCCCCGCCGCACCCCCTCCACTGGCCGGGCAGGAACTCAGAGCAGGTGGTGGAGTCCATGGATGGACAAGAGATTCAATGTTTGTCAAGGAGTTAGATTTATGGATTGTCACTTGGCCACACCCCCGGTTCAAGTCCCATTTCTGCCCCTTACCGTGTGACTTTGGGAAGTTGTACAACCTCTCTGCCCTCAGCAGCATTCTTACCCATAAAGTGATATTAACAGCAATACCTGTCAATGCAAGCTTTAAGTGAGATGTGAGATGATGAGATATCCCATGCAAAGTATATAGTACATAGAAGGATGATAAATGTTACATATTTTTATTGGCTTAATGGCTTTCTTAAATAACTCAAGAAATAACACATTTCCATACCCAGATAGTACTGATCAGTACACAATTTTGTTTCCTGGTGTAGAGTCTATACACTAACTTAGTAAATAGCCACACCTGGATAAAATTAATATAACGCATTCTACCCTTATCTCCAGAAAGAATTATCATCATGTTCTCGGGTAAATCCTTGGAGCAAGACTGTCCTACGAGCAAGGCTGAAGCGACCAGTAAGAGGGCACTGGGGGACTTCCCCGGCAGTGCAATGGTTAAGGCTTCCATCCCAGCGCAGCGGCTGCGGGTTTGGTCCTGGTCTGCGGGTTTGGTCCTGGTCTGCGGGTTTGGTCCATGATCTGTGGGTTTGATCCTGGTCTGTGGGTTTGATCCTGGACTGTGGGTTTGATTCTGGTCTGTGGGTTTGATTCTGGTCTGTGGGTTTGATCCTGGTCTGTGGGTTTGATCCTGGTCTGTGGGTTTGGTCCCTGGCCTGTGTGTTTGATCCTGGTCTGTGGTTTGATCCCTGGTGGGGAAATTAAAACCCCACATGCCTCCCAGCCAAAAAAACCAAAAGAGAAGCAATATTGTAAGAAATTCAATAAAGACTTAAAATGGTCCATGTCAAAAAAACAGAAAAATTAAGGAAAACCATCCAGTGGCAGATTTGTGAGCTTCTTCAGAAGACACGGCGGCGTGGACGGTAACGTGCGGGGATTGGCGAGCAGGGCCCGCACGGCCGCGTGGCCGGTAATGTGCAGGCTGAGGCCAGCACGGGCCCGCACGGCGGCGTGGGCTGTAACGTGCGGGGCTGAGGTGAACATGGCCCACAGCTGTGTTTCGCTTTGGTTTGTTTTGTTAGGCAGTGATTTTGTTGTTCAGTCGTTCAGTCGCGTCTGACCCTGCGACCCCATGGGCTGTAGCCCGCCTGGCCCCTCCGTCCGTGGGCTCTCCAGGCGAGAACACCGGGGCGGCCGCCACTTCGCTCCGAAACAGCCCGCGAGGTGAGCGGAGCCTTCGGGGCGCGGGCCCTCCACGCCGGCGGAGCCCCCCGCCCGCCCCAGCGGGCAGCGCCTCTCCACGCTGCTCGTCACCCACCTGTCGGTCAGGCGCTCAGCTGAGCGTTTCTTCAACAGCCGCAGCAGAACTCTCCGGGCCAGCGCTCCGCCGGCTTCTGTGACGGGGCTTCTCTTTGCAAAGAGGCCTTGGTGCGTCTTCTCTGGCACACAGAACTCACCCCAGCCGAATTCCGCCAGCCCCCAGAGCCGCCCTTTGCCCCCGTCACAGCTCTCCACCCAGCTTGGCGGGCTGGATTCAGCAGGAGGCCGAGACCTGTTAATCTTTTCAATGGGTCTGGCCTTTTTAGTAGGTGAGACAAATTACTGGCCTCTTTTCACGTGTTTTAAATGAACTGACTCTTGGCTCAGTCTTGTCCTTAAATAAATTCAGGCAGCTCCAAGCATTCAGGTATAGTCTGACTCACTGGGAAAGCTGTGAGCCCAAAGACAACCCCAAGCTATGGGCTGAGTGGGAGAAGCGTCTGGATTTTAGGGTTACTTTAAAGAAAGCTGAGCACCAAAGAATTGATGCCTTTGAACTGTGCTGTTGGAGAAGACCCTTGAGAGTCCCTGGGACTGCAAGGAGGTCCAACCAGTCCATCCTAAAGGAGATCAGTCCTGGGTGTTCATTGGAAAAACAGATGTTGAGGCTGAAACTCCAATACTCTGACCACCTGATGCGAAGAGCTGACTCATTTGAAAAGACCCTGATGCTGGGAAAGATTGAGGGCAGGAGGAGAAGAGGACAACAGAGGATGAGATGGCTGGATGGCATCACCAACTCAATGGACATGAGTTTGGGTAAACTCCGGGAGTTGGTGATGGACAGGGAGGCCTGGCGTGCTGCAGCCCATGGGGCTGCAAGGAGTCGGACACGACTGAGTGACTGAACTGAACTGAACTTCCTGTCTTCATGTTTTTTTCATACAGGGCTGGAGCTCTAAGTGACACCGTTTTTAATTCCTATAAATCAGGTCAAAGCGAACTGTTGTATTCACAGAAAATTTAACTTTTTTCCTGTCTTTACATAATCAACCGTACTTTTCCAGTGTAAGTACTCCACTTAATGCATTGTCTCAAAGATTGTGTTTTGTTTTGTTGGGTTGTCTGTGTTTTGTTTTGGCTCTTCAACCAGAAGGGGTGAACTGTCTTAAAGAGAAAGAGAGGAGCAGACCAGAGCACTGGTCTAAACACCATAGTGGCCTTTGTGTGTGTGTATTTTCTGTTTGTTTTGATGTGGACCATTTTTGCAGTCTTTTCCTGAATTTGTTACAAGAGTGCTTCTGTTTTATGTTTTGTTTTTTTTTGGCGATGGGGCGTGTGGGATCCTAACCCCCGACCAAGGTGTGTGCGGTTCAAGCAGCCCCGTGCATTGGAAGCTGAAGTCTCACCCACTGAACTGAGGGCAGAACCCATGACTTTGCCTCTGATCAGCACGGTGGTGATGTCCCCATCACGGCTGCACCAAGCCTCTTTTCCTTCGTATGGAAACAGAGTCGAGGAGTGTTTTTCTCACCTATCGCTGACTCCTAAGAGCTTTGGTTACCTGGTAGAGCCAGAGGGAAAAAGCCCTATGAGGCACATTCAGTAAGGCAGACTGCTTCTCCGCCCAAGGCCGCCGTGCGCGACTCTGAGCGGCAGCATCCTCCAAGTCTGTGTGATGGGCCTCTGCAGCCGTCCTCTGGGCAACCAGCATGCCTTTCTGCAGTGAAAGCGCGGCTTCGCCTGCTCTGTGTCTGAAGGCCTCTATTTTGAACCAGTAAGGCCTGTCCACTTTATATATCTACTTATGATCATTCCTAGAGGGTTTCTTCAGCGCTTCCCAGCTGGCTCAGCAGCAAACAATCTGGCTGCCAACACAGGAGACGTGGGTTCCATCCCTGGAGAAGGGAGTGGCAACCCACTCCAGTGTTCTTGCCTGGGAAATCACATGGACAGAGGGACCTGGTGGGCTACAGTCCATGGGGTCGCAAAAGAATTGGACATGAAAAAAAAAGAATTGGACACGACTTAGCGACTAAACAAGAGGGTTTCTTTAACTCGAGGCTTTATGAAACAACAATAGAATTTGTTGGGACAGACTTACTTATACAAACTAGTGATTTTCAGCAGTTCCTTGGTTAGGAGTAATTGGTATTCTTTGGCAGAATACCATTACACAGTGACTGGAGTTCAAGCCATATAATTATAGAACATTAATTGTAAAGTGTAAATAATTCTCACTCTAGAGCGTGGGCTGAGTCCCTACAAATTCAGCTGTTGTTTCATAATGTCTGAGGTACTGGAAGTTTCCTAACCATGGAACCCATAACACCTAGCATTCAAGAGGCAGGCTCTCTTTGTTTGCTGAACCTGCAGCCTGGCTCTGGAGGCCTGCTCAGTTCAGTCACCAGGGGTCTGCACAGGCTCTGCCCGGTCAATACCCTGCTCCTGCGGTATAAGTGAGTGTGGGCAGAATTGCTTCCTGTAGGGAGAAGAGAGCCTGGCTAGTTGTGTTAGAATAAAGCAAGGTTCTGTTCTGTTTTCCCTTTAAGCAGACACAATGGCACGAAGACATTTCTTGTGTAAAACTAGTAAGATAATCTCTGATTGGCTAAGATCAGAATTTACTCTTAACTGTTTCACTTCCAGTTGGATGTAAGTCAGTCTTTTTGAAGTTTATAATTGCAATCCATAGGAGAGTTTGAAATCTGCTTATTAGATTGTGACTAGCATTTAAAAAATAGAATAGCACAGGATAAAATGCAAGTAAATTGAAAAAACAAACACATAAATACCAGCGTGCATCCCACATAGTGTGGATTCATTAATTTGTCAGGGTTCTCTGGAGTGACAGGCCAATAGGACACATGTATGAAATAATTACGTAAAGGAATTAGCTCCCCTGATTAAGGAGGCTAGCAAGTCCAAAATCTGAAGAGTGAGCGCACAGGCTGGAGACTCAAGAGGAGTTGATGTTATATTTTAAGTCCAAAAACTGTCTGATGGCAGAATTCCTTTTTGCTCAGGGAATGGTCAGTCTTTTATTCTATTCAGACTTTTGAGTGATTGGATGAGGCCCACCCATACAATGGAGGGCAATCTGCTTTACTCAAATTCACTGATTTAAATGTAAATAGCATCCAAAAACCCTTTGTTAAAGCAGCCAGAATAATGCTTGACCAAACATCTGGGCACCGTCGAGACCCAGGCACGCCAACACTTAAAAGTAATCAACCCAGAACATATTTGCAGGAGTCATTCGCACTGCGCACCAGGTACTCTTAGGTCTTTCCCCAAGTGCATAGCGGAAGTGCTGGGGGTAGGAATGACCAAGGGATTTGGCCAAAGGACTGTGAGCAGAAGTGACCGTGCCAGGCTAAGGGAAGTTTTAGGTGCCAGTGTGGGAGTCACCGTGGTCTCTTTCCCTCCGCCATTCAGACTGGCCGCCTATTTACAGAACAGAAATAGACTCAAGGACTTAGGAAACAAACCTGTGGTTACCAAGGGGAAGGGCTGGGGATCACTCGAAGGGGCAGGCTGAGCGCCTGGTACTGACAGGTGAGCACCGTATTTAAACTAGGTCGCCAGGGCTTCCTGACGGCTCGGCGGCAAGGAATCTGCCTGCCACGGCCGGGGGACACGGGTTCGAGCTCTGCTTGGGGAAGGTCCCACCTGCCAAGAAGCAGCGAAGCCCGAGCACCACAGCTGCTGAGCCTGTGCCCTGAGCCCACACGCGCTGGAGCCCAGGCCCTCCGGCCAGACGAGACGCTGCAATGAGACGCCCTCTCACACCCTAGAAAGGGGCCTCCGCTCGTGGCAACTAGAGAGAGGCCCGTGCCGCGGCAGAGACCCAGCACAGCCAGAAACAAATGAATAAATGAAATAAATTATCTTTAGGTAGATAACCGACATGGACCTACTGCAGAGCACAGGGAACTCTGCTCAGTACTCTGTAATAACCTAAGTGGGAAAAGAATTTGAAAAAGAATAGAAAAAAGAGGTCATTTATCTGACGTCACAAGGGGAGCAAGGACTTAAACACAGGCTAGACTTTAAGCCGGTGCTGCACCGCACTGCCCTCCTTTGGGGCTGGCCTCGTGAGAGTGCTTTGAAGACTAAAAAACCTCATAAGAACGTCAAGTAATGAAATCAGCACAGGAACTGGTCAAGGAAGTTGGTTAAAGGCCTAGGCTGTGTCCAAGCTGGTTTCAGATGCCAGGTCTGCCGCTTATGAGCTGTGTGACTTTGGAGACACTCTTTAACCTCTTTGAACCTCTGTTTCCTTAGCTGTAATGAAGATATTATGCATGTCCTATTTTCCTGATGCGTGAATGAGATAATAAATGGAAAGGTCTCAGCATGATGCCAGTCTCATGGTAAGTGCTGCTAAGTTATTTGGAGAGACTATAATTCCAAAGAATTTGGTTTGGAATAACAGCAACAAGAAACGCTACTCCTGGGCTTGGACAGGGCCAGGGTTGAGTGCGGAGCAACTGCAGCACCTTTAAACTTGGGAGTCAGCTGACTCTTTCCTGTGGGGGGAGGGCTGTCCTGCACACGGGAGAATGTTCAGGAAGGACACTGGAGTCTTGTCACATGGTTGCAGTATCAGGGTTCTTTTGTTGTTCAGCCCCCCGGTCACATCCGATTCTTTGTGACCCCAAGGACTGCACCACACCAGGCTTGCCTGTCGTTCACTATTTCGTGGAGCTTGCTCAGACTCGCGTGCATCGAGTCCGTGATGCCATCCAGCCATCTCAGCCTCGGTCGTCCCCTTCTCCTCCTGCCCCCAATCCCTCCCAGCTTCAGGGCTTTTCTAATGAGCGAGTTCTTTGCATCAGGCGGCCAAAGTACCGGAGCTTCAGCCCCAGCATCAGCCGAATAGTCAGGGCTCCAACTCTCGGCATTACCGGCATTTGAGGACGGACGGGTCTTTATTATGGGAAGCTGTTCTGTGCAGTGTAGGGTGTATTTTACTTTATTTTACTGTGTTTCCCAGCTTGTGGGATCTTAGTTCGCTGACCAGGGATTGAACCCAAGCCCTCAGCAGGGTAGGCACAGAGTCCTAATTATGGACTGCTAAGGAATTCCTCACGGTAGGATGTTTAGCAGCATCCAGGGCTGCTGCCCCTAAGATGCTCCAAATATGTTTCCAGACATTTCCAAATGTCCCCCGGGGGCAAAATCAACCCCCATCAAGAACCAATGTCCTAGTAAGTGTGTTTAGAGCTTTTCAATGAATTCTTCCTATTAAAAAATTAACATAAAAGAAGGCTAACCACTTTGAGAGAGTGGACTCCGAGCGTCCCCAGTCTTCCATTTTGTTGGGGTCACCTGCTTCCTGTCTGTGTGACCTACTGGGATCAACGCTCCAGGAGGTCACTGTGTCTGTCTCGTGTCCTGCTGCGGCACATCACCTGGAACGTAATAGATGCACGAGAAAAGTGTCATTGAATCAACAGATGAAATAATCTCTTTTCCTGTGTGCTTATCTGATAACTAACGGGCACAAGGTTCCCGCAGGATCGATAGGGTGGACGAGGCTTATGGAAAGTATCTCTTTTTTTCCGTCTTTGCCCCAACTCTAAAATAAAAAGATTCCCTGAAGAGAATCTATTCTTAGCAAATCAGGAAGGCCAGAACTGGGCTTCGCAGGTAGCTCAATAAGTTCATATTAAAAAAAAAGAGTCCTCCTGCCACTGCAGGAGATGGGGGTTTGATCCCTGGGCGGGGAAGACCCCCTGGAGCAGGAAATGGCCATCCACTCCAGTATGCTTGCCGGGAGAGTCCCACGGACAGAGGAGCCTGGCGGGCTACAGTCCATGGGGTCACAAAGAGTCGGACACGCCTTAGGACTAAACAACAGCCAGGGCTTCACCAGAGCGTCAGTCCTCGGGCAGGGGCGTGGGAAAGACTGAACGGGGCCCGTGCTTGGGCTCAGCCACAGGCGTCAACAGGTCCTCACCTGGGAAGCGCATCACATCCAGCTGATGGAACAGCAAGACCCAGGGGCTCCCCAAGACTCCCCACCGCCAGTGCTGAGGCCGGGTTCCATCCGGGGCTCAGGGAACTGGGTCCTCTACGCTGCAACTGAAGTTCCCACATGTCACAACCAAAAAGATCCCACATGCCGCAACTAAGGCCTGGCGCAGCCAAACAAGGAACTGTTTTACTTTTTAAAGAAAGAAAGGCAAGATCCAGAGTAGCTTCAGAACTCCCCGGGGAAGGTGAGGACTGGTCCGAGGCCGTGTAGACGGGCAGAAAGAGGCCCGACTCTGGTCCCTCCCGCTGTCTGAGGCCGCGGCCGCTCCCCAGGGCGGCGGCGGGCGGGCGGCTGTGGTCCCGGCCCCTCTGTCCCTGTTAGTTCTCACACGCGGGGGCTGAGTGAACCCGAGAGAAGGGCGCACCCTCTCCTGTGCTCCAGGACGGCGCTCTCCGCCTCATGCCCTCGTGACTGCCTGGGCACCCAGGACTAACTACGGCCATTCTGTCTCATGCCAACCTCCTCTTGGGCACCAGCCGAGAACCGCAGGCTTTTCTCCCCATTCCGGCAACCGTGAGGAACACTGTGTGCGCGGGGTCTCAGCAGTGGAGCGGGTTCCTGAGATGCTCGCTGGCGGCCCTCAAAGCCCCACTCTGGCCTTCCTGCACCCGCAGCTGGAGCCCATCTGTGTCCGTGGCTCCCATGTGAGTCTGTGGCTTTGCTGCTGAGGGTGACTCGTTTCTACTTCCCTTCCCCAGAAACTCTGAAGCTCCTGTTTGTCACCGCCTACATTCCTCCCTATATGCTTTGAACAATTCTTCTTTCCCCCTATACTGAAGATGATCTCCGTAGGGTTTCCCAACAGCCAACAGTAAAGAAAGAATTGTCTTGATAACCCAACAGAAAATGGGCGAAGGCTTGAATGTTCTCAAAGGAGAATATCCAAACGGGCCGTGGAAACGGGCTCAGCTTCACTGGCCTCCAGACTTCCCTGGGGGCTCAGCTGGTGAAGAATCCGCCTGCAATGTGGGAGACCTGGGTTCGATCCCTGGGTTGGGAGGATCCCCTGGAGAAGGGAAAGGCTACCCACTCCAGTATTCTGGCCTGGAGAATTCTGCGGGCTGTATAGTCCATGGGGTTGCAGAGAGTTGGACATGACTGAGTGCCTTTCCCTTTCACTGGCCTCCAGAAAAATGCAAATTAAAACCACAGTATTAAAACCATGGCTCAGGGTGGAAGACACCAACAGCTGGTCTTAATGTTCATGGTCTGCAACTGGCAATAGAGTTTAGTGCAGGCACTTTGGAAAACTGTTTAGTAATACCTACTAATTAAGTATTAAATGCCCTACAGCAACAAGCGCTTGTGCTCATTCAGTCGTGCTGACTGTGACCCCATGGACTGTAGCCTGCCACGCTCCTCTGCCCATGGGATTTTCCAGGCAAGAATACTGGAGTGGGGTGCCATTCCCTTCTCCAGGGGTCTTCCCGACCCAGGGATGGAACCTGTGTCTCTTGTGTCTCCTACCTTGACAGGCGGATTCTTTTACCACTAATGCCACTCGGGAAGCCCCATGAGTGCTCATGCCCACTGAAAGAATTTGCAGTGCTGCTCATAACTGCCTCCAACTGGCACTGCCCAGATGTTCGTCAACCACAGCATAGAAAAATACATGGCACTGTATTCTCACAGTGGAATACCGCATAGCCCTGGGAGTGAAGCAAGTATGACCTGATGCAGCGATGAGTGAATGAACCTCGCAAAGTGCTGAGCAGAGAAGCTTGACACAAAAAGAGAGCAGGTTATGTGACACCCTGTCAGTAAAGCCCTGCAATAGACACATCCGCGCTGTCAGAAGAGACAGCAGGGCCCCCTGGCGCTCCAGGGGTGGCGAGAGCCAATGCGGAGGACGAGCGGAGGTCCCGCGAGCCGCGGGGCCGCCGGGGCCGCACCCTGAGCCGGCGCGCCCAGAGCCCCAGCGCCTCTGCCGAGCGCAGCCTCGCTCCGCGACGAGGGCGCGGCCCCTGCTCCCTGCCGCCGAGAGGAAGCCGCGAGGAGCCCGCAGACCCAGGCAGCCGCAAGTCCGTAAATAATCAACTGCTGTTTAAAAAGCTGTGCTGACTCAGTGAGGGAGGAGGGCATGTGGGATGTCTTTTTAAAAAAAACCAAATTTCTTTTAATTGAATTATAGTTGATTTACAATGTTAATTTCTGCTGTTCAGCAAAGTGGGTCAGATATATATATAATATAAATGTGTGTGTGTGTGTGTGTGTGTGTATACACTGGAGAAGGCAATGGCACCCCACTCCAGCACTCTTGCCTGGAAAATCCCACAGACGGAGGAGCCTGGTAGGCTGCAGTCCATGGGGTTGCTACGAGTCGGGCACAACTGAGCGACTTCACTTTCGCTTTTCACTTTCATGCATTATATATACACACATTCTTTTTATGTTCTTTTCCATTTTGGTTTATCCCAGGATATTGAATATACTTCCCTGTGCTATGCAGTAGGGCATTTTTGTCCACCCGGGCTGGGTATTTCTTGATTTGGGTGCTGGTCATCCAGGTATGGGGTTTCTCTGGTGGTGCAAGTGGTAAAGAATCCACCTGCAATGCAGGAGACGCAAGAGACCCGGGTTCGATCCCTGCCTCAGGAAGATCCTCTGGAGGAGGAAATGGCAACCCACTCCAGTATTCTTGCCTGGAGAATTCCACGGTCAGAAGAGCCTGGCGGGCTACAGTCCATGGGTCTGCCAAGAGTCAGACACAATTGAGCACAGACGCGCGAGCTCCCGTGAGCTATAGGGTGATCATCTTGTAAAAAGTCACGGGATGGTACAGTTAGGGTCGATGCACTTGTCTGCACCTGCTTCTACCTTGCCAGGAGTCGGGCTATCTGGAAGCAGCTTCCGCGATGGAGGCTCATACGCGACAAGCACATTGGGGGAGCTCCCAGCACAACACCTATGAGGGTCAAGCTGACTTAGCAGAGAGCGCGGGCGCCTGGAGCAGAGGCCGCCGGGAGCTCTGAGGGGACCGACAGGCGGTCCTTCAGAGACATCCGGCCGCGCTGGCGCTGGGCAAGCGGGCCTCACACCCTCTGCCACATATTCCCTTTCGACTGGAGTCTCTTCGGGGCTCTGAGCTTTCCCTTCAGTAGCTTAGTCTTTTCTTTAAAGCTCCTCTCTCTCTCCCCCACTTTTAGATTGCTTTCTTTGGTGAGCATTTAACTTCTGCTGTCTTAGCAAATTTCAGCTATACAACGCAGGATTACCAATTGCATTCACCAGGCTGGGACTCACTTTCTGCTCTCCGTTTCTGTGTAGTCAACTTTCGTTTCTTTAGGTTCCACATATAAGTGACCCCATGCAGTATTCGTCTCTGGCCTATTTCACCCGGCATCACGCCCCCCAGGTTCAGCTGTCTGTCACAAATGGTAGGCTCGCCTCCTCTTCTAAGGCCAAATGATACTGCATCGTCACATACAGCCATCACATCGTGTGATCCGTTTACCTCGTGGTAGGCACTGAGGCTCCTTCCATGCCCTGACTTGTGAATAATGCCAGGCGGTGCTGGTAGCAGAGGGCTCGGACCAGAAGGGGACCAGCTGAGAGTTCCCGGCCACCAGACCCCCAGCGGCTCAGTCTGGAAGGCGTCCACAGCAACCTCTCCACGTTTGCATTAAAAACTGAAAAAGAAATGGTCTTGAACCGTGAGTGAAGAGAGAGGAAACATTTGGGAAAAAACACAAATGAACAAAATGGGCGGCCGCTGTGTACTGACCCCGGCCCGGCCCGGCAGTGGCCGTTTCGGCTGTCTGGGGACCCTGAGCTCTGAGCCAGGTGAGCTATGCGGCGGGTCAGGAGCTACTTCCCCGGGTGTCCACGCCTGCTTGTGAATCTCCCGAGACCGGCCCGGATTCTGGAGCCCAGCCGGGGAGAGGCCCTCATTCACAGCCGTGTGGGATCTCCCGCTCAGAACGGGGCTCCACCAAGGGGCCGCGCCTCCGCCCTCCGGCCCGGGGCGGCTCCGAGGCGGCGCTGCCGGCAACGACCCGCGGCTCAGCCCCGCTGCACCGGAGCCCCGCTGCACCGGAGCCCGCCGGTTACTTATCAGAGCTCGGGCCGAAGTCTTCGGGAAGGCGCCGAGGACCCGGGGCTGCAGAGCGCTCTCCGGCAGACACTGCTCTGCGGGGTGACCAGGGATCCGTTGAGAAGTCGTATTCCGTGGAGTCTCGCTCTCCACCCTGCGCCGCCTTTGAGGGGAAGCCCACAGTCACCAGGCAGCCTCCCACACATCTATGCCTTCCTTTTTCTCCCAGGGAAGGGCTGTCCGGAGGCAGAGAGACGTCGACTGACTGTTAGGACCACGCGCTCCTCCGCCGCGCGGAGAGGCCCGGCCCAGGGTGGCGGAGGATTCCAAGTTTTATCATAGATCGTGGCGCCGGGACCTCCCTGGCGGTCCACGGCTTGAGACGCCGCGCTCCCAATGCAGGGGGCATGGGAAAAGAAGGGAAAAGGAAAGAAAGGAAGGTACTTTCCAACAAGAGGACTGAAACCGGAGCCTCTGGGCGCAGAATCCGGAGCTGGGCCAGGCTGGGAGGGAAGGGGAGTCTGTCTCCAGCATCCTCTTTCTCGGTCCGTTCACAGGAGTCCTCACTTTCCTTCCTGTTTCCCAATTTCCCGTTTAAACTCAAGGTGCCCAGCGCCCGTATGCTTCTGCCAATGGTTTTTTGGGGGTAAGTTCACGTCATTTGAGCGTTTCTAGAGGCTTATAGGAACTCCAAGCCTTGGGGGCTTTCCAGGTCTCTAATGGACTATTATATACTAGACTCTAAAGGGATACATATTGCATAGGAACCTGGAATGTCAGGTCCATGAATCAAGGTAAATTGGAAGTGGTCAAATAAGAGGTGGCAAGGGTGAATGTTGACATTCTAGGAATCAGTGAACTAAAATGGACGGGAATGGGTGAATTTAACTCAGATGACCATTATATCTACTACTGCGGGCAGGAATCCCTCAGAAGAAATGGAGTAGCCGTCATGGTCAACAGAAGAGTCCGAAATGCAGTACTTGGATGCAATCTCAAAAACGACAGAGTGATCTCTGTTCGTCTCCAAGGCAAACCATTCAATATGACAGTAACCCAAGTCTATGCACCAACCAGTAACACTGAAGCTGAAGTTGAACAGTTTTATGAAGACCTACAAGACCTTTTAGAACTAACACCCAAAAAAGATGTCCTTTTCATTCTAGAGGACTGGAATGCAAAAGTAGGAAGTCAAGAAACACATGGAGTAACAGGCAAATTTGGCCTTGGAATGCGGAATGAAGCAGGGCAAAGTTTTGCCAAGAAAATGCACTGGTAATAGCAAACACCCTCTTCCAACAACACAAGAGAAGACTCTACACATGGACATCACCAAATGGTCAACACCGAAATCAGATTGATTATATTCTTTGTAGCCAAAGATGGAGAAGCTCTATACAGTCAGCAAAAACAAGACCAGGAGCTGACTGTGGCTCAGATCATGAACTC
>SJYQ01096209.1:747983-764975 GCA_006410935.1 Redunca redunca
GGTGTTGGAGAAGACTCTTGAGAGTCCCTTGGACTGCAAGGAGGTCCAACCAGTCCATTCTGAAGGAGATCAGCCCTGGGATTTCTTTGGAGGGAATGATGCTAAAGCTGAAGCTCCAGTACTTTGGCCACCTGGTGCCAAGAGTTGACTCATTGGAAGAGACTCTGATGCTGGGAGGGATTGGGAGCAGGAGGAGAAGGGGACGACCCAGGATGAGATGGCTGGATGGCATCACGGACACGATGGACGTGAGTCTGAGTGAACTNAGGAGGAGAAGGGGATGACCCAGGATGAGATGGCTGGATGGCATCACGGACATGATGGACGCGAGTCTGAGTGAACTCCGGGAGTTGGTGATGGACAGGGAGGCCTGGCGTGCTGCGATTCATGGGGTCGCAAAGAGTCAGACAGACACGACTGAGCAACTGAACTGAACTGAAAGGGATAGAATGTGAATCTGGATTGTCAAGGGTTTCCTGGTTCGTGAAGTTCATGGTTTAACCCATTACCAGGTAGCTCTGGCATTCGGAAAGCTTGTTTAATATAACATGCATTTTATCCAACAACTCAGTTTTAAGTGTCCATACTATCAGTGGACTTGACTGCAGGCAATCTGTATGAGGTGCTGTCATAATGGATACATGTGGTTTTGTCTCCAGAATGACTCTTTCTCCTTGGGGAAGCGCTGCTTCAGACTGCTAGGACTACTGATTAATCGTGCTCCTGTATCTGCAGCACAAGAAGGGCTGGTGGCCCCGGTGAACCGGCGACAGCAGTGCATCTGGTCATGAAGGCTGGCCCAGGGGTGGTCAAGTGACCCCTTGAGATTCTGGGGCAGGATATTTCATCCCAGAGCAGCTGGAAGCACCTTTTTCTGTCTTGCAGTCTGTGAAGTCTGACTCTTGACATCCCATGGACTGGTGCCTGGCGGGCTCCTCTGTCTGTGGGATTTCCCAGGCAAGAACACTGGAGTTGGTCACCATTTCCTTCTCCAGGGGATCTTACCAAGCCAGGGGTCAAACTCCAGTCCCCTGCACTGCAGGCAGATTCTCTACCACTGAGCCTCCTGGGAAGCCGCTACTACATATGCTTGTGCAAATAAAGGCCACAGAAGGAAGTAGAGACAAGTAACAGCTACGCAGAGAGAGCCCGGCGGCCTTAGAGACCAGCAGAAACCCAGTCCGCCTAAGGCAGCCCCCTTTACATCCGTTGCTCCGGCTTAGCCATTGACGTCTCCCGCTTTCCTTCTCGAAGGGTTCCAGGTGGGAGACAAATTACATAATCACTGTTCCTATCGCAGTGTGGTTAAATAAAACAGTAAGGTCCTTTCCCCTCTTAAGTTAGTTTAAACTCCTTTTCTGTCATTTGCAACCAAAAACATCCTAGCTGACCTCCCACTCTTTTCTAAGTAACCAGGAAATCTAATTTCCTCAACTTAACTGGCTTGAACTCTTTGGCAGATGCCTGATTCTCCACCTGGTCCTTGGCCTCCATCTGTTTTGTGGAATTGATACCTGGTTCTTCCAAGCTCCCCCAACCGCCTCATCCTGAACCTGCAGGCCTTTACCCCACACTTTGCCACAGGTCATCAGAGCCCACAGATTGCATCAGAAGGCTCTGGGACCAGGCTCAGAAAAGAGCCAGGCTAGGTTTGAGGGAACCCTGGGTTCATGAACATCAACTGTTTTTCCCGTGCATGTTTATTCTACTCAAAGCTCAAAGTCCTGGAAGACAGTGTTGATTTAACCTGGATTTGGGGCCCGTTCTTTCATAGGGGAAACTGGGGCACCACGAGAGACATCTAATCGTAGCCACACGGGATGAGGGAGAGGCTGTTCACCTCCAGAATACAGGCATGGCTAGGGAAAAAAGAGCCAGGAAAGCAAAAGCATATTCCACAATGTGTATGTGAGGAGGCCGTTGGGTAGTTTTGCCAGCTCTTAGTATGTCCATCCCAGTGAGAGCTGACTGAGCTCTTAAAATGCAGGTGTCTAGCACTCAGAAACACTGGAGATGAGGTGGCTGATCTTTCTGGAAAAACTGTGAATTCCAGATCTGACTACCCTAAGCGATACTGGAGCCGGTCTCTATATATTGCGCACTTCCTTCCTTCTTCAACATGTGTTTCTTTTTGGCTGCACTGGGCCTGAGTTGCAGCTCGTGGGATCTGTCACTAGTTCCCCCATCGGGGCTTGAACCTGGGCGCCCTGACTTGGGAGCGTGGAGTCTCAGCCACGGGGCCGCCGGCAGTCCCCTAGATGTGCGCTTCTGTAAGCCGTGATCGTGACACGCAGCGTTGGCCGGCGTCCGCACGGACTCTGGCGGGGCTCCTCTGTCCTCACTCTCTTGCCGCGCGTCCACCTCGCTCTCCTGCCCGCGAGGCGTCCCCTCGGCAGCATCACTCGGAGCTGAGTCTCCAGGCTGAGCCGCGCTCCCGACCCCGTCTCTGCAGCGCCTGTCCCCGCGGGCTTCCGGTCGTGCTGGGCACCGTCCTCTGCGAGGCAGGCCCCTCCCTTCTGAACGGTCAGCAGGGCTGCGCTAGCTTTGCCCTTCGGGTCTCCCCACACCTTCCGTGCTTGACCTAGTAGAGCCCTGGGCTGGCACTCATTCAATCCAGGCTGGCCCGCAACCTTGTACTTGACCACTGACTCGTGCGGGAGGCACCTTGACTTGTCCGTCCCAGACTGATGTCGGAGGCAGTAAAGACCACTGGTCTTGGAGCCCAGCACGCCTGATTCACACCACAGCTCTGCCGCTGCTGTCATTATGCAAAGCTGGGGCTGAGCCTCCCACAGCCTGACGCCCTGCAGTTGGGGCCCTCACCCCCTGGGATGTAATGCCTGGCGGTCTGCGGTGGCTCTGACGTAACAGTAGCAGAAATAAAGTGCCCAGTACACGGGGCACACTCCAATCACCCTGAAACCATCCCCACCCCCGCCCCATCCGTGGAAACGCTGTCGCCGGTGAAGCCGGGCTCTGGGGCGAAAAGCTGGGGCCGCTGCTGTAGCTTCCCGACACCCACACACGGCTGTGCAAATTTGTTTCGTGTGTGAATGTTTACTTTTGCCTTATTTGGTAATAAACTGCTTTCAAATAACTAACTGATGATACTTGTCTCCCTTCTCTCCAGCATCGTTGTGTTAGTATTAGAGTAAGATGATCTATGCTGCAACAACAGACAAGCCCTCGAGTCTCAGTGGCTTAAACGCTGAAGCCTCTTTTCTGCTCGTATGTGTCTCGGGACGCCCTCCGCCACGGATGACTCGGGTCCAGGCTCTCCGAGTCACGTGACCCCTCCATGGAAGGGGAGAAGGACCGTTTCACAGAATATTCTATAGGTAGCCTTGGGAGAGGTGTCCATAACTTCCTCCCACGTGGCTTTGGCCAGAAACGAGTCACACCGCCCCTCCCAGATGCAAGGCCAGCGGGATAATACAGACTGTCGATGTGCTCAGGAAGAGGGATCCGGTTTGGGGATCAAGCGTGCAGTTCGTTCACGACACTCACACTTCCCTGCGGGTACGTGCTGAAGAGGGAGCCGAGTGAGGTTACTCTATTTTATCATATGGTAACTAGAATGATATCAGGCCAGACATATGGTAAGCTGTTGACGTGAATTATCTCATTTAATTTGATTTTCACAACAACCTCATGAGGGTTATGAGGATTCAAGAGAAGTGTTGTGGAAATGGCTGGTGCCGACAGTCCCTCATTTCACTTGCCTTTCACATTCCGCAGCGCACCTGCCCGAGAGGGGGCACTCAGGCAGTGCCTAGCGACGTCTGCAGCGTCTGTGCTTGGAAATGGAGCATTTTGTCAGGAGCTGTATCACAGGCCTGGGAGGTTTACCAAAGCGAGTCTGCTCAAGCCTTCAGTGATAAGACTCCACAACATGGGGTGAATACGAAGCAGACAATCACAGGGCGTAAGGGGGAGCCTCCTTGAATCCCGCGATTTGATTTAACGGGGGCTGATTTGCAAAGACGCGGCCTTGGCTCTGTTGTTTGCCGTCCAGCGCACACCCACAGCAGACACGGCCTCTCCCCGCGGCTTCCCCGGGGCAACGTCTCTGGTGTGGTTTTATCTCCAGAGTTGTGCTGACGCTTCCCCCTCCCAGCCAGCATCCCAGAGATAGACTTCAGCACTCAGTAACTGCTGGAAGAGCCTGCTGGAGGCTGATAAGGAGAAACAACAGATTTTAAGTCAAAATGGGGAAGGAAAAGAGAGAAAGTCAGTTGGTGTCAAGGAAACAAGGAGGATCAAAAGGAAACAGCCTCGCCCTCCAGCTCACAGTCAGCACAAATTCTGTAAAAAGGAAGCTTTCCGTGAACTCAGCCTGGACACTAACCGTGAAGAAACTTTTCACCACGAAAGGGCCCTGGGTGAGAAGCTGTGCAAGCACTTTTCATTTTTTTTTTTTTNGTGCAAGCACTTTTCTTTTTTTTTTTTTTGCAGTAGAATTCCCTTCGGGGTGGCAGGGGTCGGGGTGGGGGGAGATTCCACCGGCACGTGAGAGGAGTCTGTCCCTCCGGGGCCGGGCCCCTGAGAGCCCACGATGGCCCCACCAGTCCCGCCCGGTGCACCCATGCGTGCTTCGTTTCTGGACTGGCTTTTCATAGGAAGAGGCTGACATCACCCAAAGGCACCGCCACAGAGCTGATGCGAACAGAAAGCCTTCCCAGGGAGTGAGAAGAGGGCACTGCAGCCCTCGGGTGAGCATGGCTGGGGGGAGTCCTGCTGCCTCACAGCCTGGGGGCTGCAGGCAAGCAGCCCCCTAACAGTCCCGTGCATGTGTTAAACACCCACAGATACGCGTCGCCATCGAGCTTTCTCCTCCTGGGCACCAACAACCTTGCAAAATTCACAGCCCCTTTCTTTCCTAAGAAAAATCTATCAGAGTAATTTAGCTAGGGTGTTGGGGAAGCCTTCCAGAATCAGATGACATGTCCCCATTTCTCAGTGAAAACTTCAACACGCTCTTTTTAAAAACTACTTATTCATTGATTCTTCGGGTCTTCGTTGCTCCTCAGGCTTTTTTCTGGTTGGGACGAGCAGCGGCTGGCTCCTCTGCAGCTGCAGGCCCGGCTTCCATTCCGGGGGTCCTCTTGCTGCTGAGCACAGGCTCGAGGGCGCTTGCGCTTCAGGAGTTGCGGTGCTCAGGCTTAGCTGCGCCAAGGTAAGTGGGATCTCCCCAGACCAGGGATCAGACCTGCATCTCCTGCACCGGCAGACAGACTCTTAACCTCTGGGTCTCCAGGGAAGTCTGACACACTCGTCTTGACTTCTAATTCACGTACGGAAAGCACGACAGACCCAAGAATGAAGAATTTGTCAGGAATGAAAAGACAGCAGCAACCTCACAACCTGCATTAAGATGCAAATTTCATTCACACCTGTGTGTACGTGCACTTGTGCGTGAGTGCAAAGTCTAGCTGTATCACCAAGCTCTGGCCTTGTGTTCTCATGATGGAGGTTGTAGGGGAGGTAGAGGATCAAAATGAAAGGTGGAGTTGATGAAGTACCGTGAGATGCATTAGAAAACGGTTACCTGGGACAATGTGCAGAGAGGAAATAAAACTGACATGCGTAAAATGCTTGGGCAACAGTGGACATTCAGTAGCCATCACTGTTGTCACTGAGAAACTCCCCCTAGAAGCCTGGAGTCCTGGAGATTTGCCTTGATTCCTTTTATGGTGGGCCTGTGACCTGAATACCCCTGTAAAAGAAGGAACTGTATACATATATACACAATGGAGTCCCACACAGCCCTGAAGAGGGCTGAAGTTTTGCCATTTGCAGCAACATGAAGGGACTTGGAAATAAGTCAGAGAGAGAAAGACAAATACCGTGTGATATCACCTACGTGTGGAGTCCAAAAGACCCAACAAACCAGCGAAGATGAGAAGAAAGAAGCCGACGCACAGCTCCGGAGAGCAAACTAGAGGCGACCAGCGGGGACAGGGAAGCAGGAAGGGACAGGATGGGGTGCGTGCACGCTCAGTCGTGGCCACACTTTGCGCCTTTGTGGACTGCAGCCGCCAGGCTCCTCTGCCCACAGGGTTCTCCAGACGAGAACACTGGCGTGGATGCCATGCCCTCCTCCATGAAGACTGGGGTAGGGGTTACAAAGAGAAGCTCCCTTTACCTCTCCCCGTCCTTGCTGCAAATTTACTTTCCCCAAGAAAGATGCCATACTGAAGGCCTCCTGTGCCCCAGTAGACGTCAGTCTGACCTTACGGGAGGACCGAGGGAAAACTAAGACACACACAAGCCTGCTTCCAGGGGCGGGGAGTGCTCTCCACGGGCCGTCTGAGAAACAGGAAGGAAAGAGGGACAGCATCAAGACTTCGAAACCCACCTCCATCTCAGGACAGCACACTGTAAATCTGTGATTTTTACAGACACATACTTCTATTTAGCAAACATTAATTATCGGAAGGACTGATGTTGAAGCTGAAGCTCCGATACTTTGGCCACCTGATGCAAAGAGCCGACTCATTAAAAAAGACCCTGATGCTGGGAAAGATCGAAGGCGGGGGGAGAAGGGGACGACAGAGGATGAGATGGTTGGATGGCCTCACTGACTCAATGGACGTGAGTTTGAGCAAGCTTTGGGAGATGGTGATGGACAAGGAAGCTTGGCGTGCTGCAGTCCATGGGGTTGCAAAGAGTCAGACATGAGTGAGCGACTGAACTGATGGAGAAACATGAGGGAAGGGGCAGGGCACAATCTTTAAAAGAATGACACAGCCACAGGATACGACAAAAGCTCACTAGAACCAACCAGATCCGAGATGGGAGAAGATCGAGTTAGACGGAAAAGATCGAGAAGACCTACTTCCAGTAGACCTTGAGCCTCAGTTATAAGCTCACTGTGATGTGTTAGCTACTGAACGACCCAGCCACCAGTCTGCAGCTAACCTGAAAGGCCAAGAGTGTGCGGTGGTCCAAAACCTGGAAATGCCCACCCCTTCCTCGAAACAGAATAATCCACCCATTCATTCGCCTATAAAAACTAACCATGCCACATCTAAGGCCTTTTTCCCTCGTGGCCCAGCTGGTAAAGAATCCGCCGAATCCGCCTGCAATGCAGGAGACCTGGGTTCTATCCCTGGGTTGGGAAGAGCCCCTAGGAGGGAAAGGCTGCCCACTCCAGCATTCTGGTCTGGACAATTCCATGGCCTATACAGTCCCTGGGGTCGCAGAGAGTCGACTCGATTGGGCGACTCTCACCCTTGAATCTGTTGTATACGACTCCCAGCGGGGCCCTGGGGGCGCCTGGTCAGGGAGGGCTTTCTGTCCTTCATTTCTTTTACAAGACTCCAACCTCCTGACCCTCCCTGAGTTCCAAAGACCAGAACAGTTGCTAATCAAGGGAGGATCAGTCAGGAAACCACCCGTGGCAAGATGACAGGGACAGGAGAAACTGGATTAGGAGGCCAGATGCCTGAGACCCTTCCCACCCTAATCTCATCAGCAGCCCCACCCTTGGAAACTTTGCGGAAGAGAGAAGAAAGCAAGATCCTCACCACACACCCTGCTGCCTGTGGCTCAGGGTCCTGCCCTTTGTGACCCCGTGGACTGCAGCCCCCCAGGCTCCTGTGTCCATGGGATTCTCCAGCCAGGAAGGCTGCAGTGGGCTGCCACGCCCTCCTCTGGGGGATCTTCCCCACCCAGGGATCGAACCCCGCCTCTCACGTCTGCATTTGCAGACGGGTTCTTTACCACTAGCGCCCCCTGGGGAGCCCTGCCTGCCTGTACAGCCTCTCTGATCTCCAGGGAGGGGGCGGCGTTCTTGAAGCACTAGCCTACTGTGTGCCCCCTTTGCCTGGCAAAGAAAAAAAGTCACTCTTTCTTTCTCCCCTGTGACTCTGTCTCAGTATTTCTGTTTGGCACTGGTGCACAGAGAGTCAAGATTTTGACACCACCAATAATTTGTGCGTCATAATAATCAGAGCTGTAGCATGGTAAAAGTTACGACCAACCTAGATAGCATATTCAAAAGCAGAGACATTACTGTGCCGACTGAGCGACTGAACTGAATGGAACTGAGCATGGTAGAAGTTTCAAGATCATCCTGGGCATTATGAAGACACCAATGTAATACGTCAGGATGACAAACTACTTCTCACATTTTTTGTACTTTATGAGCTTTGCAGCAACTCAGAATTCTCAATATCATTGACCAAATAAACATTTGACAAAAATTAAGAAGTTTCAGAGTTTGGAGAAGATACTGATAGCATCCACCACTTTTATATTTCAGATGGGCAATGACTGTGGTTCAACCACTTTAAAGGGAGTTGAATATGGCCTCATAAAGTCAGTCTTCACGTGTCCTCTGACTCTGCCAAGTGGATTTCTAAGAAAAATCCCTACGCTTGTCCCCAGGAGATGGTACCAGACTGTTCATAGTCACCCTACTTACAACAATCACAGCAGAAACAATGGAAACAACCCAAATACCCGCTGACAAGAAAACAGACAAATAAACAGAAAGTTTAGGAATCTGTAAACAGTGAATTATAATTATACACAAAAATCTAGAGAATCTTAGCAATATAATCCTGAACAAAAATAAGAAAGTCCCAGAAGTCTATATAAACCTGGATGTTCTTCAAATACAGTTCATTAAAAAACAAAACACAACACAACATCCCAAACAATGATTAAGAACAAGAACAGAGACCTCCCTGGTGTCAGTGGTTAAGACTCCACGCTTCCATCGCAGGGCGCACAGGTTCAACCCCTGACTGGGGAGCTGAGATCCACACGACACGTGGCACGCTCCCCCCAAAAATTAACAATCGGGGGAGTTCCCTGATGGTCCAGCAGGTAGAACTTAGTGCTCTCACCATTGCCTGGCCAAAAACCAGAAAAGAACAGGAGAACGGTAGCAATGTCCACCGCCGTGCTCACCCTGGGTAAGGGATCGGGAAGGGACAGCACGTAAACGCAAGGGTCTGTCACTGTTCTGCTTCTGGGGTTGGATGGTGGTTTGTGTGCCAACCCCAGGATTGAATATGCACCTTCTCTACAGAGAGCGGCTTTCTAGAGACGGCCTAGACACGACTCGTGGAGCTGAATGCAGGGTCCTGTCTGCTCCGTTTTGTACTCCTAGGGCCGATATAATGTTATTTAGTTGCTAAGTCGTGTCCGACTCTCTTGCGACCCTGTGGACTGTAGCCCCCCAGGCTCCTCTGTCCATGGTATTTCCCAGGCAAGAACTCTGGAGTTGGTAGTGACTTCCTTCTCCAGGGGATTTTCCTGACCCAGGGATCGAACCCCTGACTCTTACGTATCCTGCTTTGGTGGGTGGGTTCTTTAGCACCGAGCCAGCAGGAGAGCCTTATGCAGCCTTATGCATACTGTTCAGCAAAACCCACGCCCTCAGGGAGGCCTCCTGAATGAACGAACAAGTGAGTAAATGAATAAATGAGAGAAAAATGTAACGTTCTTTTGGTTAATATTGAATGCAGTCTGGATAACCACTCACCTCCTTACTTATACCCTACAAGCACTGAATTGTGGAACTGATTTCCTAATTAGTTGAAAATTAAAAAATAACATTATTTCAGAATAGCAACCACATAGCATTTTTCCATACAGACTATTCCAACAGTCAGTTCAGTCTCTCAGTTGTGTCCGAGTCTTTGCGACCCCATGAACCGCAGCACGCCAGGCCTCCCTGTCCGTCACCAACTCCCAGAGTCCACCCAAACTCATGTCCACTGAGTCGGCGATGCCATCCAACCATCTCATCCTGTCGTCCTCTTCTCCTCCTGCCCTCAATCTTTCCCAGTGTCGGGGTCTTTTCAAATGAGTCAGCTCTTCGAAATACTCATCAATACATGTGTAGGGAGAAAATGATTTCACATCAATACAGTAGAGAAAAAAACATTTTTAATGCACTTTTTTTTTCCAGGCAAAAGAGCTTCAGAAAACATCCATCATTAAGTAGTTTTACAAATGGCACTTTTGGTTACATTAGAGAATTGCATACCAGCCCCACGTGTTCTCTCTGACAGATTAGTTGTAGATCAGCTTTACAATGCAACTCTTTCTTAGGATAAAAAAAATGGTTAATTTGCTCTAAAGAAAGGGAAGGCTGAAACCCTAAAGGCATCGTTCTAAAATTTAACGTTTATTTCATGCTACACTGTCTATCGTTGTATTATAATTATTTTGCTGTAACTTTTAAAAGACAGAGAAAATAAATTTCAACCTAATTTAAAAATAAACATATATATTAAGTACATATATTAATGCGTTTGACAATACCATATAGTGGCTTTGATTATGAACTTCCTTTTGGTACAGGGTAAATGTGTCCTCTTGGTATTATACCTGAAACTCTTCTTTGAATGAGTAAAACCATGGTCAATGGCACCAACAGACTCCAACCAATTTGCAAAACTGAGATGATCTTGGGCTACTCTGATCACGGATAATCAAAATGAAACATGATTAATATTCAACAGGAGAGAATAGTTAACACTATTCAAACAGATCTTGACAGCAGATTATTTTCATGCCATATTTGAAAAGGAATGAGTACTTGGGAAAGTGAGACTCTATTTTGGACTGAAAGCAGTGATTTTTAAACTATTAAATGTTACCACTCCAATGCATTCATCTTTCTTAAGGTAGTGTGAAGTTGGCCGTATCTAATCTACTCAAACATGGATCTCTTCATGTTACCCACCATTTCTCGACCAGAAATTTATCAGTTCATATAAGTATCTGACAGAGATTAATAGGAGAACATCAGATAGCAGAACCAGCCCCAAGGGCGGCTGCATTTTCTCTACAGCAGAATCAACCAACGTGGCTTTCAAATCAGCGCCGAAAGTACACCTGTGCTCATGACTCCACGTCAAGTGATTTCTGTCTCCATCACAGACACACAGACACCCGGAAACCCAAACGTGTCTTCTCTGGGAACAAACTAAGTCATTTCAGAGATTCTCCATGAGCGATCTCAACTCACACACAATTCCCCACAACGCAGACACGCACATACATAGGAAATAAAAGTTCTTCAAAATACTGCTTCCTCCTAATTCGGAATAATTCTTGGTGTTCCGTTTAGGAATGGAGTTTCTAAATTTTAAAGCGGTTCAACTGTCCAAATGCCATACAAAATATTTACTTTTTGATATGCTATGATTTAACAACTCAAGGCCTGAGTTAAAGAACGTATCCTTCACTTTCATGGGTACACGGCACAACCGCGTGTTACGAACAAGCCAAAGCCAAACGCCCGTCTTCCCCAGCTCGGGCCACACTGACTCGGGACTGCAGGGAGGGAGGTGCTGGGCCCGGGCCCGCCCCCCAAGCGCGCTCCAGGCCTCAGCGAAAGGCAAAGGGCAACACCCGCGCTCCCGGGGCTCCATGCAGCACCGTGGTTTTAGGATTTCCTGACTCTTCAGTTTTCACTGGGCGTGGGCTTTGTTCACAACTGTTGCACTTCCACCCAGCGGGTGGTCAGTGATTGACATCCGGATTGCTGAAGTCTTTTAACAGCTAGGTAACTCCACAGGCCTTCACTCAAAAAGCAGTATCTACTCTGGGTGGATTAAAAACGGCCAGACTCTCGGCAGCCCCTCCCATCACAGGGGCAGCCTGCTCTCGGACCTCTTGGTTCTGGGCTAGCTTTGTGACTTGCCCCGGCCAGGAAAAGGCTACGGAAGTGACCCTGTGCGACTGCGGGCAGGTCCACAGAAGGCCTTGCAGTTTCTCTTCTTCCTCTCTTTGATCTCAGGAGACCTAACAGCAAGGCTGGGGCAGCTATGGGGAAAGACCGCGTGAGTCCAACGGAGGAGTCTCAGCCACAGCCCCAGGCCACAGCCAGCCCCCGCCAGCCAGCCCCGAGCATCGGCCTCAGGGGCGCCTGTGAACTCAGCCAGGACACCAGGCTGTGCGGGTCACCCCAGCACAGCTCTGCCCGGAGGCCAGCCACAGGCTCCAGCTCGAGAATCAGTCGTGTCGGAAGCTGTGCTCCGGCTTGACTGCTCAGAAAGCAGTGGAGGGCCGACGGCCGCTCTGTGTCAGGAAACGCGCTAGGCGACGGCAGCGCCTGACACAGCCCCGTTCCGCAGACGCTTCGAGAGAACTCCGGGAGACAGACGGGGGACGGGACCATTTCCGAGGAAATGTCAGCAGTGCTGGGATCACGGGAGGCTGGTGTATAGGGGTCCCTAGGAATTCAGGGCATCCCAGCACCAGGCTGCTGGTGAAGATTTCCCAGAGGGAATATCTAAGACAGTGCCTAAGGGGCGTTCCTCAGACAGACTGTTCCAGGCAGAGAGGGAGAAATAATATTCCAGGGAGGAAAGACTGCACGTGCAAAAGCTGGAGAAAGCTCAGCCCGGCCCTCTGGGTGATGAGCTCTCAGGGTGAGGATGAAGCATGGGCCGGGGCCACAGCTCAGGGGACACTCTCCTGAAGCAGAACTCCCTGGCGTTTGGGCTTTAAGCTCAGGGTGGTGGGAGCCAAAGTCTCCCCTCCCTTCACCTTAGTATCCCTTCCTTCACCTGGGCCTTCATCTGAGCAAAGGCATCAACGCCACCCTCTGAATCCAGGAAAACCCTTCTCTGCTGCCTAGACTGGCTGCAGGGACGCGGAGTTGGGCCAACGCCCGAACAGTCATCAGGTCAGGAGCAAAGGAGCAGCAGCCGGGAGGAAGCCATTCCCGAGGCCGCCTCCCCCTCCAGTGGGCGGTGAACACCCAGGCCCAGAAGGCATCTAGGACGACCTTTAAAGAAAGCCCCCCACGGACTGATAACAGCCTCGGGCCCTGATGAGCCCGCCTCCTCCGCTGTGACCCGGCGATGAGGCGCCGCTGGCCGCCCAGCTGAGCAGGAGAGGCCGCACAGGGCGCGCGGCTCGGGGCCTCCAGCTGCGGAGGGCTGGGGTGGGGCAGGGCCCCCGCACTAGACACACGTGCCTGAATCCAGGCTGTCGCCCAGGAGTTCTGCCGCAGTGGGGACTTAGCGACCGATTCTAAACTTGCTCAGACTGAGCGTCCAAGTCCGAAACACGAGGGCAATTCTAACTGCCTCGTGGGTCGTGATGAGGGCAGAGAGCGACCACAGCGCCTGGCGCACGGTGTGAACGCCCGGGCACACGGAGACGACAGGACTTCCGGAGGCAGGCTGATAGGACTCACGTTAGCATCCTGCATTCCTGCAAAACCCTGCTCTCGGCCTGAGGCTACAGACGAGAAAGCTGGGGTACCAGAAACACAGAGGTCTGACATCTTCAGCACGGCATGTCCACGCCACCAGTACCACCGTGTTATAACCCAACACTAAAAAAGGCTGAGGCACAACATTCCTACTTTGTTACTACATGATAAAAAAGTAGCCTTGTCATTCAGAACACGTTATATGAAAATAAAAGGAATTGGGCATTCCCTGACGCCCTAATTTGGCACGCTGAGAAACTTCCTCTACACACCAACCTCCAAAATGCATTCTCTTCCAGACCAAAAAAAAANAAAAAAAAAAAAAAAAAAAAAGACACATGCATATGTACAAGTGGGCTAAAAAGTTACAAGAAGGTGCTTTTGGTGAAAAATAATCCCAGCAAACAAGCAGCATGTCATGTTCTTAGAACGTGTCACACTAGAAAGCTAGTGAAAATTCAGGCCAACAAGGCAATTTAGCGTCAAGTTTGACCATATATGGGCCAAGTTCTATAATACTTCACAAGGGACCGCTTCAGAGTGAAATCGACAGAGGCATGATTTTGAATTATACATGTACATACAAACTTGTCTGTTTTGACATTCAACATATTCAGAATTATTTCTAGAAAGCTGCTGTTGCTGATTGACAGAATGATCCAGGCTCAGAAAGAGAAAACAGAGCCCACATAGTTTTAAGTAATTATCTCTCTCTGCCCCACCCACGTCATCACAAAGTGTTTGCTTTTTGACCACTGCCATAATTGAAAACACACATTAAGTCAGAAGTTGATGCTAAAGGCAGGAATTAAGAAAAAGTCAAAAAACGCTTTAGAACCTTCAAAACGCCAGTTAAGTACGATCCCTTTGGATGTTGCTTCAGTTTGAAATTCAGTGAAAGCGAGATCCTCTAACAAACAGATCCATGCTCGTTTTGGTGAGAGCAGAACGTGAAGTCTAGAGAAACTACTGTATTGGTTCCCACGAAGGCAAATTTAGCACGTTGCTGTTTTGGCGAAAGAAGCATCTCAACTTTTTGTGAACCGGGACCAGAGACAACGGATGTGAACTACAAATGAAGCTGAGTAAGGCAATGCAACTATGTGGGGAAACGCTACCTCTCAAACTTTTTCTGCACCGACAGACGTCGTCTTTTTTACTTTTTTCTCTTTTAAAGACATACTCCCCGGTTTTCCCACCTTCAACAGGGCATCAGTGCAGGAAACTCGAACGAAGACGCGTGTGTACAGAGCGAAGAGCCGCGGGCCGCCGCCGCGCGCTCAGCACTCCAGCTCTTCCATGACCTCCATCACGATGGTCCGGGGCCCGGTCAGAATCAGGTTGCTCACCGTCCGGTAGTCGACGTGCAGCACGTTAAGCCCGTTCACGGAGACGACGAACTGACAGACCTGGAGGAGCAGAGAGAGCATCTCCTGAATCCCGAGGCGCTTCCCGCGCGGGCGCGGCGCTTCCCTTCCGGCCACGTGGACGGGGCGGCGGCTGCCACCCCGGGGGAAGCAGGTCAGGGGGAGAGGCAGGCGGGATGCGGGTGCGGGATCGCCCGCGGGTGGGGCCTGAAAAGGCGCCAGAGAGCTTACCTCCCAAGCCGCAGCACGGTCACACGTGTAGAAAACAACCTGGGTTACCAGGGGTGGGGGGTGGGGGATAAAGTGGGAGGTTGCGCCCAACACCCACGCGGGACTGTACGCGGGGCTTCCCCGCGGCGCTGGTGCTGAAGAGCCGCCGCCAGCACGGGAGCCACAGGAGACTGCGGCTGCGCCCCCGGGGTGGGAAGACCCCCTGCAGGAGGAAAGGGCACCCCGCTCTTGCCGGAGAAGCCCCTGGGCAGAGGAGCCTGGTGGGCTATAGCTCATAGGGCCAGGAAGAGTCAGACACAGCTGAAGCTACTGGGCACAATCATGCATGCACAGTAGGGAAGTGTGTGGCCCAGGGGACTCTGCTCAACACTCTGCAATGACTTACTCTGGGGAAAGCATCTAAGCAAGAGCTGCTGCATGAGTACGTGCAGCCGACTCACGTTGTTGACCAGCAGCGACGGACACAGCACGGTAAACCAACTATACGCCAACAAAAATTTAAAATCAAACTAGGCACACTTCTTTATTTTTGCCACATGGCACAGCATGTGGGATCTTAGCTCCCCAACCACGGATGGAAGAGCCCTTTGCAGTGAGAGCAGGGAGTCTCAGCCACCAGACCATCAGGGAGCACCTGAGATGGAGTAATTCAAGAATTTGTTACGGTGGGTGCTAACCTCAGGCTCTTACCCCCGCTTCATGAGGGAATACAAGCAGCAGCTGCTGAGAGGTGTTATCCTGTCTAATACGAAAGTCTAATCATGCTAACTTTCACCAGAATTGAGAAAACAAGGATTCACCAGAACTCCTTAAGCTGAAGCTGGAAGTCACTCAGTCATTTCCGACTCTTTGCGACCCCGTGGACTGCAGCCCGCCAGGCTCCTCTGCCCATCGGGGTCTCCAGGCAAGAACACTGGAGGGGGTGCCATGCCCTCCTCCAGGGGGTCTCCCTGACCCGGGGACTGAACTCATATCTCCTGCAGGTGAGCGCTTTGCCACTAGCGCCACCTGGGAAGCCCATGAAGGTGCACACTTGCTCTCAATTATTAATAAATTATGTTAGTGTTGATGACACAAAGCATGTGAAAATACCAAACACCTGAAGTCACAGTTTCCTCTTATTGTTTTCTGAGTGGGTAGGATCAATAGAAACTCAAACACTGTATTAACAAAGATAACACATATGAAATATATAGAATATAAGTTGTATGTCATATCTTAAATGTAAATATGAAATACAACATATAAAATACTGTATTACTAAGTCTAAAGATACCTATTTAGCGCAGGCAGTGGCGGCGGTGCCCGGCGCACTTAAGCGTGGCCGAGAGCTACCCCACGCCCAAGGCCAGGGGCGATGGCCGAGAGGAGCTACCCTGCGTCCGAGGTCAGAGGGGGCGGCCGGGAGGAGCTACCCCGCGTCCGAGGTCAGAGGGGGCGGCCGGGAGGAGCTACCCCGCGTCCGAGGAGTGGTGGCTGCACAGGTGCAGGAGGGCCTAGAGGAGCCAACCCACGTTGAGGGTCAGGAAAGGCGGCAGGAGGAGATACCCCTCCTCCAAGGTAAGGAGCAGCGGCTGTGCTTTGCTGGAGCAGCCGTGAAGAGATACCCCACGCCCAAGGTAAGAGAAACCCAAGTAAGATGGTAGGTGTTGCAAGAGGGCATCAGAGGGCAGACACTGAAACCATACTCACAGAAAACCAGTCACTCTAATCACACTAGGACCACAGCCTTGTCTAACTCAATGAACCCAAGCCATGCCTGCGGGGCAATCCAAGACAGGCGGGTCATGGTGGAAAGGTCTGACAGAGCGTGGTCCACTGGAGAAGGGAATGGCAAGCCACTTCAGTATTCTTGCCTTGAGAACCCCATGAACAGTATGAAAAGGCAAAATGATAGGATACTGAAAGAGGAACTCCCCAGGTCAGTAGGTGCCCAATATGCTACTGGAGAGATAACAGTGGAGAAATAACTCCAGAAACAACGAAGGGATGGAGCCAAAGCAAAAACAACACCCAGCTGTGGATGGGACTGGTGATAGAAGCAAGATCCGATGCTGTAAACAGCAATATTGCATAGGAACCTGGAATGTCAGGTCCATGAATCAAGGCAAATTGGAAGTGGTCAAACAGGAGATGGCAAGGGTGAACGTCGACATTCTAGGAATCAGCGAACTAAAATGGACTGGAATGGGTGAATTTAACTCA
>SJYQ01096209.1:767011-786759 GCA_006410935.1 Redunca redunca
AGCATATTCAAAAGCAGAGACATTGCTTTGCCAACAAAGGTCCATCTAGTCAAGGCTATGGTTTTTCCAGTGGTCATGCATGGATGTGAGAGTTGGACTGTGAAGAAGGCTGAGCGCCGAAGAATTGATGGTTTTGAACTGTGGTGTTGGAGACGACTCTTGAGAGTCCCGTGGACTGCAAGGAGATCCAACCAGTCCATTCTGAAGGTCAGCCCTGGGATTTCTTTGAAGGAATGATGCTAAAGCTGAAAGTCCAGTACTTTGGCCACCTCATGCGAAGAGTTGACTCATTGGAAAAGGCTCTGATGCTGGAAGGGATTGGGGGCAGGAGGAGAAGGGGACAACTGAGGATGAGATGGCTGGATGGTATCACTGACTTGATGGACGCAGGTCTTGGTGAACTCCGGGAGATGGTGATGGACAGGGAGGCCTGGCGTGCTGCGATTCATGGGGTCGCAAAGAGTCGGACACAGCTGAGCAACTGAACTGAACTGAACTAAAGATACAGATACCTATTACCTAGATAAATGAAAATTGGAACATATTAAAACGGCAGCTGTGTATCTGTGGAAAAGATACAGGATCTGGAATCCAGTGATATGGATTTTAAGTCCTAGTTTCCTTTTCTGGATGATCTTAATACAGTCATTTGTCTTCCTCTAGGTGTCAGTGACATCTTTTATAAGACACAGTTGGGTAAAAGCACTTATCTTCACAGGTTCAAATGAATGAATTTAAAATTGCTTTGCAAATATCAAGCCCTATACCAATAATGGCTTCAATTAACTTCCTTTCCTTTAAACATATGATTTTTCAAGGTCATATGCAAAACCAAATGGAATGTACAGAGTGGCAAGAACAGTGCTTATTCAGTCAACAGACACGGGCTGTTGTCAGAAACCTCTGTATCCTCCACTCAGCTTACAAGCTATGGCGCTGTTCTATACAAGGAGAATAATCGCTGTTTCTCCATTCCTGCTTCCACAAACCTGGCTTGTGAATTCAGGGCGCTTTTTTTTTTTTTCTTGAGCACATCCGGTACAGAATCAGCAGTTCTCAACCACGGTTGAGGCCAGAATCGTGGTCACATGAGCAGGTCAGACTACATCCCGAAGCAAACTGCGACTAATTTGCAGGACAATTTAGTGCTATCGTAACGTAGACGCTTGCTTCTTAGAAGAAAAGCTGTGACAAACCTAGACAGCATATTAAAAAGCAGAGACATCACTTTGCTGACAAAGGTCCATCTGGTCAAAGCTGTGGTTTTTCCTGTGGTCATGTATGGATGTGAGAGTTGGACTACAAAGAAAGCTGAGTGCTGAAGAACTGATGCTTTTGAACTGTGGTGTTGGAAAAGACTCCTCAGAGTCCCTTGGACTGCAAGGAGATCCAACCAGTCCATTCTAAAGGAGATCAGTCCTGGGTGTTCACTGGAAGGACTGATGTTGAAGCTGAAACTCCAATACTTTGGCCACCTGATGTGAAGAGCTGACTCACTGGAAAAGACCCTGATGCTGGGAAAGATTGAAGGCAGGAGGAGAAGCGGACGACAGAGGATGAGATGGCTGGACGGCATCACCGACTCAATGGACACGAGTTTGAGCGAGCTCCGGGAGACGGTGAAGGACGGGGAGGCCCGGCGTGCTGCAGCCCGTGGGGTCGCAGAGTCGGACCCGCCTCCGCGAGTGAGCCGCCGAACAACGACTGGGACGCTCGCCAGAGGCCTGTGTTCTCTGCTGCAGCTTCCTCTGCTGCAGCTTCCTCGGGAGTCAAGAGCGAGAACTGCATCCCCTCCCCATACAGAGCGCTGACTTTAGAGCAGGTGCTTCTTTCCTGCAAACGGATGAAGAGCCCTGTGTCGCCCGAGGAGAGGCAGAAGCTGCTGGGCCTGGCGACCCCCTCACAGGCTCGCGAGGGTGAGGCGCGTCTCGCAGCCGCTCAGCGAGTGCCCGCAGCGTTTAGTCTCAGCCAGAGCTGTATTCCGTCCCCTATGTAGTATTTGTTTCCCTCGACCAACATTTAAAAATTAGGAAATTTTCACACAAAAATCTAGATTTCTAGGGCGCTTCTCTGCTGGTCCGGTGGCTAAGACTCCATGCTCCCAGTGCAGGGGGCCCAGGTTCGAGCCCTGGTCAGGGAGCCAGATGCCACATTCCGCAACTAGAAGTTCTGCACGTGGGAACAAGGCTGCAGGTCCTGCGTGGCCCCGCCAGGACTCAGCGCAGCCAAGCAAGTAAAGAAACAAAAACAAACATATATATATTTTTTAATTCCAAATTCTGGCCTCTTTGGAAGAGTCCGAAGACCTAACCACACTAGACCTGGATGGCCGCTGGGCCCTGCTCCATAGCGGCTGCCCCTTAATGGGCACGTTCTCTCGTCTGCGGTGGTCCTCGGCACTTCCTGTTTTTCTTGCACCCAGCTGAGCGGGGTTTCAGATCTGTGATCCCTGATCTGGGGCCACCAGAGAGAAGGAGATCCTATGGAGAGGTGGGCTTGGTGCCTCAAAACTAAAGTGAAAGTGTTAGTCGCTCAGTTCTGTCTGACTTCTTGCAACCACATGGACTGCAGCCCACCAGGCTCTCTGTCCACGGGATTCTCCAGGCAAGAACACTAGGTGGGTGGCTGTCCTCTCTCCAGGGAATCTTCCCCACCCAGCGATCAAACCCGGGCCTCCCGCACTGCAGGCGCACAGAAGGACTCTTCCCGTCTGAGCCACCAAGGACGCCCTGGTCAAACAGCCTGGGTTCCCGCAAATATCTCGTGATGTTGATGTTGTTTAGCTTCTTCCAACTTCATAAGAAGGCTTTTACTCAGTTGAGGTTGACTTGCTTCTTCTGTCACTTAAAATCCTCAACGATATAGAAATTTAGACATTTATTTCATTTTTTCCCCTTGAATGAGTGAAAAAAAAAAAAAAGCCTTTCAAACGTGTATCCTGCTTATCTTCAAGGTAGTGTTTTTAGAGTCAGGCTGTTGGAAAGACGCCGTCTCTCCCTAAGTGGTCCTAAGAGCGCTGCGGCCCCAGCAGGTCCAACGTCCTGTTACCAAGACTGTGCAGAATGGCCTGGAACGGCGGCACTGCGTGCAAGGTGTTCAGTTGTAATGAACTTCGAGCTAGCATCTCTGGTACACAGTGTTCTGAAAATCAACACACGTGACAAGTAACAATGGAAACCACACAGCCCCGGCGAAACGACTTCCCTACCGACACGAAAAAGCACAGACACACAGAACGTGCAATGAGCTCTGAACAGACCGACCTTGGGTGCCCAGCACCTCCTGCGGGGTCAGAGGGCTTTCGATGCCACCCCAGGGGCTTATGAACATTCAAGTGAGGCTGTGGCGTTTTTCTTCTGCTTACCATCATCTTTATCAGATCAGTTTTCAAAGCTTTGATCGCAGTGCCCTCATTTCCACTGAGAAGAGCTCATTCCTAAGCACCTGTAGCTGCTCTGAACTCCTCTCCTACAAGGAGGGCACCTTCGCTTTTTTTACCTTTTGTTTCTACTTTAAAATCAATATGTTTCAGGTGTGCCACCATAGTGATTCGATGATTTTATACATTACAAAACGACCCCTTCTAGTTACCATCTGTCGCCTTGTAACCATCTAGTTACAAAGTCCTTACAATATTTTTCACCATGTTCCCTACACTTCACACTTAGTCCTAATTTTCAGTAGAAGTGGGTACCTCTTAGCCCTCCCCGCCTAGTTCATGTGCCCATTTCCATCTCAACAGTGCTTTGGTTTTGTTTCTCTTAAAAAAAAAAATACAGTTTACTAATTAAAAAACAAAGCAGTATACCAGCTGTATTAGAGAAGTTTGCAGAAATGAAAAAACTATTCATAATTCAAGTGAATATAACTACTTACTATTTTTGCATATTACCTTCAAGTTCTTCTCTTCCCATATATCTTTTACCTTCACTTTATAAAGAAGGGAAATGGAAGACATTATCCTTAATGAGCAAACCCCGAGAGAAGGTGAAGGACAGGGGGGCCTGGCGTGCTGCAGTCCATGGGTCCCAAAGAGTCAGACACGCCTGAGCGACCAAACACCACCATCCTTGATGAAGAGGAGGAACAAAGCCTCCCCAAGTCTTGGGTACGTGATGTCTCTGAGCAGCAGGGCAGTGCAGAAAGGTTCGGAAAACTGGAGTCGGTCGGATAGGAGGTAGCAAGAAGAAGAGGCAGGACTCGGACACCGCGGCTGAGACCACGCTGGATAAACACCGAGGCTGCGCCCCAGGCTTCCTCCCGGGAAGGAGCCAAACCAAGGAAGCAACCTCGCCTCTAATTCCCCCTGCCCCATGCTGGCGGTCTGATGCTAACCGCTAGCCCTCCAAACAGCCGGGGTGCCCTTGGGGTTGTGCAGTTGCCCAGTAGCCCTTGTATGGCTGGGCCCATCGCAATCATCTGAGTGTTTCACGCAGACTGGGAGTGAGGTGGAGGAGACACGCTGCACCTGGGGTCACCTCAGTGTTCTCTCTCCACCCCGGAAATCTGTACGCACCAGGCACTCGGATCCCTGCCACGGAAACCTTCCTATGGAAGCTTCTCTCAGCTGCTCTTTTTTTTTTCCTTTCTGATCTGGAAAGAGAAGGAAGGGTTGGAAGGGAAGGCTGCTTCAGGCTTTCCCTGAAAATAATAAAACACTGAGCAAGACAGAGACCCAGACAGATACAGAAGAGAATCAGGAGAGCTGAGTCCCGGTGAGTAGGAAACGGAAGCTCATCCAATCAAAGGAGACGGAGAGCAGAGCTCGGGCAGGCTGACACCGAAATCCCCAACCAAGCAGAGTCCTCAGAGGTGTCTAGAGACCACCCTAATCGAGCCCCCACTAAAAGCAGAATTCCTCTCTACAAATCCCACCAGGCATCCAAGCCGTCCTACTGGAACGTGCCTTGAGACAGGAAATACGCTGATTAGCGAAGCAGCTTATTTTGAGCCAGTTGCGTGTGAGAAGTTTCAGCTGCGAATCCAGTCTACGTTATTTAAGCCAACGTGTAGGAAACTACCCGTTTGTTTCTGGCTGTGCCGGGGCTTGGCTGCTCCGACCCCGGGGTCCCGAGTGGCAGCGGATCCGCCCCCCTGCACTGGTGAGCGGGTGCTCGGCCCCCGGACGCCTGGGAAGTCCCTGTTCGAGACGCTTTGCTCTCAGTTGCCTAAGGGAAGATCCCATCCCATATAAAACAGCGGCTCTCAAGCTGTACTGCAAATGTAAGTCACCTTGCAAGGGCTTGCTGAAAATGTGAATTGTCAGATCTTATCAGTGACTCGATGGACATGAGTAAGTTCCAGGAGTTGGTGAAGGACAGGGAGGCCTGGTGTGCTGCAGCTCACGGGGTCGCAGAGTCAGACACGACTGAGCGGCTGAACTGAACTGAATACATTCTACAGCTCTGAGAATTAACAACCCCAAATACAAGAGGGGGGCTGACATTTCAGATGTTATTGTAATTACTGCTTGCCTGCAGTTCTCTTTCATTTTTAAAGTTTTCACTTTTCCTCAATATTTATTGATTTATTTGGCTGCACCAGGTCTTAGTGGCGTGGGCCCTAGTTCCCTGACCAGGGATTGAACCTGGGACCCCTGTGCTGGGAGCGTGGAGTCTTAGCCAGTGGGCCACCAGGGAAGTTCCTATTTCATCCATAAAGCCGAGTTTTGCTATCTTCCAAACTTTAAAATGAGGACTTCCCTGTGGCTCAGATGGTAAAGAGTCTGCCTCCAATGCAGGAGACCCGGGTTCAATCCCTGGGTCGGGAAGATCCCCTGGAGAAGGACATGGCAACCCCCTCCAGTGTTCCTGCCTGGAGAATCCCAGGGACGGAGGAGCCTGGCGGGCCACAGTGCATGGGGCTGCACAGAGTCGGACACGACTGAGCAACTTCAGTTTATTTCTTAGACTTTAAAATGAATAATAACAATGTACGAAATGCTCAAGCTGAGATCTATCGTCAGAGATAATATCCACGTTGCTCAAAATGCAATACCCCAAACCAGCAAACCAGCCACCATGTCGGCACACGCACTGTTACAGCCGCATGTGAGCCCCGGGGACACCATGGCCAGACCTGCCGAGGACGAAGCCTGAGACTCTTTCACAGCCACGGTATCCAAACCAGAAGAAGGCTGAGGGTGAGCCAGATTAAGGAAGTCGTGCCTGGACTAGGAAACACTTGAAGGCTGTGAAAGTTTAGAAAGAAAAAAAGCTAATTTTAATTGTTCCTGTTTCTTTAATGACGCATGCTCAGCAGTGGCTGACTTTTTGTGACCTTACTGCCTATAGTGCACCAGCCCCTCCATCCATGGGGCTCTCCAGGCAAGGATACTGGAGGGGGTTGCCATTCCCTTCTCCAGGGGATTTTTCTGGCCGAGAGAGCAAACCCATGTCTCCTGCGTCTCCTGCGTTAGCAGGCAGCTTCTTTACCACCAGCGCCAGAAAGTTCTTTAAACTCTGCTCCATTATTACACCACGGCCTCCATAACCTAACACACAAGACTTTGAAAGCAACGGCATGACTATTTAAGCAGAGCAAGATCTCTTTGTGGATGATTTTAAGTTTCTTCCCTTGTTATCCACACCTGGAAAGTCCAGCCATTTGATCCGAACACCTGGGTCACTTCTCAGGGTGCAGCTTGCCAGTCCGCATGGGCAGTGTTCTAATGGCCAACAGGACCACCTAACATTTTCCCCAAGTTCTTTACATGCTTGTATACTGAAGCCCCAGGCTACCTTGTCCCCTGAGTGATAAACAGTTCCCCCCAAATGGCCCCTGATACCACACGGATACACACCTCGATATGGTATCTAAGCACCTCTCACACACACGTCTCTTAAGGACAATGATTTGATTTTTCCTTCCAGCATCTTTGAAAAATGGAATAATGCTCACTTCATCATCATCAGGGAAGAAACTGATGGAAAATGGTAAGGGGGCAGTTTTACTCTTTTAAGTATAACTCAGGGAAGGGACCTGCATGGTGGTCCAGTGGCTAAGACTCTACACTCCCGAGGCAGGGGGTTGGGGTCCGACTCCTGGTCAAAGGACCGGATCCCACCTGTCACAGCTGAGAGTCTGCATGCTGCAACTGGAGACCCTGCACGCCGCAAAAAAACGGAAACCCACGCGCCACGACTAAGACCAGCACAGCCAGACGAATAAATGAAATAAATACTGAAATAAAGCATAAATCAGGCTAATCTTGACAACTGGGCTAGGCCTATCAGGTCTTATGATCCTCAACCAAAGTTTAAACAACCAGAACTCTGCTGCGAGAGTGAGGCGAACAGTAATGATTGCTGGGTGCAGATTTTAAAGAGTCCCAGAGGAAGGGCACAAGGTGAATAGAGGATTGTACAATGGCCCTTGGTAACAACGCTGCCTATAACTGACTCAGCCGGAAACTCCCCCAAGCCACACCGTTCGCTGCGGCAACCGCGTCACCGAGTCTGTGCCTTTAACTGACGCGGCCTTTCCTTCCCAGTGGGGACAGGCCGGCGGAGGCTCAGGAGGCACCTGCCTCCCGCAGGTGGGCGAGAACGCTGGCAGGTGGGCGAGAACGCTGGCGTCAGGTGGCAGCACAGCACGGGGCTGCCACGTTCACTGGACGCATTCTCCAGTCGTCTATAAAGTTCAGCTTATTCGCATAGAAAGAAAAATCTTAAAACGTGTGTTTCTGGCATCTGCTCTGTCTCTCCCTCCTTCCTGCCTCCCCAGCGAGGATTTCCCCAAGGGGGCTCCCAGGTGGCACCGTGGGAGAGTCCGCCTGCAGTCCAGGAGACCTGGGTTTGATCCCTTGGTCGGGAAGGTCCCTGGGAATAGGAAGTGGCAACTCACTCCACGGACAGAGGAGCCTGGAGGGCTCAGTCCATGGGGTTGCAAAGAGTCCGACATGACCGAGAGACTAACACACACGCAAATTAAGCACGGGGCAATGGAGAAAGCCCTGGCTTAGGAGTCAGGAGATAAATTCTCGTCTCAGCTCTGCACCCAGAGAGCTGAATCATTCTGAACACGCTACCTCACTTCTCCAAGCACTAGTTCTTCATTCGATCAGTTGGACTGGCTGGAAAAGGTCTATTATTGCATGAGACTTCACAGCATCTTTCAGCTCTAACATGAGAAAAAGTACCTACTTGGGAGTTCCTCGGTTGCCTAATGGTTAGGATTCCAGGCTTTCACTGCTCTTGCTCAGGTTCGATCCCTAGTTGGGGAACTAACATCCTGCAAGCCATGTGGCGCAGTCAAAAAAATTAAAGAAAAAGAAAAAATAACTCCTCTTAATTAGTTGTTGGACAACTATTTACTATTATAACAACTCTGGTTTCCTGGTTGCTTAAGTGCTAAGAACTAGGCCAGGAGTTTGCTTGCATTACGTTTGCAAGGGAGGCACGATTTTTAGGCACGAGGTGGAGAAGAATAGAAAAGGAGTGTAAGAGGAGGTGCTCTCGTGCACTGAAGTGTTCTGGGCTCATAAACAGAGCTCGGCGGCGGCAGCGTCTAGAAGACAGACTCCAGGGCCTCCCTTGCAGCCCAGGCTTAAGACCCTGCCTTCCAGCAGGGGGCGTGGGTTCGCTGTCCGGTCAGGACACCCCGTCGGGGAACTAAGATCCGGCATTCCTGAGGCCAAGAACAGCAACAAGATGCGTTACAGTGATGGCACAGATTATCCCTCTCCACTTTCAGTAAAGGAGAACACTGCTCTCGTTAAGGGTAACATATGCGTATAACCTATGACCCAGCAGTCCACTTCTAAACATGTCCCCAAGTGAAGACTGCCGTACGATAAAGTTACACAAATTTCAGAAGTAGACAACTAATCCATGATCTTAGAATTCCTGGGTAGTGGTTTCACTAGTGATTTGCTTTGTAATATAGTTTGAGATGTACATGAATAATCTGTACATTTTCTATACAGTACAATCAATTTTTAAACTCTTACTTTTTATAATTTACAAGTTCAGCCAAGCCACAAATTCTCTGAGTTATACTTTACTCAACTGTAAAATGGGGATTGTATTTATTATGGGGATCAAACCTGACGAGGTACTAAGCCTAGTGTTGAATACCAGTGAAGCTAAATAAAGATGTTTTTCTCTTCTGTCCCTCTTCCTGTACAACCTCTCCCTCCAGAAGAGCCCTGTGGATGCAGACTGTTGAAACAGAGCCAGACCATCACACAGGTCCACAGGTGGGAAGCCAGCTGGGTTCTGGTTTGGGAAACAGAAATAGATGTCAAGTTGCAGTTATTCATTCAGATCAGAAATTTAAACATACTTATTTTAAATGGAGAAATTTGAATAGTAAGGATACATTAGGAGGTTGGGATTAACGTATACACGCTCCTGTATAAAAAACAGACAACCAGAAAGGATGAACCGCGTGACGTGTGCAAGACTCAATATTTTGTAATAACCTGTAAGGGAAGAGAATCTGAAGAAGAACATTATACACATTCATGTATTCTGAATTGCTGACCCAGTGAGAGAGAGAGATTTGCTGTGCTGAACGCCTGAAACTAACATGCTATTGTAAACCAGCTATACTTCAATAAAAGAAAGAAAAAATTTTAAAAAGAAAACATTAAAAAACCCCACAGGGTGATAAGAGAAAAAGTTTCCCAATCCAACAGAACTCCTTAAGGATAAAGAATCCATAAGCCACAGTAAATAATCAGCATACTTGTAAAGTAAGCACAACAGTGGGATTCAGTTAGAAGAATCTCTGCTCCTGTCCCTAAGATATTCACTTTAATAAAGTTGCCTCCTGGTGGCTCAGAGGTTAAAGTGTCTGCCTGGAATGCGGGAGATCCTGGTTTGATCCCTGGGTCGGGAAGATCCCCTGGAGAAGGAAATGGCACCCCACTCCAGTACTCTTGCCAGGAGAATCCCATGGGGGGAGGAGCCTGGTAGGCTACAGTCCATGGGTCCCAAAGAGTCGGACACGACTGAGCGACTTCACTTTCAGAACTGAAGTAGTCAGACAGTGTTTAACTAGACTCACGGATGGTCCTTGAACAAAGCGCTAGAGACAGAAGCTGTGTCAAGACGTCAGTTACATCTACTGCATGAGTTCCTTCTATCCACAGAATGCTTTATGTCTATAAACGCTCAGATTCAGCAAGGACACTACTCAGGAGTTTTGGACATTCCTGGAGGGAATCAGTTGTGTGTCTATGCTTATTGCATAACCGCTCTGACGGCGTTTAACACTGTTCCTGGAAAAAAAGAAAAAGAAAGCTCGCAGCTGTAGGTTCAGTTCCATAAATCTCTCCACCAAATATGCAGCTGGCTGGAGAGTGGCTTGCGTGGGAGGAGGCAGAGCTCCGGCTCTGAGACAAACACAGGAGCCGCTCTCCAGAGAATTCCAGCCTTCCCCTGCGCTCGAAGCCTTTTCAGGGGCTATACGGCTCTGCGGTGTCCCCGGAGAGCAGACTCCACAATTAGCCCTGAAGGAACGCCACGGTGTGCAAGAACAACTTTCTTCCACAATACAACAAGGACAACGACAAAAACCAGCTACAGAACTTTTGTTGCCAATGGAAAAACTCGAAGTGCTTGCTGGTTTCAAAAAGAATCTGCTCCCTTCCAGCCCAGAGTGGTCAAAGGTGTGTTTCAGACCCAGGCCAGCCTTGGTCCACTCTGCTCGGCTTCGGGGGGTGGGGGTGGTCGTGACGCCCTGCTGGGGATTCAGCCGTGAGGAGCTCACCGTCAGTCCAGAGAGCCTGGCCTCCCAAAGTCAGCATGAGCGCGCGCCTTCCTGGCCATGCTCTGAGACGCGGGCCAGGCTGACGGAGGATCTGCGGTCCACACTGGCAGTTCTGACACCCCACCCCCGGCTCGTGACTGCTCGGGGACCACGTCCAAGGTCTGCTTGAGCTAAAGACAGCACGCTTTTGGCCTGGTGGTTTGCCCAGGTTCAGGGAACTGAAGAGAAGCAACGCAGGCGCCGATAACCCCGGGCTCCTGGACGCCGGCTCTGCTGGAGGCGTCTGCCACCCGAGAGCTTCACGCGGCAGGAGGTAGGCCGTGAGCACGCCCCCCGCTCCTCCCACACGCAGCTGGCGGCCCCGTGGACGCGGGAAGCTCCTTAGAACTCCCCCTCTTTGCAGACTGGGTCTTCCACCAGCGGGAGACACGCTCCGACCACAAGCATTCACTCCCACCGGAGCCGACGGCCAAAGCTACGAGGCTCCAGGTCACACTTCCTCGCTGACCCCGAATTCTTTCCTCCACAAGAAACCTTTACTCAGTTAGCAGTTTACCCTTAGAATGTTTGTCGTTAGCCATTTGACACCCAGAAATTATTACGCTTTTTTTCTGAATTATACTAAAATGTAAAATTAATATACCCAAGATGTTCAAATTCAATGAGATACAGAACACATTAACGTTATTCTTAAGGTTATTCATGTTTTTGTAATGCAAAAACATGCATTTCAACTTTGTTTTCACAAACGCAGCGCGTTTTTCATATATTTTGTAAATTTATTTGTTTTTAATTGGAGGATAATGGCTTTCCAATGTTGTGTTGGCTTCTGCCGTATCAGCATGGATCAGCCACAGGGGTGCAGGGGTCCCCTCTGTCTTGAGCCTCCCTCCCACCCCCCAGGTGTTTTCATATATTATTTTCATCACAAGGGGGGTCTGCTGTGCATTGATGGTATTTTCTAGCATGTACGAGTGAGTGTAGTCTTCTGTTTTTAATATTTTCACTTGGCCGGCCACACAGCTTGCGGGCTCCCAGATCCCACCAGGGGTCGAGCTTGGACCCTGCACCGGGGTGTGGAGTCCTCGGCGCTGGGCGACCAGGGGCTCCCGAGCGAGGCCGGTCTCGTTCCTCCGCTCTTTCTCAGGAGCACTGCTGCTCTGATTCGGGCTGAGAACAAAACGTATGTGTGCAAGCGTGTGTGTGCACCCTGTACAGATACACGGGCCACTGTTGAGCTGGTAGTGTTTTGATGGGAAAAGTAAAAGGATTATAAATAGGACTAAGTATGGAGCAACCTCCTGGGGGGCAGGATATCCGGGACCCAGACCCTTAGACAGTCTTGGAGAAGGCTAACGGGAGCAGAGCTCCCAGGGAGCGGAGCGAAGCCCGCACTTCTGCTCTGGAGCCCCTTCCCGACTCCACCAGTGGCCGGGGCCGTACTCAGGACCCAGCAATCCGTGCGTGCAGAGAAGAGGCTGCCGACCACCCTCCCCAGACCGTCTCAGCCGAAGGGTCAGGAGAGCCCCACACCGACACGGCGCAGGGCTGGGTCAGGAAAGCCGGCCACCTTCCGGCTCCTGCCATCCAGCAGTAAAGAGAGGGCATGGCCCGGCGTGTTACACTCTGGGGCAGGTCCACTTCAGAAGCCTCACACACAGACCAGAAAATGTGTGGATTTGAAGACTGGGTGTCCCTCCAATATCTCCATTCCCAGAGAAATGCCTAACCCCTGGCAGAGCTGATAACACATTTTGCCAAGATTAGCCAGATGGACGCGCTGAAGAGCAGAAAGGAAAACAACGCCAGCTGCGCGAAGAGCACGTGATATGATGGAAAGATTAAGGGCCCTGGAGCCAGGCGGACCTGGGCGAATCTGGCTTTCCGTTCTGTCGCTGACTTGCACAAGCAGAGGCTCCGAGTCACTCTTTCAGCCTCGACTATAAGACTCAGCCAATCTGCAGCTCGCAGGACTGTGTGACGAAGACGGCACGCGTTAGGCGACGGGTGTAGCGCCAGCCTGAGCCCAGCAGACGGGCTCCTCCTTCCCACCATGCCCAGAGAACATACCAGACATAGCTGCATTAAGCAGTCTACCCTCCCAGTCAGCTCGCATGAATGTTTACTTCTAAGGCTAATCCACTGGATTCTTAGCCAGGACCAAACTCTTCTTACTAAGCCTGTATGTAAGAAAGTGATTATAGGCGAACCCTGAAAAGCTGACTTCCATTCTGGGCATTCAAAAATGCTTCCAGGAACATTTTCCAGATGGTCATATTCAGCCTGCTCATATTGCTTCTTTCACGAAGTAGCCAAAATAAGCTAGGTCATGTAGACAACTCGAGTTTGCCAGAACCAGTTCTCTTAGAAGTTTGGAGAGAGAAGACCAAACCGAGGACTCCTACTTTGAACACTTCATCCATTCTGGGCCCTGGCCTCAAGGAGCCAGAGGGAAGAAGACAGAGCAGGTTTCTGCTCACAGAGACAACGGGGAGAGCAACCTCATTCTAGACCGTGCAACTCGACTCCACACACAACGGCAGGGGCCAGCGCCGCAGGCAGAGAAGGAGCCCCTCGTGAGGGTGCCTCGTTCTCCACCACCGGACGGGTCTCACGCTATTCTCCCCATCCCGGCCTCAGGCTTGTACCAGGAACATTCTGAGGGCCACTTATTAGGAAGGGCACACATATAAACAGGGGAACAGAGCTACACGGTGTCAACTCGGCCAGGCAAGAAGTCCATTTCCCAGAGTCCCTCTCCAAGGCAGCCTCGGTGTCGAGTCAGCACGGGAGAAATGCGCGTAGCATCTGGAAGGCGGGTGTGCGAGCCGGCATGGCTCACGGCCGCCCTGCTGACAGAGGCCTGCAGAGACACCGCGGAGTGCAGCCCGCCCCGCCCTGTGCGGCGCCGGGCCCTGCCCCGGCCAAGGAGAGCGGCTTCAACCCCACTGGCCGTGAGCTCATACACGCGAGGACACCCCGGCATGTCCGGCTCTCCGCGACCCCACGGGCCGCACAGTCCACGGAGTTCTCCAGGCCCGAGTACTGGAGTGGGAGCCGCTCCCTTCTCCAGGGCGTGTTCCCCACCCAGGGTCCCGCATAGTCCTCCAGGGATTTCTTCTCCAGCCTCCCTGATAATCCCATTCCAGAACCTTCAGGAAAGAAAGCTGGAGTCGCCCAGCCAGAAATGGCGATTTGGGAACCATAAAGAACGCGGGACTTACTGAGTGCCCGTGGGAAGGAGACGAGCAGCAGGGAGGAGTCACTGACACGCACGCAGCGACGGCAACGGGGTTACGGCTCGTTCTCCGTTGCCCTTGAGGTGAGAGACGAACGCAGGGCTGACAGGTTCCAGCTTGCCCAGGCGCCCCAGCCACCGGCCTGTATCTATCTGCTCCTCCCACTGCCAGTCCAACAAGAAGGACTCTCTCGCCCACCACCAGACCCTCTAAAAGGAGCGTCACACGGGAGCAGTCACACAGGCTTGAGACAGGATGAGCGAGTCAGAGCTGGGGTTCCAGCAGCGGAAATCGGACAGAGACCTGAAGATGGAAGCTGACTGCACAGACAGGCCTGAAGGATCTGAGAAGGGACAGAGAGGCAGGTTTAAGGGAAAGGTGGGCAACGACTCAGAGNCCGCGCCCGCTCGCCTAATTTAGCAGCCGGAAGTCGCACGCCTGGCGACCGCTGACCTAGAGCCCTTAGTCTTATCATTGCCAAAGCCAGTGTTGGCCCAGAGGACACACAGGTGCGCCCAGGGCACGTATTTCTCCAGCCTCCGCCCTAGTCACGGGGCTGCATCCGGTCCAGGAGCCAAGGAAACTGGTCCAGCTGCTCCTTTCCCGGCAGGACCCCGCCCACGCCCACCCCAGCGGAGGCCCAAAACAGGTTTCTTCACTTTCCCTGGCCCAGCTCCCGCCTCGGGCGAGAAAGGAAAGCCGGTTGCTCAATGTGCCTGAGGATCGTTCTGGTTCGCAGGCAACTCGTGGACGAGCCATCAGTCAGGTGGACCCAATTCCAGCCACCAGGCACAGTACACCGGCTTGTGCACTGAGGTCTACCCAGCAAACCCTTAGGGTTCCTCAAGGGACACCTGGGCTCCTTGCTCTGTGCAGGGCCGGCCAGCATCAGGTCCCAAGGGGAAGGTGAGCAGAATGGGATGAGTTACCCAGCCACCTGGGTCCATCCAGCAATGAGGGGGTGTGGGAGTCCAGTGTCAGGCTTGGCGTGGGGGTGGCACACTGTCACTGGCCACTGGCCCTCCATCCTCATGTGCCCAGGGTTCTTGGGGACTTTCTCAGAAGCCTGGCTCCTCTGTTTTAGACCTCTTGGCCAAGAGGAAAGCTTGGGCAAAAAAACCCTTCAGATATAATTTACTCACACATATTTACTGAGTGCCAGGCACTGTGTTAGGCTCTGGGGAGATCACCATGACCCAGACACAGAACCTGCTCTCATCAGTTCTAGCTTAGTGAGTCAGCCAGGTAACAAATAGATCATTTTAATATGGGGCAAAGAACCATTTCCTGGAGCTTGTCCGGAAGAAGACCCTGAGTTGGTTAGAGGTGGGGTCAGGAAGCTTTAGGAAAAGCTTTCTCAGGCTTCAAACACTGCTCTTTTCCTTCTTCCTTTCATCTCTCTGCACCCTTTTCTGGAGTACCTGCACCATGCTGAGAGCTCAAGGAGCAGTTGATGATATTAGGGTGTCGTGTTTAAAACATCAGGTCTCTGGCTACAGCCACTTACTTTCTGCCACTGAATGATTTGCATAATTTCTGGAGTGCATAACTCCACTTTCTTTATCTGTAAAATAGGGATAAAGATAATACCAACTTCATAGAACAAGGTCTGGCCCATGGTAGCTGTTAATGAGTGAAATCTATTGTTGTTTGTGGTTCACATACTTCTTCCAGTCTGCACGACAACCACCAACCCTCCACCCCCACTGTGGTTGGCAGCGCAGGTAACTTCATACCCATTTTACAGATGAGGAAGCTGACTTGGACAAATTAACAGGATGGCTCATGTCTGGTAAGTTTTCAAGACCAGGATCCTGGGGAGGAGAGGCCTCCCGAAATAGGGGAGATATTCTGACCTTCATCTGCCCTCCCTGAAACCCCAGATGACTGGTTAAGACTGAACTGTCTGGAGAACTTCCTTTGACCTAGATCCTGTGGGCTCTACCAGAACACCAGCCAGAAAATGCAAGCAGCCACACCCTCAGCCTTCTTGCCCCAACCTGCATTTCATGCTGGGGATCGTGCTTTCAGGGACTGTTCTTTCAAAGGGGGGATTATAACTGGACGGCTGCTGTGTGCCAGACCCTACACCAGGCATGCGCATCAGGGCGATTTCACCTCCTGTGAGCCATCTTCTGTGGTCAGGGAAAGGAGGAGGAAAGGATCAGCTTATCCCAATAATGATTATGTGTCCACAATAAAGCTTGACACATGTGCGTTCAACCCCGAGTGCTCTTTCTAAAGTGCAAATGTGACTATGTTATTCCAATTCTCTTGTTTAAAATCTCTCAGTGGCCTCCCACTGCCTTTTTAGAGTCCACACTGAGGAAAGGCAGACTCAGCTAGTCACATTATCACATCTGCTGTTTCCACTGACCTCCTGGCCTTTGCATATGCAATTCCTTCTTCCTGGAATGCCCTTCCCAGCTCTTTACTTCCTTTCCTACTTTTATATGGTTAGATACTATTTATCCTTCAGCTCTCAGCTAGATGTCACCTCCTCCAGGAAGCCTTCCTTGTCCACTCAAACAGGACTAAGCCTGACTACACTCTCTTGTAAGTATCTGTTTAACAGTCTCTCCCACTAGACAGTGAGCTCCTTAGGGTCAGGGACGGTGTCCTCAGCACCAAGGATGGTATGGCTCATAACAGGCATTCAATAAAAATTTAATGGATGGATGAGAAAATGTTGAGCATGAAGATCATCTCCATTTAGCAGAGGAGAACACCAAGTCTCAAAGAAGGCCAAATACCTATCTTAGGTCAGATAGCTGGTTAGTGGGTGAATTGAGCTAGAGATAAATTCTTCCAAGTCCCATCTTGTTTCACTATTTTACTTATATTGAAGATAATACAATCTCCTTCTAAGTTGTTTTATTGAGGTTGTTCTTAGCACTGCCTCTCCACATTTTACAGAAACAGATTCTGGGTCCTGATAATTGAATATTTATGAATACCAATCATCAAGCCTATAGTTAGTTACAGGGACTGATTTTAGGTGCCTGAGACAGCTTATATCTCATGACACCTTAGAGAGGACATTATGATGTCTGCTTAACACATGAGGAAGCTTGTTCAGAGAGGTTAAGTGATTTGCTCAAAGTTCCACAGCCTTCAAACCCAAGTGAATCTCCAGCTCCTAAGCTCAGGTTTTTTCCATCTCCCCAAACAGCCGCCTGACCGTGGCTCTGGAGCCAGCTCTCATGTAGCTTTAGGCGCCAACTGGACCCAGGTTCTCTCTCAAAAGGGATATAGATGAAATTCCATAACTTCAAGGGATCTTCTGGACTTGACCCAAATGTCATCCCAACGCTGCCCTTTTCCTCTGGGTTTTCTCTCCTCTCTTTTCCCTTGGGTTGCAGCATCTGCGCTGGCTCCACCTCTGGGGAAAAGTCAGGGCATGGGAAGCTGTCCTTGTTCCTTGTTCCCAGTAAATGGCCCCTTGGGAACCAGGCAGGTAGGAGCAGATCCTCCTGTTCTCAGGTGTCTCAACAAACAAACTATTTAGCAATTACACACGCCTTTGGATGGAGCACCCACAGCCTTTCCTGACTCCGAGGCGCTACTCCACCCCAAGAGCTTCACTAAGGAGCTTGCATTGATTTGATTCAGTGACTATCTACCCATCTCCTGCCTCTATTTACGCTGCTCTTTCAGCTAACAGTGTTCCCCCTGGAGCCCTGGCACTTCTTCAACTATCTGAGATGAGGAAGCTTCCCCAACTATCTCATACTAGACAAGAAGGCAGGCGCTGTGTCTGTTTTGTTTGTCACTCTATACCCACCACCTGGTGGCTCAGATGGTAAAGAGTCTGCCTGCAATGCAGGAAACCCTAGTTCGATACCTGGGTTGTGAAGGTCTGCTGGAGAAGGGAATGGCAACCCATCTCAGTATTCTTGCCTGGAAAATCCCATGGACACAGGAGCCTGGCCAGCTACAGTCCTTAGGGTCACAAAGAGTCAGACATGACTGAGCAACTAACACACACACACTCATCACCTATCGCTATGCCTGACACATGGTTGGCCTTTAATGAAACGATTGTTGAACAGCTGAATACTAAAGCTCCATTCATCTCTTAAAAGTTAATCCTCCACTTAGAGATAGGAATCATGGCATGTTAGATCAAAGGGGAACCCAGAGGAAATAAAACTTACTCTAAATCCTTCATTCTACAGAAACGGAGACCCAGAAAACAGAGATACAAAGTCTAGGGAAGATCTACAGGATAGCCCAGGCCTCCTGACTTGTCTCGGCACCCTCTCCGTATTAGGACCCTACCCCCAAACCATAAACATGCTGTGCTGTGCTTAGTTGCTCAGTCGTGTCCAACTCTTTGCAGCTCTATGGACTACAGCCTGCCAGGTTCCTCTGTCCATGGGGATTCTCCAGGCAAGAATACTGGAGTGGGTTGCTATGCCTGCCTCCAGGAACATATTCTTTTCTAATTCTCACAGCAGGCACCTGGAGCTGGGAGCGGGGAAGGGAGAGCATTGCCATTGCCAAATGGCAGAAAAGAAAAGTGGGGTTCAGAGAGGTGAGTGGAGTGTACCCAGTATCACACAGCTGGAATCCCAGGCTTTTCCTGTCACAGCCTGTGTTCAGAGCTCCTTCTACCCCATTCTCTCTCCCCACTGCTCTCTGCTTTTATGAGCCTTGAAAGAGATTTGAAAAGACAGGCTCTAGGATTTCAAGGACTTTCATCTTTATTATTCATCTTGCTTCTGGAAGATCTGGTTAATCTGTGTGCCCAGTGCAAAACATGAAGACCATTAAGGTATTAATCAATATCGTTCAGGTATTCAAAATTGTCATCTACTCTAAAAGGGGGCTGGTGGCTCAAATGCTTATCTTAAATGTTCAAATATGACACTGCTGAGTGGGGCCGGGGGCTTTGGAAGACCACTAGAGCCCATCACAAATCTCAAAGGTCTCTTTTGGACCCTGGCCACAGCAGCTCTCTCTGACCACAGGATCGTCCAGCCACAGGCCCTGGTCATGGCTAATGCTGCCTCAGCAACCACATAACTATGGTGATGGTAGGGGACAGTCTTAAAAGGAGGCCAGTGCCTTAGGGGAAAAAAAGACAGAGAAAGGGCCAAATGAGCAAGGGTGGCCATTGTTGTACCTCCAGACATCACACTTAAGTGACCTGGGGTGAAGATTTATATCTCTAGGACAAAATAGCCCAATTACTCAAGAATGAAAAGATAAAGCACTTCTTTCTCTGAAAGAGCAGGGGCAGAGTCAGCATGCCAGCATCCTGGTTCATGAATTAGAGATCATTTATAACTTTATTGAAGAATAAAATGTGCCACTGATAACCTTAAAATGTCAGTGTAACCTGTTGTTTGGACAGCACTGGGCAGGAGCCCCTGCTCTGCTCCACACCAACTGAGTGATCTTGGGGAGATGGCCCCAACTTCCTGAATTTGTCTCCTGGGCCACACAGGGCACTAATGGAGGCCCTTGGCAGGGTTTGTGGGAGTCCAGTGATATCACAGATGTAAAGTGCCCAGTACCATGCCTAGCCCATAAATGTGACGTGTTAGTTGCTCAGTCATGTCCAACTCTTTGCGACCCCATTGACTGTAGCCCTCCAGGCTCCTCTGTCCATGGAATTCTCCAAGCAAGAATACTGGAATGGGTAGCCATTCCCTTCTCCAGGAGATCTTCCTGACCCAGGGATCAAACCCAGGTCTCCTGCATTGCAGGAGGATTCTTTACCGTCTGAGCCTCCAGGGATGCCCACCTGGCCCCTAATGAGTGCCAAACAAATATTAGCTCCTTTTT
>SJYQ01096209.1:786913-812603 GCA_006410935.1 Redunca redunca
CCCCCAGAGCCACTTCCCATTGGCGTGTTCAAGCACTAGCCTCACCATGTGCCTGGCCTCCCTCGCAGTGGGCTTGTGTGCTCTCTTTCCTGTTTTCCTTGAGGGAGGCTTTGCCAGCAAAAAATGCAGTTAGCACTCAAAATGCAATCATTACGACTCACCTAGCCAGCACGTCAACATGCCTGTTGACATGTGCTCACAAATACTAAAAATGCATGCAATGCGATGCAGCCAGATAAAGCGCATGGCACCCTTCCACGTACATTCAGTGAAATAGTAGAGCAGAATGGAAAGAGCAGACGCTTTGGAGCTGGGTGAATGGGGGTTCCGAGCTGTTTCCTTCTTTTAATAGTGGTATGATCTTGAGCACGTCTCTAGGCATCTTAGTCCCCCTCATCTGAAACACCGTATTCACAATTCTTAGCTTTTGGTCTTGTTTCAAGGATTGTATAAGACAATGTATGTAAAAGAATGGTCTGATACGCAACAGATGCTTAAAGGTATTTATTGCAGAAATGCCAAGAATCTGAAAAGGGAGGAAAGAGGGAGAGTCCAGTGCTGGACTCACCTTCTTTATGGTGTTTTACCTTTTTTCTGTTTCTCAGCTCCTTAGGGGCTTTTTGCCTCTTTACAGTAAGATCTTGACCTTAACTGATTTTACTGTTATGGACCTGTTTCCATTTTACCTCATCAAATGAGCCAGGAAAGGATCTGAGTGTGAAAGCTCTTTCCCTTCCACATCTCCCCACCTCCCACCCACGATCCCAAATGCCCTGGCAGAGCTAGAGATAGCAGGTCCTCAGTGAAGGCTGGGAAAGGAGCATTGGATTTATCTTTATCCTCAAACTTCTTGCCATGGCCCTAATCCCCTCCTTCTTCCCTCTGCCTCTTTGAGCCTAGTTGGGTGAAAGAGACTATAGTGAGCAAGAAGGGTGAAGATAAAGAAGGGCATAGGATTGACAGTCCAGATCTGGAATAGATATTTTGGAATGAGAAAGAAACAAACAAACAAACAAACAAAAAGTGCTGCAAAAAGAGTAACTCTCCCCTTATTCCCCTCCTCATTTATCTGAAACATTGTCAGGAGAAGAAGGAAGACAATAAAGGGAAGAAATCCAGATCTGAGACATATTCAAATTTGAGAATCATATTTTGCATAACATAGAGAACTTTCCTCAACTTTGTGCTGTTTCACCTTCACACCATCTTGGTGAGGCAGACACTGTTAGCCCATTCCTCTGTTAGCCCATTCCACAGATGGTAAAACCAAGGATAACAGAAGTATAGCCACTTGTCTGAGATCACACAACAGGGGAATACCAGATACAGCACTCAAAATGGAGTCTTCCTTATCCAGATCCCTGCTTCTTCCTGTTATGGGGGTCATTTCTCCATAGGACAAAGAAGAGGAATTCTGAGTCACTGACCCATCTTGAACTCTTCTCTATTCTGCCTCTTCTCTGACGATCCAGCAACCTAGGTGGTGTACACACAGGGCTATGCACTTATTCATCAAGCTACACTCATAACTTGTGCACTTTTCTGCATATATGTTATACTTCTTAAAAAAAACATGACGTGATAAATATAATTTTAAAATCTACTACAAAGTCACTTTCCATTACAGTGTTTCTCTAATTTTTGTTTTTAATAGGCAAATATGTCTATCTCTCCACTACTCTCTGGATGGCTGATAGCACCCTGTCCAATCCGACCCCTTGCCTGCCTCTTCAGCCCACAGGGCTTCCTGTAGATTCCTTTTCTTCTACCTAGAACTCCTCCCTCTTTGGGCATGGCTGCTTCCTACTACCTCATCTTTCAGGTCTCCTGTGAGATACTTCCCCTCCTCCTCCAGGAAGACTTCTCTGACCACCATGCCTCCAGAGCTCTCCAGATCTCCAGACTTTCTGCTAAGCCCCCACAGCTGCAGGGTCCACCTCCTCCAAGCCCTACCATGCTGAGTTGGAAACACCTGTTACTCTCTACCTGTTACCCATCCCCCCCACACACCCTCTCACCACTACCACCACCCTCTCCACCAGTTGGTGGTCATCTTATCATTTCTACTTCCTTGCACCCAGCTCAGCAGGGGTTCAGCAGTGTTGCTGGATCAAAGAATGAATGGATCAAGCCCCTACCTATCTTCCAGAAGGGTTTGTTTTACTCTTTACTTGAAACTCTGGTTGCTCAGCTGTGTGTATTCTGTCCCTTTGCCTAATCTGAAATTCTCGAAGAAACTGTATCAGATCAAACTTTGTCTCCCCTGCCCCCAAAAGATATGTCCAACCCCTAGTGTTTGGGAATATGACCCTATTAGAAATAGGGGTTTTGTGGGTAAAACTAAATTAAGGATCTCATTGTGGATTTAGGGTCAGCCCTAAATCCAGTGACTAGTGACTTAGAAAGGAGAGGGTGACGTGAGACACAGAAATACCTAGAGGGGAGGGATGGAAGGCAGGCAGGGATGGGAGCAGAGATTAGAGAGATGCTGCCCCAAGCCAAGTGTTATCAGGAGTCACAGGAAGCTGGAAGCAGCAAAGAAGGGATCTTCCCTCAGAACCTTCAAAGGGAGTGCAGCCCTGCTAACTAACACCTTGATTTTTTGACCTCTAGAATTATGCAAGAAGAAATTTTTGTTGTTCAAAGCCACCAAGCTTGTGGCATTTGTTACAGCAGCCCTGGGAAACTAACTGGAGCAGAACCATGCCTTTCACTGCCTGCCTGCCTCCCCCAGAATCTTCCACCCTGCCTTGCAAACAGAGAAGACTCTTGAGAGTCCCTTGAACTGCAAGGAGATCAAGCCAGTCCATCCTAAAGGAAATCAACCGTGGATATTCATTGGAAGGACTGATGCTGAAGCTGAAGCTCCAATACTTTGGCACCTGATGTGAAGAGCCAACTCACTGGAAAAGACCCTGATGCTGGGAAAGACTGAGGGCAAGAGGAGAAGGGGGCGACAGAGGATGAGATGGATGGATGGCATCACCAACTTAATGGACACGAGTTTGAGCAAATTCCAGGAGATAATGAAGGACAGGGAAGCCTGGCATGCTGCAGTCCATGGGATCCAGAATCAGACACAACTAATCACAACATGCAAACAGCAGGACCTCCATGAAAGCCTTATGCAGTACCAATTCCAAAAGGCCTCGTCTCCGTGTTTAGCTGGCTTGTCTATCCCAAAGGTTGACCAAAGTCAAAGTAAGTTTACATCACAGTCGTGCAAATCAGTGTGCATGGGAGGCACTAGCGCTACTGAGGGTTCACCATGGGCTACCATTCTTCCTCAGTGCCACGTTTTGCCATCTTTCATTCAGCACATAGTACTGAGTACCTGTTGACAAGGCCCATTTACAGAGAAGGATACTGAGGGTCAGGAAGGGAGGGTAAGTGCTCAAGATCTCACAGTGAATAAGGGGTGGTGTTGGGACTGGAAACCCAGACCCCCAGTACAACTTTGCCCTCCACTAAGCTACCATACTTTACAGGAACAGAATCAGGACAGGAGGGTGAAGGCAGGGAGAGATCAGGTGGCTAGCAATTCAGTGCTAGCAGACTTTGTGTTTTTGCTTTCATAGTCTGGGAACAAGCAGATATTACATCTCTAACTTTCAGTTTGTGGTAGTACACTAAACACAAAACATTAGTAAAAAAAAATGAGTAATCTTTATCTATGATCAATACATTATCTATATGAGCAAAATTAATCATATTGCAAAGCTGCCATGAGAATTCCAGACAACAGTGCAACTCTGCATGAAGCAGTGTAAAACCAGGTATGTCACTGCCACAGATGAGACAGATCTGGTCTTGAAGGTGCATATATGAAGAGGGTGGGTCCCTAAAAGGCCACCTGATTTTCCTCTTCACTGCTCATCACGTTGGCTTGGATACAATAAATACTGGTCAGTGAGCCATCAGGGCTGGAATCACCTGGAACAGCTATGCAGGGTCTTCCCTATCATTTTATACAGAGGCCACACACATTCATCAAGTCAGAAAATATTAATTGAGCACCTACTATGTGTTGGGCTCTGGGGACTCAGCAGAAAAGAAAACAAAGTCTGTTCTTATAGAGCTTACCTTCCATTGTGGGGAGAGAGGCAATCAAAAGTAAAGGAATAAATTTAGAATCTGTCTATGAAAAGTGAGGAGATAAATAAAATGGAGGATTGAGAGTGACTGGGGTGTTATTTTATGTAAGGTCATCACAGAGTACCTTTCTGATAAGGTGACATGTGGGCAGAGGTGTGAGGAAGTGAGAATGAACTCTATTGCCACTTGGAGAGAGAGGGTCTTATAAAAGACCCAAAGCTGGAACATCCTTGGAAAGTTCCCGTAATAGTCAGAAGGCTTTTGAGGCTGGAGCAGAGTTAAAAAGTGCTAGGAAGCTGGCTCAGAGAGTTTGCCAGAAGACAGTTCACACACAGAGCCTTTTGGACTATGGTGAGGGCCACAGACTGTTCTCAGTGTGATGAGAAGCTACTGGAAGGAGTGGCACAGAGGAGTAGCAAGGTCTGGGTCAGGTTATGAAAGGATACCCTGTGTGGAGAAGACAACCGCAGAGTGTTGGAGAGGAGGATGGAGGAGGCCAGGGAGAGCTGCTGCCACAATCCAGGGACCAGGTGACCCTGGATAGGGGGGCTGAGTCAGTAGATGGAGGCTGACCGAAAAAGAAAAAAGGGAGGAAGGGAAATAAAGGAAAAGGGTGGGAAGGAGAAAATAAAGATGGAGTATGAGAAAAGGGCCTTCCTGGTGGCTGACAGTAAAGAATCCTCCTGCAATGCAGGAGATCTGGGTTTGACCCCTGGGTCGGGAAGATCCCCTGGAGAAGGGAATGGCTACCCACTCCAGTATTCTTGTTTGGAGAATTCCATGGAGAAGACTTTGGGCTACAGTCCACGAGGTCTCAAAGAGTCAGATACAACTGAGCGAATAACACACACGAGAGGAAAGAATATGTTTTACATATCAAATGAACACAGCCATCCCGAATGACAGCCTCTGGGATGGGAAAAAGGGAAACAGATACTTCCAAGGCGCTATCCGAGGTGCTAGGTCTCTCCACAGGTCCCACCTCATCACGTGACAATCATCTGAGGTGGGAATTATGAGCCTTTATTTCATAGCTGAGGAATCTGAGGCCCAGGAAAGTTAAATAATTCCTCCAGGGTCACACAGTCAGTACGAGAGTGCTAGAATCAAAACTGAGGAATTGTCTGACTCCAAAGCCTGCTCTTTCCAAACCTCATTCTAACTGGGTGCAGAGAAGGGTACAGATGTAGTCCCTGCCCTAAAAAATCTCCCTGACCGGTGCTCTGTGACAACCTAGAGGGGTGGAAGGGGGAGGGAGGTTTAAGAAGAAGGGGACATATGTATATCTATGGCTGATTCATATTGATGCATGGCAGAAACTATTATAATATTGTAAAGTAATTATCCTCCAATTAAAAATTAAATTACAAAAAAAAATCTCCCTGACTTACAGTAATCCCATGAGGTCAGAACTGTTTTAACCCCTGTTTTTAGAAATGACAAAACTGATGCCCAGAGAGGTTAGGTGACTTGCCTAAGTCACAACAGCTGGTAAGAGACAGAGCCAAAATTCAAACCCTGGTCAAGCTCCAGATATCTTAACCATTACTCTGTCATCTTATAATATAGTTGCTTGGAATATTAGTGAAACATATTTTTAAGCCTCATTTACAGCTAGATGATAGATAATAAAGGAACCAAATCAGCTAAGTGCACCAGTATCTCAAGACTTCCTGAAGAACACACACTATGCATGTGCTTGCACACTACATTTACTGACACATAATATGGACACACCTATAAACTGTATGCATATACAACATTCCAAAGTCAATTACTCCCTAAATTAGCCTCTGTTATCTGGCTGTCTGGGGAAGCTAAGTCGTTTACCCAATTATGATAAATTGCCAAAGCCACCTTGTCCATTCCCAAGAAGTACTGGATGTAGTCTTCAAATTACTTCTTAAAAAGTCAACTGGAAAAGTCTGCTAACATTTCCTTGAGAAGGTCAGGATGAGATGGGACTTAGAAGGTTGAAATGTTGGTATCATCCCCTAGCAATGGAGGCCTCTGTGAAACACCGATTTTCAACACCTTGCTTCCTCTCTGGAAATACAGACTCTGCCCCACTGGTATGTAATTCAATTCCAAGCATCAGAAGCAAAAGTCTCCTGTTGAGAGGTGCTATGGTGTAGGGAAATGTGTGGAAGCTAAATTTGTCCTCCAACAGTTCTAAACCCACCCAGCTATGTGAACCCAAGAAGGTGACTGGGTTCCCTTAGAAACAAAATAAGGATAATACCTACCTCTAAGCTATCATGAGGATTATAAAAGATCCCTTAAACAAAGTGTCAAGCACAGAGTTGAGGCTGATGGAGTGTCAAAGTTCAGTGTCTTGACCTTTTCCCTACAAGGTAGAAAGTCACTAACTTCCAACCAATAGAACCTATAATTACTATTTTTGGCCACCACCGGAAGGATTTCTTTTTTTCTTTTTTTAAAGCAGTCAGATGTTTTCACAAAGGCAGGCAGGCCCAGGCATCATTACCAGGTTGCTAGGTGTTGTTAAACCACCTACGTAGCTGCAGAGTGGGCAGCAATTAATGTAATTAGCGTAGTGATGAGTGTCCTCAGCAGCAATAAACAGCCCAGGCCTGTAGAACTTGACAGACCTGTTGCTCCCACAAGGCTTCTGACACTGAGTCCACTTGGGGAGCTGTGTAGTGTAGTTTTGTGGGAAAAGACCATCTTTGACTCTGTTGGAAACAGATGTAAATCCTGTCTTTGAAAATTCCTAGCTGTGTGACTGAGAGCAAGCCATGTCACATCTCTGAGCCTTAGTTTCCATATCTATAAAATGGGATTATTGTAATTATCCTTATGATCATCACCATCATCATCAACACAGCAGAAAACCCCCAGCCAAGCTGATGTTGAACTTGCAAAAGGGTGCAGAGTTCAGAGAAGACATGGGCACCTAGCAGTGGAACAACCCATTTCTTTTTCTTTGGCTAAATGCAGACCATGTAGCATTGATTAGAGTGGCTTTACAGAAACCACTGGAGTTTGGGATAAAAAGGATACTGATACCCAGAAACAAGGGTGAGAGGAAGAGAGAGAGGAAGTACTCTTGGATTTAATTATTTAATATTATGTTATAAATAATTACCACACATGTCATCAGCAATACTAGTGCTTACATAAAACAAAAGCTACCGCAATCTGGCAGTTGGTAATAAAAGCAGGAAACCAGCTTATAACTTTAAATCTAGCAATTCGAATCTAGCAGTTCTGTCCAAATTGACACCCTCACAAAAGAAGTCAAATGATCAAAGGTTATTAAGTGTATGAATGTATATGTTCTTGATAATCATTAAAAATTCACTAATTCATCCAACAGTTGCTGAGTGCCTACTAGTGCCAGGAATACAGACCTTAAGTGTGGGGACATATATACACACAGACAATTAGGATTCACTGAAATGAAGGCTCTGAAAAGGCCTGTAAAGGAGAGGGAATCAAGAGCGGGGAATCGATAGGGAAAGTGCTAAGCAAAGAAAAGGGAACCCCTGAGGCTGACAAGGGGGAGAACCCCATGGATTCTTGGGAACTTGCATATAAGATGGTGTTAAATGAAAGGAAACTAAGAGAAAAGAAAAATAATCACAGAATTCAGAGAATGTCAGAACTAAAAGGACTTCAGAGAACATCCCTTTCAGCAGTTCACAACCTCTTCCATGGAGCCTTTATGACAGTGAGGCTCACATAGCCTAACAAGGTAGGCAAAGAAAACTTAAGTTCTGGGTCACAATAATAAAACAACTCTCCAGCTGCTGGTTGTCAATCCAGGAGTTGAGAAAACTTTTCCGTATACTAAAGAATATGGCTCCATTTAATAGAATGGAGGCTGGAAGTGAACACTTCAGTTGAAAACCAGTGATCTGGCCCAAGCCTTCATGCTATTGGTGAGAATCTGAGGCCCCAAGCAACCTCTCTACCCCATCACACCAGCACATACTTCTTGCTAAGTTGGTATTCACTGAGTGCTGCTACTGCTACTGCTAAGTCACTTCAGTCATGTCCGATTCTTTGCAACCCCAGAGACGGCAGGCCACCAGGCTCCCCCGTCCCTGGGATCCTCCAGGCAAGAACACTGGAGTGGGTTGCCATTTCCTTCTCCAATGCATGAAAGTGAAAAGTGGAAGTGAAATCGCTCCGTCGTGTCCGACTTCCAGTGACCCCATGGACTGCAGCCTACCAGGCTCCTCCATCCATGGGATTTGCCAGGCAAGAGTACTGGAGTGGGTTGCCATTGCCTTCTCCAAGTGTTGGTAAATAATAGGAAATGAGATGACCTAACCAAGGTTACCCAACATGTATGTGGTTGGTAACATATACCGATTAAAACAGGCATTGGGAGTGAATTTAGACCATGGTACATAGAAATGCATGTTCATTATGTTTCCTTTCTTTAATCTGCTAAAGTGTAACCTAAGAAATAAAATAATTGGATAACTGCCTGGAGGTCCAGTGGTTAGTTCTCCATGCTTCCACTGCAGGGGCACAGATTCAATCCCTGGTCAGGGAACTAGGACTGCCATGCCACTGGCCAAAAAAAAAAAACCAAACAATAAATGGCCTGGTTGGCTTGACCGTGTAGAAGGGGTCACAGTAGCCTGAAAAGATATGGAGTTCTAGATTCCTCAGGCTGTGGTTAGTACCAGTACGTGAAAGCCACCACTGAGGGCTCCCAATACAGTAGACACTAAAAATAACCAACTGGAAACAGGATCTTTTAACAAGATTGGGCAAGTGCAGAACCAATAGGCAGAGTTCCTCAACACTTGGTCACTGGTGATGGCTCTTTCCTGCCTTTCCTCTGCCTGGAATGCCCTCCCACACTACCCTGCTCCTTCAGGAGTCAGCACTTACATCCTTTATATCGTAGTTGCTCTTCAGAGAGCCCCTTTTAGATAACCCTCTTTAAGAAGTTTCCCACTGTTAATCTTCTTTCAAATCACAAATGTATAGAAATCTTTCAGGTCCCAGGCTCCATCATCTCCCCACTCCCCTATCAGATAACGTTTGCATAGTCTACTAACTACAGAGTTAGTTAGAACCACAGAGTTCCAGGTGATTCTGTTCTTTTCACTCATAATACTTGTAGTTTATTGTGATTTTATATGCATGTGTTTATTATCTGTAGGCAGCAACTATAATACTAGTAATTACAGTTAATATTTATTGGGCACTTACTAGGTATTTTATATGTCCATTCATTTAATATTCATAACAACTCTCTGAATTGGGTTCTATTATGAGCCTTATTTTACAGGTAAGGAAACAGAGATTCAGAGATGAATTTGGCCAAGTTCATACAGTGGGTAAAAGACAGAGCCAGGTGACAGATCCAGGCAACCTGGCTCCAGGAGTTAAGTAACCTTAATCTCCAAGCAACATAGAAGCACCATAAAGGCAGATTCCATGTCTCTCTTGCCCACCATTTCATCCTCAGGACCTTGTAGTACCTGATATGGGATAGGGGCCTGATAAGTATGTGTTGGAAGGAAGGAAGGGAGAGAGGAGGAGTGAGGAGGAGGATGTGCTGCTAGCCCCACTGCGGACTTCTCGTAGGTAAAGTGGGGCTGGGACCCACTGAGGAGTCCCTGCTTCACTTCAGAGCAACAGGGATGGTAGGGATAGAGCTGAAAGAGACACAGTCTTTGTCCTAATGGGGAAGGTGCCTCCATCCTCATCTCAAGGTGGCCCAGTGGTTCTGATGCCCTCAGATGAGCCCAGGGACCTTTCAGTAAGTTCTGGGCTCTTTTTTATCTACAGACAGAGGTTCAACTGTAATGCAACTATTCTGCTCGAGGACCCATGTATGGGTCCTCAGAGCACATCAATGATTAAGACAGAGCCCTCTCTCAAGGAGCTCACAGGTGAGGAAGAGCAAGTCTGAAACCAAAGAGAAGAAAAGAAGTTAGACAGTTCAGACTAAGAAAGGAAAGTGGGCACAGAGAGGAAGACTCATGGCCTGGATGAATTCTACCTCTGGGAGTCTCTGACTGTTCTGCTTATGGAGTCTGGGACCAGGAATTGGGCGTTCAGTTAACTGCACCTCCCCATCTGCACATGTGGGTTGCCCCACTACAATACATGATACTGTGACCTATTTTGCTGGAAGACAAGATAAGGCTATCATTAGAGGAAGGAGAGCAGTATAACATGCAAGCTGCTTTTTTCCACACTGATTTTTCCCAGGATGTTAATGTTTTGTTCTACCGAGGAGCAGTGACTGAGCAGAAACGCATTAACAGAGTGGAATGTGGTTGCCTCAGAGGCACACAGATCTGGGAGTACTGGACAGAATGCCCTTTCACCCTCCAGCCTCCTGCTGGGCTGTTTGCCTGCATACTCCTTGAGAGAGCTTATTGCATGGTGCATCCTCATCTTTGAGGATTTGCCCCCGTTGACCCCATAACTTCAGCAGCCCGGTCTTCCTTATGCCTTCCATCAAGTTCTCTTTGCCAGCTTTAAGGTTTAAATGCAGGATTAAAATCCTACATTCACTGTAGTATGTGTGGGTATGTGTATATTTATTGAGTCAAAATTTAATAGATCTCCTTAGCTCTATTACTTTTATTAGGATATTCAGAGTTTTATCTTAGCAGTATGGTTGTGCAGGTTGTCAGTGGTCTGCCTTAGCCCTATTTGAATTTTTAAACAACTTTTAAAAGTACAATTTTTTTTTAATGTACAACTCTTCAGAACACAGAGTGTTTCAGGAATGTACAGTCACATTATAGCAGAAACACCTGTATCTAAGCACCCAAAGACTTTTCCACTCATTACAATGTCATTCCTTCCAGAAGTTCTTTGAAGTAGCATAAATGGAAGCCACCACACTCATTTTCAGATGAGGAAACTGAAGCTCAGAGATATTAAATGACTTATCCAAAAGGAGATAAAATGGGACTGGAATCCAAGTCTTCAACTCCATTTACTCAGTTTTCATAGTACCCATGCACTTAGTACACTACCTAGTACATGTAGGCATTCGATCACTAGGTTATTCATTTTATGGATTAAAATGATGCTCCATCTTACAGATAAGAAACTGATGCTCAATAATTAAGAGAATTGCCCAAGGTCACACTATAGGGAAGAGAATGAGATTTTAACCCATGTCTTCCTGATTGCACAGCCCCTGTTGATAATGAGGTTTAGTTGCTAAGTCATGTCCGACCGACTCTTTGTGACCCCATGGACTGTAGCCCTCCAAGTTTCTCTGTCCATGGGATTCTCCAGGCAAGAATACTGGAGTAGGTTGTGATTTCCTTTTCCAGCGGAACTTCCCAACCCAGGGAGCAAACTCATGTCTCCTGCATTGCAGGCAGATTCTTTATCACTGAACCACCAGGAAAGTGTTGTCCAGAGTCCATACCTCTCTATAATATCAATGGAAAAACACCTACCTCGTGTAGAATAGGAGACAATTTATCTATTGTAATGATTATGTATTTATTTTTACAGTTGTCTAAATGTTTATGGCAAGTAAATACTTTTTATCAATTTATACTGGTAATATATCATCTCCTATAAAAATACCTTTAAGTTTTTAAAAAGTGAATCTATTTTAAGAAAACTAGTAAGTATACTGATTTGAAAGAAGTAAGCAGACATAGAAAAATAGAAAAAGTGATGCGTAAATGACTGAAACTTGAGAAATACAGTTCTTAATCTTAACAAATAGAGTCCTCAGTAAAACATTTGCTTTATGCAATTGATTCCCATAAGCTATATCAGCAGATATTTCTAAATTACCTAGAAAAGAAAGGAAATTAAAATAGGCATGATTCCCTGGGCAGTGTTTCAGGAAATTTAACATACTTCTCTTCATTTCAGAGTCTGTGCCAATGGTGTTTCATTGCATGACTCAGAGGTAGTTGGTCTAAGCAGTACTTGGGTTCTCTTAAGACAAAGGAAACAATAAAACAAGGAGGCTTAATATACTTTTCAAAGACAGAGTAGCATTAGTTTCAGGGTCTAGTGACTATTCCCAAATGCTCCATATGCTTGATTGTTCATGTTATGCAGAGAAACAAACTAAGAGGCCCTGGGCCCACTCAAGACATTTAGGTTTCCATCCTATTTTGTCCACTCAGGTAAGTGACAGCTGAGGGGTCTCCCTGTCCCCATGGACTACCTGAAAGAATTATGATTCCATAACCGTTTTCCAGCAATGTGAGACACACTCAATCAAGAATGACTATAACTGGCAAAAGCAGATGTTCATATGAGTTAAGAGGCACCTGCCTACCATAGGCACTAGAGCCTTCCAGGTCCAAGAGTCTGTGATTCTATGATTTAAGTTCTTTGGATTGCAAATGGCCACACAAGTAGCAGTGATGTATACACAGGGCCATTAAACACTCTCCGAATTATGCTCAGAATGTTACACCACGGACAGCATAAGCCAACTGGTGTAAAGGCCTGCCTGCCCTCCTAGGCAACGAGTTCTCTGGTTAATTAAACGTCCATCTTAATATCACTGTGCTCATTATAATTGTAGATATGGAGTTTGTATCTTTAAGAAATGTATAAAGTGACTTTGTAATATATTAAACACAATTTATCCCTGGTAAATATTCTTTTCCTCACTTTATTTTATTTTTTAACTAAGAAAGCAATGAATGTTGATGGTAGATTACTATACAGTGAATATTCACTTTCTCTTTCCAAACCTCTATGACTTTCCAGCTCCACCACTACTCGACTCGGCCATGTGACTTGCTTCAGCTAATAGAATGTGGACCGAAATGACATCAGGCCAGTTCCAAACCTGGGCCTTCACAAGCTTCCCATGTGTCCTTTTGCCTCCCCCTCTATCATGAGAAGGACAGACCCCTGGCAGATTCTGCTTCTCCAGGATGGGTTCTAAGATAAGGCGTATGGAACAGACCTAAACTTGACCCTCAGCACTGTTTCTCCAGGTTGCACCTGAGCACACACAACACGGCACTAATGTCAGCAGTTCCAGGAAAAGTCATCATCACTACTTAGAAAACTGCAGGGGAGGCAGACGCAGTGGGAGGAAACAAAGCCAGGCAGGGCCTTGAAAGGCTATGCTGCCTCAGCTGACTGCAGACCCATAAGCAGAAAACAAAATACTTTGCACTCACGTGTTACTGTGGTTTCTTTCACCACAAAAGTTGATTAATCCACGTGTGGTCATCAGTAAAAATGTACAGAATCATTTACTTTTAAGAGTAAATAAAGTCTCTCTCATCCCACCCCCAAGTAAGATAGCTAACAAAAACCATTCATTTTATTAATAATGTTCTACTCCTTTTTCTGGGTTTTGCAAGGATTAAATGAGCAAATGCATGTAAAAAGCACTTAGCACAGAATGGGCATATGATGTAAGCATTCCTTAAACATTTGCTGCTTTTATTAATATTCTCATGTAAACAAATATGCTCAGATATAGGGTTTTTAATTTATGCAAAAGTGAGACCAAGTTATACACATTACTGTATAACTTGCTTTCTATAACACTATATTGTGGACTTTTCTCCAGGTCAACTCATTTTTTTTAAGGGCAACTATTCATTTTTTACAATGGCTATACAATATTCCACAGTTTGAATGATTTTTTTACTTATTTCCATTTTATAGATATAGAAGCTAAGATTCAGAGAGCTAAGAAGGTATCAAAACACGGCTGCTCTTCCTCATCAGCCCTGTGACACACTATGACCACTCAGAGAGGAAGTGACTGTGGGCAAGGCTTTAAGAACTACCCTGGTGGCACCTCTCCCTTCTCTGTGACACAAACCAGCAACATCTCATCCAGGAGCCACTTCCTCACCCAGGGTCTCTGAATAAAGAGCTAAGCCCTAAATGAGGATGGACAGGTAATACGCACATCACTTAAACTCATGCTGTTTCAAGCCTCTGAGATTTCGGCCACAATATAATTTAGACAATGTTAATACAGTGTTTCAAGACTTTCAAATGTTTGGGTGTTCACTGTCACTGGTTTGACCAAGCAGCAACATGCTAGTCAATCAAGATGTGGGTTGATGGGATAATAAGAAACTATTTCCTCCCTAACTTCATTCTTTAAAATTATCCATAGCCCTCTCCCCTGCTGCCAAATCACTATGCAAAGGACATGAGAGCATCACAGAAATGAGAGGTCTAAGGACATAGTCCAGTAGGTGGAGAACCATTTTTTGCATGTGGCAAGCCTCTTATGTCAGTCAGGATCATGAGAATGTGGACCCAATTTCTCCAAGTTGCAAACAACATACACAAGAACATGCAACATGGCACTAAAGTCAGTAGTTCCCCGAAAAGCCATCCTCAGTACTTAGATAATGGCCAAGGAGGCAGACGAAATGGAGAGGAAGTAGACTGAATGGAACCGGAGGAAAGCCAATTCCAGCACCACTGTGCATCAGTTCTGGACCTCACCTTGCTCAGACAACTGCTCTGAGGATCCGATGATGTACAGCAGGTGCAGTCACAACTAAGGAGAAAATAAACTCTTCAGTTTCAAAATTCCTAATGTAACACATGTTTACTGTATACAGTTTTAAAACAAACAGTGAAACATAAGGGGAAAAATAGAAATTACTCAAATATCACAAATGTTGACATCTTGATGGTAAATCAGCCATATTTTCTTCTAGGTAAATGCATACACTGTCCTCACAATTGCGCTCATTTCACTTGCTAGCAAGGTAATGCTCAAACTCCTTCAATATGGGCTTCAACAGTATGTGAAGAAAGAACTTCCAGATGTACAAGCTGGATTTAGAAAAGTCAGAGGAACCAGAGATCAAATTGCCAATATCTGCTGGATCATAGAAAAAGCAAGAGAATTCCAGGAAAACGTCTATTTCTGTTTCACTGACTGTGCTAAAGCCTTTGACTGTGTGGCTCACAACTGGTAGAAAATTCTTAAAGAGATGGGAATACCAGATCACCTTACCTGCCTCCTGAGAAACCTGTATGCAGGTTAAGAAGCAACAGTTAGAACTGTACATGAAACAACAGACTGGTTCAAAATTGGAAAAGGAGTATGTCAAGGCTGTATACTGTCACTCTGCTTATTTAACTTATATGAAGAGTACATCATGCAAGATGCTGAGCTGGATGAAGCACAAGCTGGAATCAAGATTGTTGGGAGAAATATCAATAACCTCAGATATGCAGATGATACCACCCTAAAGGCAGAAAGCAAAGATAACTAAAGAGCCTCTTAATGAGAGTGAAAGAGGAGAGTGGAAAAAGCTGGCTTAAAACTCAACATTCAAAAAACGAAGATCATGGCATCGTGTCCCATCACTTCATAGCAAATAGATGGGGAAACAATGAAAACAGTGACAGGCTTTATTTTCTTGGGTTCCAAAATCATTGAAGATGGTGATTGCAGCCATGAAATTAAGATGCTTGCTCCTTGGAAGAAAAGCTATGACAAATCTAGATAGCACATTAAAAAGCAGAGATATCACTTTGCCAGCAAAAGGTCCATATAGTCCAAAAGCTATAGAAAAACCATAGCTATGGTTTTTCCAGTAGTCACGTATGGAAGTAGAATTGGACCGTAAAGAAGGCACAGTGCTGAAGAATTGATGCTTTTGAACTATGGTGCTAGAGAAGACTCTTGAGAATCCCTTGGACAGCAAGGAGATCAAATCAGTCAGTCCTAAATGAAATCAACCCTGAATATTCATTGGAAGGACTGATGCTGAAGCTGAAGCTCCAATCCTTTGGCCACCTGATGTGAACAGCTGATTCATTGGAAAAGACCCTGATGCTGGAAAAGATTGAGGGCAGGAAGAGAAGGGGGGCAAAAGAGGATGAGATGGTTGGATGCCATCACTGAGTCAATGGACATGAGTTTGAGCAAACTCTAGGAGATAGTGAAGGACAGGGAAGCCTGGTGTGTTGCAGTCCATGGAGTCACAACGAATCCGACAGGATTTAGTGACTGAACAACAACAAAATGCATACACATAAAGTACAAGGTCTTCCGCGTGCATTTATCAAGTATGTGCATACATAAATTGAGAGTTCTTCCTCTCATGCTCATCTTCTCCATGCTTCCTTTTCAGCTCACCTTTTAGTCCCTCCAAACACATCCCCATCTTCAAGCCCATATCTAGGCCTTTGTGCGTGCATTCGCTCTTCCTAGAATACTCTTCCTGTCTCCACTGTCTCCTCTTCTTCTGGCTAATCCTATTCATCCTCGTGGTCTCAACATATTCATTACCTTAATAGAAGACAATGCTCTGACTGCCACCCCCGCAGATGTCCCTTCCATGTGCATCCTAGAAGATCCTGTCCTTCTTTCTCACAGCACTGTCATGCTCAACTAGTCTTGCCTCTTTATTTCTATTTTCCTTGCTATATCCCAATTTATGGTCAGGTACCGTGGCTTTCGTTCACCAATGTTTCACAGTGGCTAGCTCATAGTGAACTCTCAAAAACTGTTGAATAATGAATAACATTTAATAATTTGTGCTACCTGTGCTTCTTCTGAAATCCCCAAAGCACCTGGAATTGCTCAGTAAATATCCACCAAAAGATTAAATATACAAAAGACAAAGTAACATGTTTCATTAAATTTATAAATCAGTTGGGAAGAAAACACGAGCAAAAAGGAAGCATCAGTGTGTAATTAAGTGCTGTCTTTTACTTCTGCTTCCTCCACTGATTCTCTTTAAACAAGAAAGGGTGAAACAAAATCCCTAAATTCAATTCCATGTTTCTTCTCTCTTGGCGGGCATCTTACAGCATAAGTTGGAATAAGAAGACACTAGCAGCTTTAACATATATACTCCAAAAATCTAAGTGTTTCAGCACTAAAGTTGATTTCTCATTTAGGTAAAGTCCAGTGCAAAAAAAAAAAAAAAACTTAGCAAGTGGGCAATTAATCTTCCACATGGTCATTCACGATCCAGGCTCCTTTTACCTATGGCTCTGCCCTTCTCTTCGAACCTGACATTGAACCAGAAGATAGGGAGAGATGAGCCAGGTCTGTAAGTGGCACACATCACGTTCACCTCTTTTGCACTGGCTTAAGCTCAGCCACATGGCCACACCTAATTACAAAGGAGGCTGGGAAATGTGGCTGAGCTGTATGTTCAGGAGGAAAGGAAAAGGAGTTTTGGAAAAACTTTGTACTTCTTCTTCCACAAATAGTAAGGGAGTATCTAGCCTTTTAAGATTTAACTTTAGCTCTAAAATTTATTTGGCTATGTCTTAGTTACAGTATGTGGGATCTAGTTTCCTGACCAGAGATTGAATCCGGGCCCCCAGCATTAGGAGTGCAGAGTCTTAGCTGCTGGACCACCAGGGAATTCCCAGGAATATCCAGCCATAAGTGATCCCAAGTACAGGTAATTTTGACTTATAGACATTAAAAACACTTGTTTTGATAGAAGAATGTCCATATAACTAATATTTAACATAAGAAAATATCATCTCAGGTTTTCACATTTTGAAAGGAAAAAAAAGGGGGTGGTCAGTTCCAGAACTGAGAAACAAAGCCACTAATACTGGTGACCACTCCCAAATTCTAAAAGAGAATATTTAAGAAGGTTTTTATAAATTTTGAAAATAAATAACTTGAATACTATAGGTTACTAAAAGCTCACTAGGAATTATCATACACTAAACCAGTATTGCCAACATCTGCTGGATCATCGAAAAAGCAAGAGAATTTCAGAAAAACACCTATTTCTGCTTTATTGACTATGCCAAAGCCTTTGACTGTGTGGATCACAATAAACTGTGGAAAATTCTGAGAGAGATGGGAATACCAGACCACCTGACCTGCCTCTTGAGAAACCTATATGCAGGTCAGGAAGCAACAGTTAGAACTGGACATGGAACAATAGACTGGTTCCAAATAGGAAAAGGAGTACGTCAAGGCTGTGTATTGTCACCCTGCTTATTTAACTTATATGCAGAGTACATTATGAGAAATGCTGGGCTGGAAGAAGCACAAGCTGGAATCAAGATTGCCGGGAGAAATATCAATAACTTCAGATATTCAAATGACACCACTAAAGGAACTAAAGAGCCTCTTGATGAAAGTGAAAGAGGAGAGTGAAAAAGTTGGCTTAAAGCTCAACATTCATAAAACTAAGATCATGGCATCTAGTCCCATCACTTCATGGCAAATACATGGGGAAACAGTGGAAACAGTGTCAGACTTTATTTTGGGGGGCTCCCAAATCACTGCAGATGGTGACTGCAGCCATGAAATTAAAAGACGCTTACTCCTTGGATTTGAAATAGCTCAACTGGAATCCCATCACCTCCACTAGCTTTGTTCGTAGTGATGCTTTCTAAAGCCCACTTGACCTCACATTCCAGGATGTCTGGCTCTAGATGAGTGATCACACCATCGTGATTATCCAGGTCGTGAAGATTTTTTTTGGTACAGTTCTTCTGTGTATTCTTGCCACCTCTTAATATCTTCTGCTTCTGTTAGGTCCAGACCATTTCTGTCCTTTATAGAGCCCATCTTTGCATGAAATGTTCCCTTGGTATCTCTAATTTTTTTTGAAGAGATCTCTAGTCTTTCCTATTCTGTTCTTTTCCTCTATTTCTTTGCATTGATTGCTGAAGAAGGCTTTCTTATCTCTTCTTGCTATTCTTTGGAACTCTGCATTCAGATGCTTATATCTTTCCTTTTCTCCTTTGCTTTTCACTTCTCTTCTTTTCACAGTTATTTGTAAGACCTCCCCAGACAGCCATTTTGCTTTTTTGCATTTCTTTTCCATGGGGATGGTCTTGATCCCTGTCTCCTGTACAATGTCACGAACCTTATTCCATAGTTCATCAGGCACTAAAAAAGATGCTTACTCCTTGGAAGAAAAGTTATGACCAACCTAGATAGCATATTAAAAAGCAGAGACACTACTTTGCCAACCAAAGTCCGTCTAGTCAAGGCTATGGTTTTTCCAGTAGTCATGTATGGATGTGAGAGTTGGACTGTGAAGAAAGGTGAGCGCCAAAGAATTGATGCTTTTGAACTGTGGTGTTGGAGAAGACTCTTGAGAGTCCCTTGGACTGCAAGGAGATCCAACCAGTCCATTCTGAAGGAGATCAGTCCTGGGATTTCTTTGGAAGGAATGATGCTAAAGGTGAAACTCCAGTACTTTGGCCACCTCATCCGAAGAGCTGACTCACTGGAAAAGACTCTGATGCTGGGGGGGATTGGGGGCAGGAGGAGAAGGGGACGACAAAGGATGAGATGGCTGGATGGCATCACTGACTCGATGAACGTCAATCTGAGTGAACTCTGGGAGTTGGTGATAGACAGGGAGGCCTGGTGTGCTGCGATTCATGGGGTTGCAAAGAGTCGGACACGACTGAGCGACTGAACTGAACTGAACTACTCCTTGGAAGGAAAGTTATGACCAACCTAGATAGCATATTAAAAAACAGAGACATTACTTTGCCAACAAAGATCTGTCTAGTCAAGGCTATGGTTTTTCCAGTAGTCACGTATGGAGGTGAGAGTTGGACTATAAAGAAAGCTGAGTGCCGAAGAACTAATGATTTTAAAGTGTGGTGTTGGAGAAGACTCTTGAGAGTCCCTTGGACTGCAAGGAGGTCCCACCAGTCCATCCTAAAGGAGATCAGTCCTGGGTGTTCACTGGAAGAACTGATGTTGAAGCTGAAACTCCAATGCTTTAGAAACCTGATGCAAAGAGCTAGCTCATTTGAAAAGACTCTGATGCTGGGAAAGATTGAGGGCAGGAGGAGAAGGGGATGACAGAGGATGAGATGGTTGGATGGCATCACCAACTCAATGGACATGAATTTGGATAGGCTCTGAGAGTTGGTGATGGACAGGGAGGCCTGGCGTGCTGTAGTTCATGGGGTTGCAAACAGTTGGACAAGACTGAGCAACTGAACTGAACTGAAACCAGTACTGAGTCTGGTACATAGTAAGCAGTAAATATGTATTGAGTAGATAATTTTCCATTCTACTTTAAAAGCAACTGTCACATTGATAAATAGCTATAACTTCAGAAAGTTCTTCCTTAATTACAGCAGAGTTTTCCTCTGTAACTTCTAGTTATTATCCTCGCTCTGATCTCAAAACCTACAGTATAAGTTAACTTCCCCATGTGATAGCTGCACAACTATTTGGAGACTTCTCTACATGGTCTCAAGGTCTTTTATTCCTCCCCCTGGTTAAATATTCCCAGTTCCTTCAATTCTTCTCCACTGGCCATATATTTGAGCTGCTTACCATTTGGCTGACCTTCTCTGAGATCTCACGGATTGATCACAATTTTATGTCCACAATGTTCCCAATGAGGTCCTATCAGCAGTATTCAGTAGACTTATCAGGCCCCAGCTCTGAAGATTCCTAGAATGATTTAAGCAGAGATGATGCTTTCAAAGGGATTCCTGCTATGGGAAAAGGGCAGGACTTGGAAGGTGGCTTTAAGGGCCCTTGTTACTTTATGATCCCTTAAGTTTTCTCAAAGACAGAAATATAGATAAATGGAACAAAATAGAAAGCCCAGAGATAAATCCATGCACCTATGGATACCTTATCTTTGACAAAAGAGGCAAAAATTTACAGTGGAGAAAAGACAGTATCTTTAACAGGTGGTGCTGGGAAAACTGGTCAACCACCTGTAAAAGAATGAAACTAGAACACTTTCTAACACCACACACAAAAATAAACTCCAAATGGATCAAAGGTCTAAACATAAGACCAGAAACTATAAAACTCCTAGAGGAGTTTTAATAGGCAAAACACTCTCTGACATAAATCAGAGCAAGATCCTCTATGACCCACCTGCCAGAGTAATGGAAATAAAAGCAAAAATAAGCAAATGGGACCTAATTAAACTTAAAAGCTTTTGCACAATGAAGGAAACTATAAGCAAGATGAAAAGACAGCCTTCATAACGGGAGAAAATATTAGCAAATGAAACTGACAAAGAATTAATCTCCAAAATATATAAGCAGCTCATGCAGCTCAATACCAGAAAAATAAACAACTCAATCAAAAAATGGGCCAAAGAACTAAACAGACATTTCTTCAAAGAAGACATACAGATGGCTAACAAACACATGAAAAAGATGCTCAACATCACTCATTGTCAGAGAAATGCAAATCAAAATGACAATGAGGTACCATCTCACACCAGTCAGAATGGCTGCTATCAAAAAGTCTACAAACAATAAATGCTGGAGAGGGTGTGGAGAAAAGGGAACCCTCTTACACTGTTGGTGGGGATGCAAACTAGTACAGCCACTATGGAGAACAGTGTGGAGATTCCTTAAAAAACTGGAAACAGAACTTCCATATGACCCAGCAATCCCACTGCTGGGCATACACACCGAGGAAACCAGAACTGAAAGAGACACGTGTACCCCAATGTTCATTGCAACACTGTTTACAATAGCTAGGACATGGAAGCAACCTAGATGTCCACTGGCAGATGAATGGATAAGAAAGTTGTGGTACATATACACAATGGAATATTACTCAGCTATTTAAAAGAACACATTTGAATCAGTTCTAATGAGGTGGATGAAACTGGAGCCTATTATACAGACTGAAGTAAGTCAGAAAGAAAAACACCAATACACCAATATTAATGCATATATATGGAATTTAGAAAGATGGTAATGATGACCCTATACACAAGACACCAAAAGAGACACAGATAAAAATAACAGACTTTTGGACTCTGTGGGAGAAGGCGAGGGTGGGATGACTTGAGAGAATAGCATTGAAACATGTATATTACCTTATGTGAAATAGAAGACCAGTCCAAGTTCAGTGCATGAAACTGGGCACTCAAAGCTGGTGCACTGGGACAACCTGAGGGATGGGATGGAGAGGGAGGTGGAAAGTGGGTTCAGGATGGGGGACACATGCACATCTGTGGCTGATTCATGTCAATGTATGGCAAAAACCACAATATTGTAAAGTAATTAGTCCCCAATTAAAATAAATTAATTTTTAAAAAGTTTTTAGATGTTCTGGGTGTTGAAAAGACATCACAGTCAGGGGGATGGTGTGTACAACAGTGTGCTCATCCCAGCCACTTTTCTCTCTTCTCAGAATGGATTTGTCTACAGGATGCACACCGTCAATGTCCATTTGGAAAAGGCCTGCAATGCAGGAGACCTGGTTTCAATCCCTGATTTGGGAAGATTCCCTGGAGAAAGGAAAGGCTACCCACTAGAGTATTCTGGCCTGGAGAATTGCATGGACTGTATAGTCCATGGGGTCTCAAAGAGTCGGACACAACTGAGCGACTTTTAATTTCACCTTCACTTTGCAACTGCCCGCCTTTGCCAGAGAGCAGTGGGTTAGTTTAATTCAGGGTGAAACATGAGGAAATCCATTACGTCTGCCATGCCCTCCAATCCAGCCCATATCAGCTATCAAGTGGACATTGCAATCCCCATTCATCTGATTCCTCTATCTAACTTTCAGCTGGTTCTGAACTTGGGAGAAAAAGAAAGAGGTGTGATTTACCACACTCCTGAACTTCTATAAAAAATATAGAGACTTATGAGAGGGGGACCTAATTTAGATGGACATGGGTGTTGGGGTACAGTATGAAAGAAAGCTTCTTTAAGTATCATTTAAGGTAACCTCTAAAGAAACAGAAGTTAACCAAGGAACAGGGAAGAGGTGGGAGGGTGCATATAAAGGTTCTTAGGCAAGAAACTGTCTTGTTTGAGGAACTGAAGAAGTCCAGTGTGGGAGTTATTAGGAATGATACTTTTAGTTTGCTGCCTTCCAGGCAAATAGGATTGCATTTCCTGGTCCGCTTGTGGCTAGACTTGTTTTAGCCAAAGAATTGTAAGAAGTGTCATGTGACATCCCCTGGAAAATGTACCTAATTGCCTGGCTAAAGCCCTTTAGGGAGCCTGATAGGCTACAGTCCAAGGGGTCACAAAGAGTCGGACATGACTGAGTGACTAACACACACACAAAGTCCTTCAAAGCTCCCTTTCCCTCTACCATGAGATCTATAATGTTCCTGAAAGTACCTCCTCCATCAAACTGGATCCCAGAGGAAAGCAAAATGATCAGAGTTCCTGACAATGCTTGACAGATGCGGAACAGAGAAGAAATATAACTTTTTTGTCACTAAGATCTGGAGTTGTTTTTTACTGGAGCATTACTAGGCTATCTTGACTGATACAATCATAGTCAGTGTAGCTGCAGAATAGTGAGGGGATAGGTACAAGTTACTTCAGACTGATGAGGTAGGATAGCTCAGATCATGTAGGATATTATAGGCAAAGTAAAGAATCTGAATTTTATCCCAAGTCCAATAGCATGTGCTTAGGGAGGGTTCAGCGGGGGAATTTGACATGTTCCAAATTTTATGTATTAAAACAAGTTACTGTTGCTATTTGACTATTAAAATACCCCCTTAATCCCAGAATGTGTGTATTAGTGTTAGTGGCTCAGTCATGTCCAACTCTTTGCAATCCCATGGACTATAGCCTGCCAGGCTCCTCTGTCCATGGGATTCTCCAGGCAAGAATACTGGAGTGGGTTGCCATTTCCTTCTCCAGAGGATCTTCCCAACCCAGGGATCAACCCAGGTCTTCTGCATTGCAAGTAGATTCTTTACTGACTAAGACACCAAATACCAGTATAGAAAAGACTGTTTTTAAGAAAACCATCAATAAGCATTTACTGAGCACCTTCTCTCCTTCCATGTGCCAGACCCTGAATTAAGTTGGAAATACAAAAAATGAGTAAGACACAGTTCCTATATTTGGAGTCAGGGTTATAAGCAGAATACATGAGGTACATTCGCAGCTTCAGGTGTGTACCAAGTGAGGTAAGGCAAAGAAGATAATAACTATTTGAGGGTGGAAGCAAGCTTCAGAGGGAGCAATTATTTGAGCAGGGTCTTGAAGGATGAGTAGGAGTTGGCCAGAGAGCATTTTGATTAAGGATATAATAAATGGAATTTAATAAATGGAAAAAATAATAATAAATAAATGGAATAAATAATGGAAAACCAGGAAAATGTTAGAGGTATGGAAAATGTTTAGGGTAGCTGAGACTATGGAATGGGAGGAATGTGTAGTGTAGGGTGTGGTAGACTGTATTACTATTTGCAAATACTTGCTGCCCCTCCCCACAGACAACAGGCTTGGCCACATGAATTGCTTGTAGCAGAAGCTTTAAAGCACCATGTTCTTCCCTCTCTGCCGTGACATTCAGCAATGTTTCAGAAAAGGCCCCAGAGCAAAGATGATGTACGTGAAGCAGAGACATGGCCAGCCCATAATGGGCATGCAGCAGGAGGGAGGAATAATTCTGTGGTTGTCATTGGGTCAGATTTTTGCATCACTACCATAGCATAATCTGGCCTATATAAATACGTGCATTTTCAGCTCTTAACTTCCAAGCACATAGTAAGATTGCACTTTCCTGAACCTTTTAAGTAAGATAAGGTCACATGACTAGTTTTTAACCAACATTATATGAACACAAGTAACATATGTCATTTCTTGGAGGCAACTTTTAAAGCCAATAGAAATTCAACTTGCTTTCTTTTTCCTGTTTAGGGGATTGGGTGACTGTAGAAGCACACGTTTCAAGATGAAACCTTCAGACTCTCTTTGAGTGAGTATATTGAGAAAAGCCCCTCTGACCTTGAACAAGTAGTACGAGCAAGAAATAAAATTGTTTCGTTAAGCCACTGAGATATGATTATTACGGTGGCAAATCTAGCCTATCCTGACAGACATAAAAACTGGCACCTAGACACAGGGTAATGTTATAACAACAACAATTGAACTGTTTAGAGGGCAGTAATTAAGAACTCTTGTTGTCAGACGGTAAAAGGATGGTGATCTATTTGGTGAACTGTGATAATCTAGAAGGCATATCATGAACTTAATGAACTAAAGCAAGAGGTTGTAAAACAAAATGTTAGTAGCATGTGTTGGTGGCTGCTGGATGCGCTTAGAAATATTACAAAAACGAGGTGCGCGCGGAGATTTGGCCAGTTTGTAAGCAGGAATAAGAGTGCAGACAAACTATAAATTCAGAGATATGAATGGTTAGAGGAAGGTATTGTTTCTCCATCGCAACTAGTAAAATATAAAATCAAGGAAGGTTTTCAGCAAGAAAAGGCCAATGAAAAACAGCCCTGAAGAATGGCTAAAGTATGGCCATACTTAAAGGAATGGCCTTAAACCTATTGTTAAAACTTCTGGATAAATTAAGATGTTACTCAGCATATCTTTCGATTAGAGAAAGGGGCTCTGGAAAAGGAAGGAAAACTAAGGCTCTCCCATCTAAGCCCAATAAGCCCAAAGCACTGAAAACCAAGTCAGGAGAGAGAGACAGAAAGAGAAACAGAGAGAGAGAATATGAGAATGAGATGAATGAGATAGATATTAGCAGCCACAACAGCAAGAAAGCAAAGAAACATGGAAACCATGGATGCCTGTCTAGAAAAGAACTGGCTGCAGCTACTAGCACATAGAAAGCCTGGAATCAAATAGATAAGAAACGTACATTATGGGGAGAGGTACACTGCCAGAACATCAGCCTGGATTAAAGGAGACTGTATTCCCCCACGTCTATCCACATTTTTAAAAGCTGATT
>SJYQ01096210.1:0-12546 GCA_006410935.1 Redunca redunca
CGGGCCAGGAGCGCTACCGTACCATCACCACAGCCTACTACCGCGGAGCCATGGGCTTCCTGCTCATGTATGATGTTGCCAACCAGGAGTCCTTTGCTGCCGTGCAGGACTGGTGAGTGCTTTCTGACCGCTGACCCCCTGACCTTCACCCTCTCTCCCTGACCCTAATCTCTGGCCTAACACAGCCCTCCAACTCCATAGGGCCACGCAGATCAAGACCTACTCCTGGGACAACGCTCAGGTCATCCTCGTGGGGAACAAGTGTGACCTGGAGGATGAGCGTGTTGTGCCCACCGAGGAAGGCCGGAGGCTCGCCGACGACCTTGGTCAGTGCCCAACCTGGGCTACAGGCCCTGGACCTCCCATAACCAAACCCCCATCCCTATGCTTGAGTCCCAGGTCCAACCACAGTCACCAATACTTTGGCCTTTGAAGATCTGCCCAGAAAAATACCTGCATGTATACCACCTGCTACATTTAATTCCAAAGGATTTACCCACACATAACCTTTACTGCCCCACTGCCCTGGGAACCCAAACTCAGAAAAACCATTTCTGGGAATTTATCCTACAAACACCTGCACCCATGTGGGAAGTGACGGGTGTATCAGATTACAACACAGTTAGTAGGAGGGGAAGCTTGGCAGCCTCCCAAGTCTCTCACAGAGGGGGAAGCAGCTACACATAAAGTCAAGTCATGTGGGGGAATACTGTGCAGCTGTGAAAAAGGATCAGGCCATTCTTTATGTTCTGCAGTCTATGGATATATGGGTAAGTGGAAAAAGCAAACTACAGAATAGTAGGTATGGCTGCTTCTTTTAGTCCAGAGATCAGCAAACTGTTTCTTTTTTTGGCTGCATAGTGAAGCTTGTGGGATCTTAGTTCCCCAACCAGGGATTGCACCCATGTTCCCTGCAGTGGAAGTGAGGGGCCCTAACCACTGGACTGCCAGGGAAGTCCCGTGCCAACATTTTCTTAAAGGGCCAAATAGGAAATATTTTCAGCCCTCGGGTCTAACTGCTCAGCTGTGCCTGAAAGCAGCCTTGGATAATACATTGATGAATGAGTGTGACTGTCTGCCAAAAAAACTTTAATTACAAAAATAGGCAACAGCACCTGAAACTATAAATCAGCTGTGTACATGCGTGTTCAGTCGATCAGTCATGTCTGACTCTGTGACCCCGCATGCTATAGCCCTCCAGGCTCCTCTGTCCATGGAATTTTCCAGGCAAGAATACTGGAGTGGGTTGCCATTTCCTTATACAGGGGATCTTCCTGACCCAGGGATCGAACTCGTGTCTCCTGCCTTGGCAGGCAGATTCTTTACCACTGAGCCACCAAGAAGGCCCAATATACTTAAATTTAGTACTTAAATACTTAAATTAAAAAGAAAATAGGCAACAAGCCAGATTTGGCCTGCAGCTCAGTTTACCAACCCCTTGCATTAGTGTTTAAAAAGGGTGAGAATAAGGATGTATATTGATGTTTGCTTAAAGGAACTCTGGAAGGATACAGAAGGCTCTAGTAACCCTGGTGACCTGGGATGCTACCAGGGTTGGAGGGGAACTTTTCAGCCCACCTTTGTGAATAAGGTGAATGGATTCCTGATTCAAAGTTTAAGCTAAAAGAAAATCTTGTCCTGGAGTATTCTAGGCCCTCCCCAGGACTTTCTGTGCAAGAGGGAATATAACCACTATGCAGGGAGGGCAGGTTAAGGACCAAGACTCTAGAATCCCCTCCTGCAACCCACTAACTATGTGACCTTTGGCACCTCACCTACCCTCTCTGTGCTTCCATTGCTCCATCTAGGAAACAGGTGAAAACCTCATCTACCTCATAGGGCTGTTAGATTAAATAAGCAGATCCTGGCCCTGATTGAACATTAACTCCAGTTATTTCTTGATGGCTTTGTGATTTCGCACCGGTGACTTTAGCTCTCTGGGCCAGCACTTCCTCGTGTGTGAAAGGCTGATAATATAATAACAGGTTAGGTTGTCAGGAGGGTTAAATGAATGACGCATGAAGCAGTTCTAACAGAATGCTGCCTATGTGTAGGTTGCATCTAAGCGTTAGCTAGCATGATCGTGAAGCGTTGCTGATGTTTGTACCTAAGAGATTTACTGTCTGACCCTTTGCAGAGAAACTTCACAGAGCCATGGACCATAACCGTCCCCTCTTTCTTTTCCTTTTTTGTCTTACCATCATTGGTTGGAGAAACTGGGTCTGTTCTGTGGAATGTCCCCCGTTTGGGGTTTGACTCTGCTCCTTCTTGCTGCCATTTCACTTGCTCCTTTGTCCCCTGTGTTTTAGGAACCTGAGCCTGGGTCTCATTTACAGATGTGCTGGGAGTTAGCTGTTGGGGCCCTGCCATAGGCTGGAATACTTGAGGATGCTGCCCACACCTTTTTTGTTGTTGTTGGCTGAAACACGTGGGATGGGGCATCTTAGTTCCCTGAACAGGGATTGAACCCTTTCCCCCCCGCCATGGCCACGCAGAGTCTTAACCACTGGACCACCAGGGAGGTCCCCTGCCCACACCTTGTGGAAAACATCTAGTTCCTGGGGGTGAGGGGGAGATTACCGCTCTTCCATTAAGTTTAAAATATCAGACAACAAATTGGGAGATGGATTTGGACCCCAATTTTGTAAGAAAAAAATCCACACATGTATGCACACATACTCCTACCCACTACAAACCAAACCCCAACATTTATGTATTTTTTTTTTAAGTGGAAACTAGATGTCAAAACAGGAATAGTAGTTGTTTCTGGGTGATGAGATTACATACAACATTTTTAGCTGACTTGATATTTTTCAGTAGTTTCTCTAGTGAATATTTACAATTAGAAGACAAAAAGTGGTTTTTTTGTTTTTGTTTTTGTTTCTGTTTTTTTTTTTTAAAAAAAAAACAAAACAAAAAACTGGGACTTCACTGGTGGTCCAGTAGTTAAGGCTCCGCACTTCAACTGCAGGAGGTGTGGGTTCAATTTCCTGGTTGGGGAACTAAGGTCCTGTTGTGTGGGCAGCCAAAAATGAAGTCTTGAGAAAAAGAAAAACAGATTATTTGAGGCAGAGCTGGACATGATTAATGAAATGCCAGATTTCCCTAGGAAGGCGGTGGGGTGACATTGATGATCACCAGGCTCAGGATAGAGATCAGTGTTCGTGTCCTGCCTCTGTCATCCATCCATCTATACATCTATCTATACATTCATCCATTCATTCATCTATATATCCATCTCTCCATCCATCCATCTACCTATTCATCCATCTATACACTTACCTATGCTGCTGCTGCTGCTAAGTTGCTTCAGTCGTGTCCGACTCTGCGACCTCATAGACGGGGGCCCACTGTCTCTGGGATTCTCCAGGCAAGAACACTGGAGTGGGTTGCCATTTCCTTCCCCAGTGCATGAAAGTGAAAAGCGAAAGTGAAGTCGCTCAGTCGTGCCCGACTCTTAGAGACCCCATGGACTGCAGCCCACCAGGCTCCTCTGTCCATGGGATTTTCCAGGCAAGAGTACTGGAGTGGGGTGCCATTGCCTTCTCCGACACTTACCTATACATCCTCCCATCTACCCATTTATTCATCCATCCATCCACCTGTACATCCATCCATCTAAATACACATTAAAGTGAAGTCGCTCAGTCATGTCTGACTCTTTGCAGCCCCATGAACTGTAGCCTACCACACTCCTCCATCCATGGGATTTTCCAGGCAAGAGTACTGGAGTGGGTTGCCATTTCCTTCTCCAGAGCATCTTCCCAACCCAGGGATCGAGCCCGGGTCTCCCGCATTGTAGGCAGACACTTTACTGTCTGAGCCACCCATATATCCCTCTCCCCACTCATCCATCCATCCATCTGATCATTCATTCAGTCAGTAGTTTCTGAGCACTTGCTCTGTGCCAGGCCCTGGGCTGCAGTTGTAGACAAGGCAGATAGACACCCTGCCCTCTTGGTGCAGGTATTCTAATAGTGGAGACATAGATGGATAATTATACATTTACTAATTACAATGATACTTTTATAGTGCTTCATGATAGTGACCAGGGCTAGAATAGAGGCCTGTTTACCTGTGCTGTGTGTAATAGCCTGGACATTTGTCTGAATTTCTGGCCTGGGGAACGGCAGATGGGGACACACTGGGGACCATAGCTCCCAGCAGGTGGAGCCTGAACCAGGGTGCAGGGTGCAGCAAGGACAGTCATGTGCACCCTTATTTGCAGGTTGCTGGGCCACTGCTTGTAGCCAGGAACTCTGAGAAGGTCCCCAAAGCATTTGAACCACCTCTCACCTTTTGCTAAGTGGATAAACTTTTTTTTTGTTTTGCTTTGTTGGGTCTCGTTGCAGCGCTGGGTTTTCTCTTGCTGCAGAGTATGGGCACAGTAGTTCCAGCACTCAGGCTTAGTTGCCCCGAGACACGTGGGATCTTAGTTCCCCAACCAGAGATTGAACCTACATCCCCTAGCAGACTCTTAACCACTAGACCACCAGGGAAGTTCCTAAACATTTTTTTTTTTTTAAGAGAAAAAGTTATGATGATCTCTGTGATGCTAAAAGTCTATTCAAATCTGCTTCACCCTCCCCCTCCCCAAAAGGAATCAGCCAGCCTGCCCTCGCTCCTGAGGCCCAAGGTGGTACTGGAGAAATGTTTAATCTATTATTATTTTAACCAGGCAGCCTGAGTGTGTTAACCTGTGTGAATTTACACGAATGACTTTCCTGCTGTGTGCCTCAGTTTTCCCATCTATAAAATGGGCTATAATAGCATAGGGCATTCCCTAGCAGTCAGGTGGTTAGGGTTCCAGCCTTCTACTGTAGGGGGCATGGATCCCACAAGCTGCATGACCCAACTTCCCCCACAAAAACTATACCTCAGACTGAGTGACTGCACATGCACAGAACATCCTTAAATGAGTTAATTTAAGTAAAGTTCTTAGAAAAGTGCCTGTTGCATAGTAAGCACTGTGTAAGCACTGCCTATTATTATTATTACTGTTTTTAGTGCAGTCTGTTTTTAGTGCCAGGCGGAGAAGGCAATGGCACCCCACTCCAGTACTCTTGACTGGAAAATCCCATGGACGGAGGAGCCTGGTGGGCTGCAGTCCATGAGGTCGGACACGACTGAGCGACTTCACTTTCACTTTTCATTTTCATGCATTGGAGAAGGAAATGGCAACCCACTCCAGTGTTCTTGCCTAGAGAATCCCAGGGACGGGGGAGCCTGGTGGGCTGCCCTCTGTGGCGTTGCACAGAGTCGGACACAACGGAAGCGACTTAGCAGCAGCAGCTGTAGGCCAGGAACTGCGTACATTGTATGCTCTCTAAAACTCTGTGAAACCTGCCATTATCTGGCTGACAGAAGTTACAGACTGGGTGCCCGTGGGCTGAAGCCAGTCCTGTTTTATTTGACCTGGAGCATATGTTCCCGAACATGTGAAATACTTGGCTGCACTTAAAAGGTCCACATAAATATTGGGCTTTGTGGGCACCCTGGCTGTGCCTTCCTGTGCAGCAGAAATTGGATAGAGGATGAGTACCACTTAACTGGGGGTAAGACTCTTGCCACCACTGCCTTGTGACAAAGAGATACGCAAGGTAGTCCGGGCAAGCGCTGCTGTCATACATTTTTATCAGCATCAGCAGTATCATTGTTCCCATTTTACGGAAGAGCAAACAGGCTCAGAAAGACTAAGACTCTCAGTCAAGGTTCCCCAGCTGAATGAAGGTCAGAATTGGGCCAGGTTCGTGTGATGCCATAGCCCAGGCACTGACCCCCCACCCAGGGTTTCACAGATCTTCCTTTATATATATATATATATAAGCCATTTATTATTTTTAACCCCCACCCCGGCCCAACATGTCAGATGTTAGTTTCCCAACCAGGGATTGAACCCGTGCCTCCTGCAGTGGAAGCACGGAGTCTTAGCCACTGGACCGCCAGGGAACCCCCAGATCTTCCCATCTTATATTCCTCCAGGTTTTGAGTTCTTCGAGGCCAGCGCCAAGGAGAACATCAACGTGAAGCAGGTCTTCGAGCGCCTGGTGGACGTCATCTGCGAGAAGATGAATGAGTCCCTGGAACCCAGCTCTAGCCCTGGCAGCAATGGGAAAGGCCCGGCCTTGGGGGACACCCCAGCCCCACAGCCCAGCAGCTGTCCCTGCTAGAGATAACTCCCCCACCCCACCCCCTCCTGCCTCGGCAGAGACTGTAACTGAGGCATGAGCCGTAAGGGCTGTTTCCAAGCTCAGGGCGCCCCCCCACACACACACACACACTTCCCGTCGGCCGCCCCGACTCCCGCATGGCGCGTTCTCTGGCCATGGCCACCAGCCTGCCCAAGCAGCCCCTGGGGCAGGCTCCAGACCCTGCACTGCGGGCAGGGTCTGGGGTAGGGGCGTGCAGGAGCTTGCTGCTTCCCGGCGTTGTCATGGTGATAGTGAGCACGCACTGCGCGTCCCGTTTTGCCTGGTGAAGGGGCAACCGCCATGCCTTCTGGGTTAGAACCACTTATCCGCATCCGTTTCTGAGTTGGGCATTGTTTTTAGTTCGTGTGCTGGCCAGAGATGGTTCTCCCTCGTGCAGTTGGGGTGGGGGTGGGGAGTTGGTGGGAGGGATCTCAGAATGCATCCCTGGAGATGTGGAAGGCAGCTCCTTTCTCAGGATCACCCAGTCTGCCTGTGAACCAGGGTGGTGGTTTTGCATCTGGCAGACCCCTCCCTTCTGACCTGCAGATCTTCTGCCTGTGAAAGCAGTATTAAAGCGGCTTTTCCCAGAGCGCCCCATACCCCCAACCGCGGCTTCAGGATCCCCAGAAGTGCCTTCTGAGCTTCTCCAGAATTTGCTCGACCCTGCCACTGTTACAGCTGACCCACTGCATTCCCAATCCAGAATGGAATTCTGGAAACTGGGCTGCTCCGGGCCAGGCAGAGAATCATGCATTCGTGCTGAGGGCTTTTTACCAGGAGTTAATTCAGTTAGAAGCTTAGGCTCTCCTGCCCTGACCTGCCTTCCACGGGCCCTGTTTGGCTGGTAATGTTTTAAGCAAGGTCTTTCCACATCCCCTATCCTGCTCAAAAAGGAAATTGAGCAATATTCCTGTAGGGTAGCCTGCACTGGCTGGCGGCGCTCCGTGTGAGGACATTGGCTCCTCCCAGTTGAAAAACCTTGAAGACTCAGGGCTGGCTTCCCGAGCCATGTTATCTCGGGGGTCCAATGATGTTCTCTGCTAATGGAGGAACCACAGGAAAGAACACTTTGGGGTTTGGCTGGAGGGGCAGCAGGGAAGGCAGGGCTGGGTAACTGCAGTTGCTACTTGCATTTCCCAGATGCTGCTTGGGAGTGGCAGGCTGAAGACATGGGCAGAGGACCAGTCCCCCTGGTTGCTTGAGGCACTAACTAGCGGGGAGCCCACCAGGTTGGGGGTCCCCAGCTACCAGGGGCTCCTGCTGGGAGGTGATCTTCATTTTGACACCTTCCTGGCCCCATCCTCTGCTCAGTGGCCTTTCCTGCCCACCTGAGTCCAACCTTGGTCACAAAGCACCTCTTTCTACCCTGCAACACTGATACCCCAGAACTTGACAGCCACTGTGAGGGCAGCCAGAGTGTATGATTTGTCCAGTCTCCCAGCCCTGCTGCCAAAATGATTTTCTGTAGCCTTGATGATCTCTGCTACTTCCTACCAGGAATAGGGAAGGTCTGGGTCAAGTTTAATGTAGTTCTTACCTTGACAGAAGCTGGAGATTGAATTTGTTTCTAGAGGGCCCTGTTCACCCCAAACCAGGGACTGCCCTTAGAGCGTCAAAAGTGGGGATATTTTTTGTACACCAATAAACTAGACTGCGATGAGAAGGACAAGTTCTTGGGAATACACCACATGAGACTTATCGGAAGGTTTGGGGCAGGGGCGTCTAAAATGTTAGTTGCTTTAACATAAAAGAGAAAGCAGCTAGAAAAAGGCTTCTTAAGACACACCATGGCCTGTCAAGATTCCCTTTGCCTGTCCATTTTCCTTAAACTGCTGCCAGAAAAAAAAATGTTTGGCCAGAGTGTCACTATCAAGGGGACCAGCTGACTTGTGTGATAGCCTGTGTGATAAAAGATAGCTTTGGCTGCATCTTGTACCTGACCTGGCCTAAGATTTCTGTTTACACAAGACTTTTCAGCAATTCAACTTTAAGTCGCATTGGAGACAGCTGCCACTCTTGAGGGTTCTCTCAAGCCTGGGAATGATGTAGGAGAATTTTTTTGTTTGGTCTAAAAATGGTGTTAAGTTTTTATCTTATGATGTTTTGAGGGGAAGTTTAACTCCTGACAGTGTCTGGAAAACTGGAACTGATGTCCTCAAAGATCAGTGGGAGGGAATGGAGGTTTGTTGAGTTTACAAACAAAAATTAAGCCGAAGGCTGTGGGAAGACAGCTTCCTAGTGCCAGGGAGGCTGGGATCTGGGGAGGTGACTTGAGGCTGTATCCTGCATCCCCGCTGTGCCTTCTTTTTATTTGCTTTCAACTTGTCTTTCCAATATCAGCAGGAAATTGCCATGATCGCCTTTTGGGGTTTGGGGTTATGTTTGTTTTGCTTTTCTTTGGGGATCATTTTCTTATGTGTTTCTCTCCCAACTCCATTGAAAACAAAACGAGGGGTGAATTTTGATCTCAGTGTTGAAGTGCTAATTCCAATAAGTTATTTCTCCTCCACGATCCCAGAACACACCAGGAGAGAGCTCTAGACCTTTATCTTCTTCTGGGTGTGGTTCTCCTTGTGTAAGCCATTCTTGGATGTTCAGTCATAAAGATGTGCACTTTTCTCGAGAAAATAAAAAATTAAAGTTGTTATGCCCAGATGCTGTGGTTCTTTTCTTTCCATTAGTGAAATGGAGTTTCCAGGAAGAGGGCAGTTGAATCACAGCCAAGTGGAGAGTTGGTCAAGGGCCATGTGTGATGCTGCAGAAACTGAATCGGGACAGGGAGGCTCAGGTCTGGGGCTGCCTCTAGTGGCTGCCTGGGTCTGGGGCTGGCTCATGGTGGCTCAGATGGTAAAGAATTTTCCTGCAATGCAGGAGATCTGGATTTGATCCCTGGGTTGGGAAGATTCCCTGGAGAAGGAAATGGCAACCCACTCCAGTATTCTTGCCTGGAGAATTCCATGGACAGAGGAGCCTGGCGGCTACAGTCCGTGGGGTCGTGAAGAGCTGGACACAACCACCAACACTTTCTTGTCACTTTCCAGTGGTCTCAGCCTGTTTGAATCGGGGCTTCGTTTCCTGGCCAGAGATGGAGGCTGGACCCTAACAGTGAGAACAACAAATCCTAGCTACTAGACCAGTGGTCAGTGACAAGGCCCTGGCTCTTCTGCTTTGCAGAGAAGAATTTGCACAAAGACAGAAGGTAGTGACACAAGTGAAGTATTTATTAGGCAGAAAAAGAGCACAGGTGGACAGACATGCAACCCTTAGGTGTCGTTTCCAGGGCTCTGAAGAACTCTGACACCACAGTTCTTTATGTCTCGGAACAGAAGGGAATTCAGCAAGGGGGGAGGTGAAAGATGTACGCTTCTTTCACCAGGGTGGTGCTGGGAGTAAAGAACCTGCCTGCCAATGTGCAAGACATCAGGGACACAGGTTCGATCCCTGACCTGGGTTTGATCCCTGGTTCGGGAAGATGAAGGGCATGGCAACCCATTCCAGTATCCTTGCTCGGAAAATCCCATGGACGGAGGAGGCTACAGTCCCTGGCAGGCTACAGTCCCTAGGGTCGCAGAGTTGGACATGACTGAATCGACTTAGCATGCATGCAAAGTGACAGATAAAAAGTGATTTCTTAGAAAGGGACGCTTGTAAGGTTCACAAGTGGGCAGCGCAATGCTTGCCTGCCCCGGGTACTCAGTGAGTTACATTTTTATAGTCAGAGGAAGAGAGTGGAAAGGGGGAAAATCGTATTTGTCTTTCTTGAGAGACATCATGTTTTCCATCATCAATTCTTGCCCCAGGTAGGGCAGGGAGGTTTACTCGTCCCTCCCTACATGGTCAGGCCAGGACTGTCACAGCACTTTCGAAAAATATTTTCAGGTCTCAGTACAATGAAGTTCTTTCCTTTTGAAAAGTCACCTTCCCGTAAATCATAGTTTTTTGTGTCCACAGAGCCTGATTGTGGAGTCATTAACTCGATGACACCACTGGGCATATCGTAGGCCTTATTTTCTACTGTTGTTTTATTGTTTGGGGGGGCATGGTACAAAGAACACATCTTAGGGGCCAAATAACATGTTTCTGGGGTTCCTAACTCAATGAGCTCACTGGGCAGGATGTGGGTATCATCCCACCATTGTTTTATTGCTTTGGGGCGTGCCCCATGCTTGTGTTGCATGGTTTTGTTGTTAAGCAAGCCAGTCTGACTCTGATGCTAAGCGACCTGTTTTGCTATATAAGGCAGGCCCACCTTGTTTCAGGATTTTCCCATTACTTTCTTGAGTGATCATTAATCTTATTAACGGGGTTTCCAACCTAACTATTTGATCATCCTCTTTTGTCCCTATCAGACACACACACACAGGCGAGATCAGAGTCACGCCCCCGTGGTAGCTTGAGTCACGTTTACGGTACATTTCTTCCTGGTTTACTTTCGTCAGTCATCTTGCTCTGCCTGGTTCTGAGCCCGTATTTTGTTTGTCTTAGGCTCCTCCAGGGCTTCCCTGATAGCTCAGCTGGTAAAGAATCCGCCTCCAATGCAGAGACCCTGGTTCAATTCCTAGGTTGGGAGGATCCGCTGGAGAAAGGATAGGCTACCCACTCCAGTGTTCTGGCCTGGAGAATTCCGTGGACTGTATAATCCGTGGGGTTGCAAAGAGCCGGACGTGACTGAGCCACTTTCACTGTCACTTCACTTTCAGGCTCCTCCCGAGTGTGCATGCCCATCTCTTAGCCAAGACGGATTTCAGCAAAGAGGCCTGTGGGTAGGTTGACATCATGTACTATAAGGTGACGCCCCCTCTCTTTTGACCTCCAGGGAGCCTTTCTGTGCATGTGTAGTCAGGTTCTCCTTAACTTCGAGAATGAGGAATAAATGGTCTTTGCTGTCTTATCTGGCTAGGGCCCAGCCTCCTCCATCATCTGGCTTTTACGGAGTTTCTGCTACTGTGAAAGGAAATGTTTCCTGTCATATCAGTGGGGCAAGAAATATCACAGCTATCTATGATTCCAGCCTTCCAAATGTGAATTTCTGAATTCAGAAAGTACTCCCTACAGGAGGAACTTAGTCACAGTCATCAGCGATTATAGCCCTCTGGTATGAGCTGATGGGCCCTTAAAGGAATTCAAGAGAGGGAAGAATACCTCTGTAAAAATGCAGTATGCTGGCTGTAGGTAGCCGAGATGCATATGAAAGAAATGACTTCAATAATCCCAAACTCTTGCATCTTCCCATACATGGAAGTGAAAGTAGCACAGAAGAGTGCCACATTCCTTCACTTGGTAACTGGTTTTCCTTAACAAAAATCTTTGATGTTCAGATTGCCTGCCCCCTTTGTTGCAAGCTTCTTTACAACAACTGACTCCCTCTCCCATACTGAGATGCTGTCTCCTGGGCTGAGTCCAAATAAAACATTCTCTACTTTCAGCTTGTGATTAATTTTTCTAGTCGACACTATTATGGACTTTCTGTACACAGGGGAGGACTTCTTCACCCCGGGGCCCATCTAGCTCCTGCCGCAGGACCTCATGGTCACCACCTTGGTACAGAGGGTAAGGTGGACGATGCCACGTGGCTCAGCAGTGAAGCCTGTAATGCAAGAGACCCGGGGTTCAATCCCTGGGTCAGGAAGATCCCCTGGAGGGTGGCATGGCAACCCACCCCAGTACTCTTGCCTGGAGAATCCCGTGGACTGAGGAGCCTGGTGGGCTACAGATCCGTGGGGTTACAGAGTCGGACACGACTGAAGTGACCGACCACGCATGCAACTGATTCTAGTAAGAAGTTCCGTCCTCCCCATATTGGCAAGAGGGCATCAGTGAATACCTGAGTTGGATCGTGTCCTTCCGTTGGCTGGAAGCCTCCATTGCTTCCTCCTGACTTAGAGTAAACTCCTAAGTCCTCCTCAGGCTCCACAAGGCCCTGCAGGCCCTGACCTGTCACCTCACTCTCTTCCCTGTCACCTGCCCTGTCACCTTCCCATTCGCCACCCTCTCCCCCACCAACTTGCTCTGTTCCCTCCTGTTGTTTGAGCACTTTAGGCACAGTCTTGCCCCAGGGCCTTTGCACTGGCTGTTCCCTCTGCCTGAATTCACATGGCTTCCTCACTCACCCTCTCTTGCAGATCTTTACACAAATCTCACCTTCTTGTTGACCCACCTCCCTCCCAACCCCTTGGTTAGTACTGCAACCCCTCCCCAAGCATTTATTAATTTATCTTTTGCCTGGCCATGCCAGGCAGCATGTGGGATCTTAATTCCCACCCCAGGAATTGAACCTGAACTCCCTGTACTAGAAGCACAAATCTTAACCACTGGACTGCCAGGAAAGTCTCTCCCCCACCCCCACACCCCCAGC
>SJYQ01096210.1:13918-28098 GCA_006410935.1 Redunca redunca
TGTGGTCCAGAGTCAGTGCAGACCCCACAGTTTAGGGCTCAGTCTCACCAGACTGCCCCCACCTCAGATGCCTGTCACCAGTATTAGGTCCCCAAGGTACCCATACTCCACTTTGACCGGGCTACAATCTTCCTTCCCCACAGAACATAGGAAATCCTTTTTAAAATATACAGTGGCTGTGGTTCAGTAGCTGTGGGCTTCAGTCCAACGGATTGGTTCCTGGGCTCTAGAGCACAGGCTCGATAGTTGTGACGCATGGGCTTAGTTGCTTCGTGGCATGTGGGATCTTCCCAGAACAGGGATCGAACCCGTGTCTCCTGCATTGTCAGGAGAATTCTTGACCACTGAGCCACCAGGGAAGCCCAAAGTATATGTATTGTGTTGTACATTGTAACCCTAGTTCTTTTTATCTTATAATTGGGAGTTTGTAGTTTTTTGACTGCCTCTGTCCAATTTCCCCTCTGCCCATGCCCTGCTTTTGATAAGCACAAATTTTATCCCTTTTCCATGATTTTGTTTGTTTTTGGCATATGGCACAACTTATAGGATCTTAGTTCCCAAAGTTAAGTGTGTGGAAGTTGCTCAGTCTTGTCCAACTCTTTGCAACCCCTATACAGTCCATGGAATTCTCCAAGCCAGAATACTGGAGTGGGTAGCCTTTCGCTTCTCCAGGGGATCTTCCCAACCCAGGGATCGAACCCAGGTCTCAAGCACTGCAGGCAGATTCTTTACCAGTTGAGCCACAAGGAAACTTAGTTCCCAAACCAGGGATTAAACTCGGGCAGTGAAAGCACTAAGTCCTAACCACTGGACTGCTAGAGAATTCCATTTGTTTTTGAAGTGCAATTGACCCACAACACTATGTTACTTCCTGTTACACAACATAGTGGTTTGATATTTCTATACATTGCAAAATGATTACCAGATATGTCTAGCTACCATCTGTCACCACATAGAGATATTACACAGTTATTGCCTATATTCTCCACACTGTACATTTCAAACCCCTGACTCATTTATTTTGCAACTGGAAGTTTATACCTCTCAACCTCCCTTACCTATTCTTCCCCCTCTCCCATATTCTCCCCTCTGGCAACCATCTGTTTGTCCTCTGTATCTTTAACTCTTTTACTGCTCTACTTTAAGAACAGTTTGTTTCTGACACACAGCAGACACTCCGCAGATATTTTTTGAGTGCATCCACAGCAGAGTCCACGTGTCAGCCGGGACTTGTGTCCTGTCTCAGGATTCTTTATGCCATCTCTTGCCCCCAAGAGGTACTTTCCTGTAAACAAGGTGTTCTCCCCCACACCCATGGTCACTGGGTATTCAAAGTCCCCAAACCAAGTCTCATTGCCCAGCTTGGGTCCCACGCTCATGCCTGAACCGATGACTGCAGTCAGACCAATGGAAGGTGCTAATTGGCCCCTGGGACCATGTGGTGCCGCTGGTTTACAGACAGAAATCGGAGAAGTGGGTAGGTCTGGGGTGGGGTGGGGTGGGGGGCAACTAGGAATAGTCCTGCCAGATGTGGAAGATGATTGCCACATAGCAATTCTGACAGGTGCTCACTTTACCCTCCTTAAGATCCCTCCAAAAGAAAGATGGAAGAATTGGATAAACCATTTTGCAATCCTTAGTGAAAAAACTGATTCAAGTCACTATGACCTTTGGATGAAACTCTTGGTTTATTCTCAGCTGTGATCAGGACCACCCCTTGCAGTCAGCTGGGTAAATGAAACAGTCTCCATGCCCAGGCCACAACCCAGACAGATTAAATCAGGAGATAGTGAGATGTGGTGTAGGCTCTGATATTTCATTAAAGCTCCCAGACAGTTCTTTTTCTTTTTTTTTTCTTTCCTTACTGTTTTGGTGACACTAGAAAGCATGCAGGATCTTAGTTCCCCGACCAGGGATCGAACCTACGCCCCCTGCAGTGGAAGCATGGATTCGTGGAAGCATGGATTCCTAACCACTGGCCAGCCAGGGAAGTCCCCTCCCCAGGGGTTCTAAAGTAAAGCCAGGGCTGAGAACAGGTGATGAATAGGAAATATAGGGCAAGAAGAACAAGATAAGGGGACCACAGAGAAGCAAGCCCCAAATCCGGAAGGTGTGGTATTCCCCGACATTCTACGCTTTTCCTGCCTCGAGGGGGTGGGGAGAGGAGGGAGAACCCAGCAGCATGGCCTGGGAACCTGTTGGAAAGGCAGATTCCTGGGCCTCCTGCTAGATCTCCTGAGTCAGAAGCTCTAAGGTCGGGTTCAGACACTCGTGCTTTAACAGAATATCTAGGACTTCCCAGGTGGCTCACTGGATAAGAATTCTTCTGCCATTGCAGGGGACATAGGTTCGATTCCTGGTCCAGGAAGATCCCATATGCCTTGGAGCAACTAAGCTCGTGCCCCACAACAGCTGAAGCCCACTTGCCCAGAGCCTGTGCTCCGTAACAAGATAAGCCATTGCAATGGGAAGCCCATACACGCCTGCTTGCTGCAACTAGAGAAAGCCCTCGCAAAGCAATGAAGACCCAGCTCAGCCAAGACACGTGCACACGCACACACATGCGCACACACACGCACACAGGATCCAGAGTACTCTAATGCATTTTCCAATTCTATAACTACTGGATTAGGATGAAAGGAATTTAGGATTCGTGAAAAACAGCTGTGTGGACCTGGTTGGACCTAATTCAGAGAAACTGAGTATAAAAAGACAGTTCTGAGCCAATCAAAAAATTGAGTGCTGACCTGGGTTTTGAGTGATGTCAAGGAATGACTGTTAGTTGTCTTGAGTATTGTCTTAGTCTGTTTGGGTTCTGTCAAAGAATAGACTGAGTGGTTTATAAACAACAGACATTTGTTTCTCTCAGTTCTGAAGGCTGGGAAGTTCACGGTCAGGGCACCAGCAGACTGAGGGTCTGGTGCGGACCAGTTTCTTGATTCATAGGTGGCTGTTCTTTCTCTGGAGGGAGCTCTCTAGAGTCTCTTTTACAAGGGCACTAATCCAATTCCCTGGTGGCTCAGTGGTAAAGAATCTGCCTGCCAAAGCAGGAGATACAGGTTCCATCCCTCGGTCTGGAAGATCCCCTGGAGAAGGGAATGGCAACCCACTCCAGTATTCTTGCCTGGGAAACCCCATGGACAAAGGAACCTGATGGGCTACAATCCATGGGGTCACAAAAGATCTGGACACGACTTAGCAACTCAACAATAATAATCCCATTCCTGAGGTCTCCATCCTCATGACCGAATGGCCTTCCAAAGACCACATCTTCTGATACCATCACATTGGGGATTAGGTTTCTTCCTATGAATTTTGAGGGTATACTGGAATTAGAGATGTGTACTGGAATATGAAAAAGGGAAATGACATTGAGATTCGTTTTAAAATACTTTATCAGGGACTTCCCTGGTGGTCCAGTGGTTAAGAATTCACCTGCCAATGAAGGGGACACGGGTTCACTCCCTGATCTGGGAAGATTCCACATGCTGAGGGGCAACTAAGCCCGTGGGCCACAACTACCGAGCCCATGCACTGCAATGACTGAAGCTGATGTGCTCTAGATCCCATGCTCTGCAACGAGCGAGGCCACCCCAATGAGAGGCCCACGGACCACAGCCAGAAAGTAGCCTCTACTCACCTCAACTAGAGAAAGCCCCCTTGCAGCAACAAAGACCCAGAACAGCCATAAGTAAATTAAATATTTAAATACATGTAAAAATAAATAAATAAGCTACAAACTTAAAGTAAAATAGAATACTTTGTCAGGGACTTTCCTGGTGGTGGCTAAGACCCTGTGCTCTCAATGCAGGAAGGCCAGGTGCCGGGTTCCAGCCCCCGCAGGATCCAGGGAAACCCGAAGGAGAAACGGCGTCGGCGATTGAGATTGATATATAGAGAGAGATAGTTAAGAATGTTGTAGATAAGAAAATAGAGGAGAGGGTTTATACAGAAAGTCAATAAAGTCTCAAGACAAGAGACTTGCACCGTCTACGTGAGGCCGCAGGTGCCCTCCCGGCCTCCCGAGGGAATGCCGGTTCAGGTCTTAAAAACGCAGGCAAATAAGTAGACACGGCGGACTTCTGTACTCCAGATGGGAACTAGCCTGAAAGACATAGTAAGAAGAAAATGATTGACACGAGGAGACCAAGCTGCTTTGACCAGCGAGGCCCATAGCTTTATTTTTAAATGGGACTTATATACCTTTTTTGCACATAGAGAGAAATGAAAGATGCAAGGTCATACAGAGTCAGCCCAACATTCCAGCAGTGTTGCCCTTATCGAAACCATGATTTTTTTGCATACCTTTCCCACAAAAGATGTTGTGTACAGTATCTTCTGGACTTGGAGGCCTGTGAACATTTTATGACCCTCTTTTGATAAAGGCTGCTCAACTAGAAAACTTATTTTCCCTAAAAGTGTTTTTCTTTATATTTCTAATCTATGTCAGCCTCAGAAAAATGCCAAACAGAGTTACGTTTTACACAGAGCAAAGGTGCAGTGAGTTACAAAAAGGAACCAATTAGCTCAACAGTCTGATATGGTTAAATTCAAGGCTACACTTGTTTTTCTAGCATTCTCACTATGTTAACTAATGCATTCCCACGTGCACAGTGGATAAGAGATATGGGAACTTAGCAACAAGTATTGGCTCAATAATGAAATCCTACATCAGCACTAGCACTACTCTAATAACTTTTAACTCCTTCAAAGGCTCTATGTTTTAGGCTTTCTATGCTTCTCACAGTTGGGAGGCTGTAAATAATTGTATGCATAGCTGTAAGAGTCTGGATATACCTGCCAAGCAAGCTAGAATGCTAACAGAGGGGGTTTGATTTGAAATATTCCTCTCATGTCCAGGAGACTTATTAGCTATGGCCCTAAGTTGATTTTCTCCAGAGAAAGGTGGTCAGGGTCAGTCCCCTGTTAATGTCAGAGGAGTTGGGGAAGGTCATGGAACAGTAAAACAGACAGATTCAGGTTTTGGGGTAGATGCTTGAGAAAGCCTAGGGAGCCCCTTGAGTTCTGAAGCCTTGCTTAACAGTTCTCTTTCACATGACCTTTGTCATGAGTGGGATCTCCCATGGCAGCTCCCAGCAGCCAGGTTTGATCCCTGGTCAGGGAACTAGATGTCACATGTCTCAGCTGAAGATCCTGAATGCTGCAGCAAAGACTGGAGATCGCACGTGCCACAACCAAGATCCCGCACAGCCAAATAAACAAATAAATACATAAATTTTAAAAATTACCTCATCAAGGGGGAAGAAAAGGTTAATGAAACAAACACTATTGAACTCTTGGTGATGGTTGAAACTGACTGAGGGTCTAGAGGATTCTTTTTCATAAGAATTTTAGATTTTTCTCACAAAGTAAAATTTTTTTTGACCTTCTTTTTTGGCCCCATCATGTGATTTGCAAGACCTTAGTTCCCTGAACCCATCCCCCCTGAAATGGAAGTGCAGGGTCCTAAACACTAGACTGCCAGGGAGGTTCCTCACAGAGTAATTCACAAAACAGGAGTTTCAATGGCAGGAAGGCATGTCATCCCATTCAGGTACTTAGAATTACAACCGCTGTCAGCTGGGATGAAAAATAAAATGAAGGAGAAAGGAGTCAAGATGAGGAGGATTTCCTGAATCTTTTATTATCAATCTCCTTTCCAGATGCAGGGAGTGCCACAGAGAAACAGACTGAGACCACATCTCCTTCCAGCAGCCAGTGGGGCTCAGGGGTCCTGTTCTTCCCAGGTCTGTCAGCCCAGCTTGATGAACAGCAGCAAGGTGGCAAGAATTCCTGGCAGCTGAAATGGGGGAAGAAAGAAACACTGAACCAACATGAGGCATTTCTGGAACACACGTCAAATTTAATACACGGAGATACACCGTGATTTAGAAAGGTCAGGGCAGGGTGTGACAGACAGCAGAGGAACTCTCAGGGCCACAGTGGAGGTAATCTGGACTGTTACCACAATAAATCTCATGCACATCAGTCATTCTCCCTTTGTTTTCCCCAGAGCTTATCTCCACTCTATTTTGTTCACCCCCTGGGTCCTGAAAACATTTCCCAGAATCCCCTGCTCCCGAGGGTTGCAAAGAGTCGGACACGACTGAGCGACTCACACACACACACACACACCTGCTCCCTAAATTCCTGCTAAGTTTGGCCAATAGGAAGTACCAATGGGAGATGGCTGGACAGAAAGAAAGGTTGGCGTATTCTTTCCCCCACTCGCTCCTCTCTTCTGCCCACTCCGAGCTCTGCAAGACCACAGTTGTGGGCAGATGGCTCCTTTTCCTTGACTCTTGCTCTCCCTACCCCTTCAGGCACAGGAAAAGTAAAAGCTTCCTAAGTGGCTAGCCCTCATTCTCCTTAACCCTGCTGATACTTCCACAAGGGGCCCCTGAAAACTTTTTTTTTTTTTTTTACTGTGGACCACTTTTTTTTAAGTCTTTGCTGAATTTGTCACAATACTGCTTCCGTTTTATGTTTTGGTTTTTTGGCCACAAGGCATGTGGGATCTTAGCTCCCTGACCCTAAAAATGTCATAAAAGGACCCTTAGGACTTCCCTTGTGGTCCAGTGGTTAAGAATACGCCCGCCAATGCAGGGGACATGGGTTCATTCCCTGGTCTGGGAAGATCCCACACTCCGCAAAGCAACTAAGCCTGTGCACCAGAACTACTGAGTCCTTCTCTAGAGCCTGAGAGCTGCAACTACTGAAGCCTGGGTGCCTAGAGCCCATCCTCGGTAGCAAGAGAAGCCCCTGGAACTAGAAGCCCGTGCGCTACAAGGAAGAGTAGCCCCTGCTCACGGTAGCTAGAGAAGGCCTATGCACAGCAGCAAAGACCCAGCACAGCCAAAACAAACTAATAAATGAATAAAACTAAGGGAAAAGTCATACATATATATATATATATTTATACTTATATATTTTAAATGACTGTGGGGGCTGAATTCTGTTTCTTGCTAGGATCTTAATTGTTTTGACTTCCCTGGGGAGGATAGTGTGATATAATTTGCAAACAAATATTCAATATTAAATGTGTACAATGAAAAAAATCCATTTTAAAATATGAATCAGACAGATGAGACTAGTCCGTATCTTGGCTGGTGGTAATCTGCAGAAAAACAGTTTCGTGTGAAGCTTCCCAGGTGGCTCAGTGGGTAAAGAATCTGCCTGCCAATATAGGAGACGCAAGAGATACAGGTTCGATCCCTGGGTCACAGGTTCGATCCCTGGGTCAGGAAGATCTCCTGGAGAAGGAAATGGCAACCCACTTCAGTATTCTTGCCTGGGGAATCCCATGGACAGAGGAGCCTGGAGGGCTACACGACTGAAGGGACTGAGCAGAGGCATGAAAAATCAATATGGGGAAAATGTGAGAAAAACTTCCAGGGCTCAAGGGGATGGACATTTTTTCTAATTAACAGCTTTATTGAGATGTAATTCATTTATCATACAATTCACCTTTCTAAAGTGTATAGTTAAGTGGTTTGATTCCTTTACATTTAACGTAATTGCCAAGAAAGTGGGATTTATATCAGCCACTTTGCTGTTTTCTATTTGCCTTTTTTGTTGCTCTTCTTTTATTGATTCGTCACAGCCTTCTGTTCTGTTGGATATTTTCTTTTCAAATGTTTATTTGTTTAGCTGTGTCGGGTCTTAGTTGCAGAATGCAGGCTCTTCACGGCAGCATTCAGGCTTCTCTAATTGTGGTGACTGGGCTTAGCTGCCCCAAGGCATGTGAGATCCCAGTTCCCCAACCAGGAATCAAACTCACCTCCCCTGCAATGGAAGGCAGATTCTTAACCACTGGACCACCAGAGAAGTCCCTGTCTGCTGGATATTTTCTAGTGCACCATTCTAATTCCCTTCTTGTTTTCATTATATTTTAAAATCATTTTCTTAGTTGTTGCCCTGGGGAGTACGATGGACATCTTAACTATTCATAATCTAGTTTGGATTAATACTAAATTAATCAGTACCATACAAACACTTAGCTCCTATATAGTTGTGTTTTCTCCAACATGCTTTGTGTTATTCTTGTCATGTAAATTACATGTAAATTAAATCTTCATAGAAGCACAGTTTTATGGCTGTTGCTTTATGCAGTTGTCTTATAAATGAGGCAGGAGACTAGCTTTACCCACCATTTCTGTCTTTTGTCACTGCTGTGTCTCAGTGTTCCAAACAGTGCTTGGCACACAGTAAATTAAAAGACCTCGGTGTGTCCCAGAGGAGCTGGAACTTACCTGCATCACTGCTGCCCCCAGACAGCCCCAACTCAGGTTGGCGCTCTGAGTCCTGGTTATTTTCAGGAGCTTAGGGAAACAGCCCTGGGGAAACAAACATCAAAGTCGGAGGGACCAGGTTAGGGACCAGTGGATTCCAAAGTGAAGTCAAAGCCACTCAGTCGTGTCTGGCTCTTTGCAACCTCATGGACTGTACAGTCCATGGAATTCTCCAGGCCAGAATACTGGAGTGGGTAGCCTTTCCCTTCTCCAGGGGACCTTCCCGACCCAGGGACAGAACCCAGGTCTCCTGCACTGCAGCCGGATTCTTTACCAGCTGAGCCCTCAGGGAAGCCCTGGTGAATTCCAAGGCCCCATCAACCCCTACAGGTCAGATTTTTTTCACAAAGTAATTTATTCATTTTTTTTACTTTTATTTTTTTTTGCCTCACCCACTGCATGTGGGATCTTAGTCCCTTGACCAAGTAGGGAACCCATGTCCCCTGCAGCAAAAGTGCAGAGTCTTAACCACTATACTGCCAGGAAAGTTCACCAGCACAATTTTTATAGAAGTCAGTAGGAGGAATTCCCTGGCGGTCAGGTCGGATAGTTAGGACTCCGCTTTCACTGCTGAGGGTTCAATCCCTGGTCAGGGAAGGAAGATCCAGCTAGCTCCTCGGGGTAGCCAAAAAAAAAAGTCTCTAGCCTCAGGGTCTACCGAGGTGATGCCTGTGTTGCATGGGTGCTCAGTTGATCATTCGTGTCTGACTTGCAATCCCATGGACCATAGCCCGTCAGGCTCCTCTATCCATGGGATTTTCCAGGCGAGCATACTGGAGTGGGTTTCCATGTCCTCCTCCAGGGGATCTTCCTGACTCAGGGATTGACCCCGGGTCTCCTGCATTGCAGGCAGAGTCTTCAAAATCTCCAGTTACCTCCTGGTGGATGACGTCTGCAGACACATTGTGTCCATCGCAGTCCACGGTCCCCAGGGATTTACAGCAGCTCTGGGGGTAGGTGTGACCTGTCACCCTTTCAAAGGAGGAGCCAGAAAAATCTGTGTAGTTCTTCACTCCACAGCACTTGAGCTGCAGAGAGGAGAATAAACACTTGAAGACTCCCTTTCAAATATCGAAATAATCCAAACAATAGAAATCACAGTCACCATGGCTACTGTTTAGAGCAGGCAGTCACATTATTCCAGGGCCTGTGGTAAACACCGCCCTTTCTCACCCCATCAGGGCTCAGAACCCTCCATGACTGTCAGCTCACCTGAAATAAAAGCTGAACTCTTCACCATGGCCCATGGGGCCCTGGGTGATCCTCCCCATCACCCTGCTAGGTCCCTTGAACTCACCCAGCTGCATATTGGTCTTCTCTCTGTTTCTTTTTTTTAAAATTATTTATTTATTTATGGCTGTGCTGGGTCTTTGTTGCTGCACACGGGCTTTTCTCTAGTTGCGATGAGTGGGGGTTACTGTTCGTTGCGGTGCACGGGCTTCTCATCCCAGTGGTTTCCTTCGTTGCAGAGCAAAGGCTCTCGGCTCGAAGGCTTCAGTAGCTGCAGCTCTCGGGCTCTAGGGCGAGGTCTCTGTAGCTGTGGTGCATGGGCTTAGTTGCCCCTTGGCATGTGGAATCTTCCCAAATCAGGGATTGTACCCGTGTCCTCTGCACTGGCAGGCAAATTCCTATCCACTGTGCCACCAGGGAAGTCCCTCCTGTCTGTCTTTTTCTTTTTTTTAATACTGACTGTTTCTTTTTATTGTTTGGATTTTGCTAAGCAAAGGGGATGAGACGAGATGATGGTGGTGGTGGTTTATCTGCTTCAGTTGTGTCTGACTCTTGCGACCCCATCAACTGCCACCCACCAGCCTCCTCTGTCCATGAGATTTCCCAGGCAAGAATACTGGAGGAGGCTGGTATTTCCTTTTCCATTTCTCTCCGTTTCTTAAGCACACTTAGTAAGCGTCAACCTCAGAGTCTTTAGATGGCTATTTTTGGAATGCTGTTCCCTCAACTACCTGCCTGACCTTTTACTCCCCCACTTCATTCAGGCCTCCAGCCCCGTATCAGTCAGGCCAGGCTAAGTGACGCTGCATAACAGACGGGTCTTCAGTCTTAGCAGTTCATCACTCTCACATGACATGCTCACCCTAACCTGGCAAGAGAACTCCACTTTTCAAGGTCTCTCAGGGACTCGGGCTGGTGGAGCAGTCACCATCCAGATGGTTCCACTATTGGGGCAGAAGGAAAAGAAAGGTCTAGAGAGCCCTGCACTGACAATTACATAATTTGGCCAGGAAGTGACTCATATTACTTCTCATTGGCCAGAACTCATCAACGATCCCCAACTAACTATAAAGGACTAGGACAGGCCATCCACTGTGTGTTAAAAATAGATGACAACTAGTATCTAAGAGTAAACAAAATCCTCTCTCTTTCCCTGCCTTGGTTTTCTTCATAACACTTGGCACTCCTGACACCAATGTTTACCTAGTGGTTTCTTGTCTGTCTCCCTACCCAAGTGTCAGGAACACGGAGCAAAGGAGTTTTGTTTTGCACCCTGCTTTGTCCCTAAACACCTGAATACTGCCCAGCACACAGTAAGTGTTCAACAAAGATTCATGGAAGGACAGCCACCTAAATGTCCATAGACAGAGGGATGGATAAAGAAGATGTGCTACATATATACGATGGAATACTACTTAGCCATAAAAAGAATGAAATAATGCCATTTGCAGAAATACGGATGGACCTAGAGATTATCATTCTAAGCAAAGCCAGTCAGGGAAAGGCAAGTATCATATGACATTGCTTATATGTGGAATCTAAAGAAAAATAATACAAATGAACTTACAAAACAGATAAATATAGATATAGAAAACAAACTTATGGTTATCAGAGGAAGGATAAATTAGGAGTTTTGGGATTAGCAGATACACACTGCTATATATAAAATAGATAAACACAAGGACCTACTGTATAGCACAGAGAACTGTATTCAATGTTTTGTAATAAACTATAATGGAAAAGAACATGAAAAAACTATGTCTGTATAACTGAGTCACTTTGCTATATACCAGAAACAAACACAAAATTGTGAATTAACTATACTTAAATTTAAAAAGATCAGTGGAAGGACTGTATGAATGAATGAGAGGTACTTTCCACTATCTCAAGCTTCAGAAGCCAAAACAGGGATGCAGGCAAGTCCCCTACCCATCATGTGATGCCTCCAGAGCCTGAACTTGACCCCATACCAGTTCCTGGGCCCCACACTCAGACAGAAAACATTCCTACAAACAGGGGATGGCTTTTCCCTTTCACATGCTTCCTGGCCTCACAGACCCTTCTCAACTATCTGCCTCGAAAGCTTAGATGACACAGGGAGGCCGGTGCTGCTCTTTAAACACGAAGACTAAAGAAATAAATCCTAGGGACTTCCCCGGCGGTCCTGTGATTAAGAATCTGCCTTCCAAGGCAGGGGACACAGGTTCAATCCCTGGTTGGGGAACTCTGATCCCACATACCATGGGGCAACTAAGCCACAGCGCCTCAACTATTGATTCCTGTGCACCACAACTGGAGAGAAGTTTGCTCATCACAATGAAAGATCCCAAATACTGCAACGAAGACCCAATGTGGCCAAATAAATAAATACATATTTAAAAAAGGAAATAAATCCTAACACCTCTCCCCCTGCTGATGGGAACATAAAATGGACAGTTGCTGTGGAAATTGAAAGTTCCTCAAAAAAAATTAAATGTAGAATTATCAGATGATCCAGCAATTACATTTCTGGACACACACCTAAAAGAAAGGAAAACAGAGACTCGGAGAGATATTTGTACACCTATAAACCCAAGTGTCCACTGACAGTGTGTGTGCACTTCTAAGTTGCTTCAGTCGTGTCCAACTCTTTGCAACCCCATGGACTGTAGCCTGACAGGCTTCTCTGTCCATAGCATTCTCCAGGCAAGAACACTTGAGTGGGTTGCTGTGCCCCCCTCCAAGGGATCTTCTTGACCTGGGGATCGAACTCTCGTCTCTTATGTCTCCTGCATTGCTAGCTGGGTTCTTTACCACTAGCGCCACCTGGGAAGCCCCTGTCCATGGACAGAGAAATGGATAAATAAAGTGTAGTCCACTCATACAAAGGGAATATTATTCAGCCTTAAAAAGGAAGGAAATTCTGACACCTGCTATACCTTGGATGAACCTGGAGAATGCTTAGTGAAATAAGCCAGACACAAAAAGACAAGTACTGCAAGATTTCACTTAGACAAGGTTCCTGTGTCTGAGTGTACTCAGTTGCTCAGTCATGTCCAACTCTTTGCAACGCTACGGACTGTAGCCCACCAAGCTCCTCTCTCCATGGGATTCTCCAGGCAAGAATACTGGAGTGGGCCATTGCCTCCTCCAGGGGATCTTCCTGACCCAGAGATAGAAACTGCATCTCCTGCATTGCAGGCAGATTCTTTACCAAGCCCATATGAGGTCCCTAGACTCTTGAGAGTCCCTTGGACTGCAAGGAGATCCAACCAGTCCATCCTAAAGGAAATCAGTCCTGAAGGTTCATTGGAAGGACTGATGTTGAAGCTGAACCTCCAGTACTTTGGCCACCTGATGTGAAGAATTGACTCTTTGAAAAGACGCTGATGCTGGGAAAGATTGAAGGCAGGAGGAGAAGGAGATGACAGAGGACAAGATGGTTGGATGGTATCACCAACTCAATGGACAGGGGTTTGAGTGAACTCCAGGAGTCGGTGATGGCCAGGGAGGCCTGGCGTGCTGCAGTCTGTGGGGTCACAGAGAGTCGGACACAACTGAGCGACTGAACTGAACTGAAAGGCGTCATATTCCTAGAGCATTGTAGAATGGAGGGTGGTGGCTGCCCGGGGCTGAGGGAGGAAGCAGGCTTTGTGGTTAAAGGGGACAGTTTCAGTTGTGGAGAGGCAGGCTGGCGATGGTTGCACAACCATGTGAATGTGCTTAATGCCACCAAACTGAGCAATTAAAAATGGCTAAGACGGTAAATTTATGTTATGTGTCTTTTATTACAAAATTTTTTTAAAAAAATGTGACTCTCACCTTCTCCATGACCAAACTCCATCGCATGGAATAGTCATCTGGCTCCTTGTAACCTCTGTAATTCTTCCTCAGGGTCACGAAGTTGTGCTCCAAGGCCACTTCTCGAACCTCAGCGATGAAACGGGGAGCGGTGAGCACAGAAAACAGCAAGGTGCCCATTTGGTGAGGTTTCTTGGGGACTCAGGGTGGGGGCAGGGAAGGGGACTTCCTGTCTGCTTCCTTCTTGGCCCCTCCACCAGCCAGGGGTCTGCGCTGAGGGAGGAAGAACTCAGGCTACCACCGGGCCTGCCCCCAACCCCCCAGAGGGACATAAGCAAGAGCGTGGGCGTGGAGCCCAGCTCATCTGGCTGCGTTCATCCTCGCAAACCGTTTTGAATCATCTGCTCTTTTGAATCGCCCACTCGCCCGCTACGCCCCCGACTGGGTTGCAATTCGATTAGGGACTTGAAAATCATCTTTAGCAACTGAATCTCTCTCTGCACAAAAGGCGCGACTTTAATTTTCTATGTGCATGCATGTGTGTGTGTGTGCGTGTGCGTGTGTCTGAATAGAGGTTTAAATTTAAAACCTTTTTTTTCCCCAAAGAGGTAAAATAATCGCATGGTTCAAAATTCATAAAGCACAGACGGTAAATCATGAAAAGTCTCCCTCCCACTTTTTTCTTCCAGCCGACAAGTTTCTCCCACTCCATCACAGGGTTACAGTGTCCTGTGTCCCCAAAGAGATACACTATGTGTGTCAAAGCAAAGACTACTCTCCTTATTGTTCTCCTTGCTTCATACTACTCTCTCTCACTGTTCGGCATCCGGCTACTCTCATCGTTCGGCGTCTGGCTGTTTTCAACAAGCGCATTAGCCG
>SJYQ01096210.1:29783-44082 GCA_006410935.1 Redunca redunca
TGAGGTGGCTGGATGGCATCACCGACTCAATGGACATGAGTTTGAGCAAACTCCAGGAGAGGGTGAAAGACAGGGAAGCCTGGTGTGCTGTATACAGTCCATGGAGTCGTAAAGAGTCAGATACAACTGAACAACAGCGATAGTATTTCCCAACCTCTGGGTGAGTGAGGCATCCAGAAGACAGATAGCCGGGCACTGAAAAGTCCTATTGGTGACTTCTTTAGAATCTGTCCTGAGTCCACCCACTTCTAATGCTCTGCAGGGCCCCACTGGGTCTAGCCATCAGGACATCTCCCATCAGGACAAACACAGCCCTTCCACTCTGGTCCTTCCCTCACGGCGTTCCCTCCACAGCCACCAGAGGGCGCATCTGTCAGAGCACAACTCTGCTCAGATTCCTCCGTGGCTCCCAATGCCATCATAAGGACTTTACTTTTGCGGATGAGGTCTCAGAGGATTTGGATGGACCGGAGGCCAAGGATAAAGTCGATTGAACTTGCCACTGGGTTGGACTGTGGTGTGAGAGAGAAGACTCTTTGATCCCTCCAAGTTAAACTATGGATAAAGTAGTGCCCACGGGGACTTCCCTGGAGATCCAGTGATTAAAACTCCCTGATTCCACTGCAGGGGGAGCAAGTTCCATCACCATATGCTGAGCTTTAAGGCTAAAAAAGCAAAAGTGCCCCCCCCCCGCCATGCTATTGATCCTGTATGCATCCTAGAGAGCATATTAAAAAGCAGAGGCATCAGTTTGCAGACAAAGGTCTGTATAGTCAAAGCTATGGTTTTTCCAGTAGTCATGTATGGATGTGAGAGTTAGACCATAAAGAAAGCTGAGCCCTGAAGAACTGATGCTTTTGAACTGTGATGCTGGAGAAGACTCTTGAGAGTCCTTTGGACTGCAAGATCAAACCAGTCAATCCTGAAGGAAATCAACCCTAGATATTCATTGGAAGGATTGATGCTGAAGCTGAAGCTCTGATACTTTAGCCACCTGATGCGAAGAACCAACTCATTGGAAAAGACCCTGATGCTTGGAAAGATTGAGGGCAGGAGGAGAAGGGGGTAACAGAGGATTCAATGGTTGGACGACACTACCAACTCGATGGGCATGAGTTTGAGCAAACTCCAGGAGATAGTGAAGGACAGGGAAGTCTGGGGTGCTGCAGTCCACAGGGTTACCAAAGGTCGAACACGAACACGACTGAGAGACTAAACAACAACATCATCCTATAGGAGAGAAAAGGAAATATTGCAGGCACAGGACTGGTTCAATAAATGCTTGTTGAATGAAGTAATCAGGAAAACTAAAGACGATAGATATTCAGGGAGGTGGAGAGTGAGGATGGATTCTTTAAGAGTGGGGGATGTTGACTCTCTAGGAGATGGCTAGAGCAAGGATCGCCTTGAAACCTCTAAATCAAAACCACTGGAATTTTGCAGCAACACAACAGGGGAAGATACTGGAGGCAGGGACTTTCCTGGTGGTCCAGTGGTGAAGAATCTGCCTTCGATGCAAGGGATGCCAGTTTGATCCCTTGTCTGGGCACTAAGACCCTACACTCTGCAGAGCAACTAAGATGCTGTGCTCCAACTAGAGAAGCCCTTGGGCCACAAGGAAAGGTCCTCCCTACTCCAACCAAGACCAGACAGAGATAAAAAAAGAGAGAGAGAGAGAGTGCTTGTTTAAAAACAAAGCAAAAAAGATGTGGAGACAGATTCAACTTAAAATGGGATGATCAGTTCAGACAAGATTGTAAGAGAAGTGGGAATGGCAACTCTGGGAGCTGAACGCTGGGGAGACATTTGGCCAAGGCTACATGTGAGAAGAGTAAGACATGTAAAACCCGCGATGTGATCTGAGGATCATGCTCAAAATATTCATACTCCATGCATCTGACCATGTACTTGTGCTGCATAGCAATTACCATAGTGTCACGGGGGACATATACCTGGGCCAACAGCCCAGAGCAGTGTGCACAGAGCAGACCTGAGCATAATGGAAACTAGCAAAGACAGAGGAGGACTGGATGGGCCAGACGGTAAGTGCAATCATATGTCACACAACTAGGAAAAAAAGAAAAAGAAATCAGACCCCTACCTCACATCACACACACACAATCAAACTCCCAAAGACTAAAGAGCTAAGACTGAGAAAGTAAGACTTAAAATCACGGGAAGAAAACCTAGGGGGATATAATTTATGCATTTGGGTAGGGGAGGGGTTCTAAATGAGACCCATCATAAAGAATAAGACAGGACTCCCCTGGTGGTGCAGTGGATAGGAACCTGCTAGCCAGTGCATGGGACACGGGTTCAATCCCTGGTCCGGGAAGATTCCACATGCCTCAGAGCAACTAAGCCCTGCACCACAACTACTGAGCCCACACACTGCAACTTCTGAAGACTAGAGCCTGTCCTCTAGTCCTAGAGCCTGTCCTCCATCCACAAGAGAAGCCTAAACACTGCAACAAAGAGTAGCCCCCTGCTTGCCACTAGAGAGACGTACGCAGCGATGAAGTCCGAACACAGCCATAAATAAACAACTTTTAAAAGTTATTTAAAAAAGAAAAAAGATGTTTGCATCTGGTGTTCTTAAAAAGACACCATAAACACTATAAAATAGGAAACATCAAAGGAGTTTAGAACACCTGCAAGGAAGGATTCAGACATGACGGAGGATTTGTGGGGTCTGTGTGCAGATGCAACTTACAAACAAGAGGGTGCCTCTGCTTTCCTTGGCTGCTCCACGACGCCTGGCGAAGCCAAGCAACACTATGACGCTGCCCATCACCAGGCACAGGTAGCCAACATGAAACAGGTGTGCAGAGGACAGCCCAAGGACCTTGGTAAGGACAGCCCCTCTGAAATTCACATAGATGCTCAGACCAATGAGGATCATACCAGAGAGCTTCAGAACAGAGAACAGGGGAAAGCAATCTGGTAGTTGTATACAAATCAAACTCCTGGAGGAGATAACAAAGGCCAATAAAATCAGCAAAAACATTTCAAAACTCATAATGCCCAGAGCTGGTGAGGATGTAGAGAAACTTTCCATACGATGCTGCCAGGCAACAGCCTTTTTTGAGGGAAGCGGCAGGAAGATATTTTGTAACTGGTATTTTAAACCTTCAAGGTTTTGTGGTAAAACTTTTTACCCAGAAATTCCATTTCTGGACATTCAACCTAGGAAAAATAGTCACATATGGAGAGCCTCGAACCAGGGAAAAATGTTGGAAATAATTGAAGCAACCAGTAATACAGATTGGGTAGGTAAATGATGGTACCGCCTTGCAATGGGATCCTAGACAGTTACTTTAAATGATGCTGGTAAGACAGAGGGTGGTCCCCAACATTGTGGGCTTTGCAGGCCATACATTCTCAATTGAAATGACTCAGCCAGTGTATCGGATTGCAGCCACACATGTGTGTGCGTGCATGCTCAGTCACTTCAATTGTGTCTGACTTTTTGTGACCCCATGGACTGTAGCTGCCCAGCTCCTCTGTCCATGGGATTCTCCAGGCAAGAATACTGAAGTGGGTTGCCATGCCCACCTCCAGGGGATCTTCCCAACCCAAGGATCGAGCCCACGTTTCATGTGGCTCCTGCGTTGCAGGCGGATTCTTTACTGCTGAGCCAGCTGGGAAGCCCAGCCATACACAATTCATAAACAAATTTATTTTATTTACAAATAAATTTTATCTATTTACAACATTGTACTTCACCGACTTCTGTGGTAGGAGAATGTTTATTGATACACAAAGATGTTTTTAAGGCCTATATTTAAAAAAAAAAAAAGATTGTCAGCAGTCATAATCCTTGGTATTTATCTAACAGAGTTGAAAACGTATGTTCACATAAAAACCTGCACATGAATGTTTCTAGCAGCTTTATCCATAGCTGCCAAAACTTGGAAGCCACCAAGATGGCCTTCAGCATGTGAATGGATAAATAAACTATGGCACATCCAGACAATGGACTATTGGCACTAAAAAAAGCATGAGCTGTCAAAGCCAGGAAAAGACATAGAGGAAACTTACAGGCATATTGCTGTTGGAAGAAGCCAATTTGAAAAGGCTACATGGTTTATGATTCCAAGTGTATGACATTCTGGAAAAGGCATAACTATGGAGACAGAAGGAAGGTCAGTAGTTGCCAGGGGCTGGGGGGCGGGGGGTGACAGGTGAAGCATAGAGGGTTTTTAGGGCAATGAGGCTATTCATACGATGCTGACATGGTAGATACACTTGTGAAAAGCCATAGGATGTACACCAGGAAGTCCCTGGCAGTTCAGTAGTTAGGACTCCATGTTTGCACTGCAGGGGGCATGGGTTCGATCCCTGGTTGGGGACCTGAGATCCTGCAAGCCGGAAGGCACGGCCGAAAGAGAAAACAACATACAATGCACAGGTTATAACGACAGCAGTGTCTTGCCTGCGTGCTGTCGTGTCCGACTCTTTGCAGCCTGGTAGACTGTAATGCGCCAGGCTCCTCTGTCCATGGAGATTTTCAAGCAAGAATACTGGAGTCGGTTGCCATTTCCTCCTCCAGGCGATCCCGACCCAGGGACAGAATTCTTGCATCTCCTGAATTGGTAGGCAGATTCTTTACCACTGTGCCACCTGGGAAGCCCCTGATGTCAATGTAGGTTCATTATAACAAATGGACCACTCTGATTTGGAATGTTGACAGCAAAGGAGGCTGTGCATGTGTGGGGGGCAGGGCTTACGTGCGAAGTCTTGGTACCTTCTGTTCGATTTTGCTGTGAACCTAGAAGTTCTCTAAAAAGAAGTCTATTTAAAAGGAGGAAATCTTACAATTTTTCAAAAGAGAAAAAAAAATGAAGATTGTAAAGCAGTCGCATACCACCTTTGTGTTGCTGTTTTTAAAGGTATCATAGAAAGGTCTGGAAGGATATAATAATGATATTTATCGAGCCATGTTCCCATGACAGGCATCAGCCTTTTAAATGCATTATCTTGTTTAATTCCCATCAAAATGATGCCACACAGGTGAAGAGAGTAGGAGTAATATTTAATTTCCTTCTCTTTCCTGGCAACTTTTCCTCATACAGTCTTACTGTTGAAAACAAAGACTGCTTCAGCAGTGCACATTTCAGGTTACTTATTTTTGTTTGTTTGCCCCGGGTCTTAGTTGTGGCATGTGAGATCTAGTTCCTGGACCAGGGATCAAACCCGTGCCCCCGGTATTGGGAGCATAGGATCCTAACCACTGGACCATCAGGGAAGTCTCATGGGTTACTTTGTAGTAAGGAAAAAAAAATGGTTTGAAAAATGTAAAGAACCAAGAGTAGAACCATTCTCTCCTGCCTTTCCAAACAACTTTCATTTTCTGCAGGGTTTGCCTTAGAGCTGAGTTCTTCCACCATTGACCCCCAGGTCCCCCAGAGTACACAGTTCTGCTTGATTTAGCAGCTCTGGGTTGGTGGAGGCGACGCCTGTTCCCAGTGCATCCTGCTCCTCGTCCGTCTGCCCTACATCCCTCCTGGGTCCCTGGGGACCACAGATCCGGATGCCAGCAAATTTGGATCAACTTATTTCTGTCTTTGAAGGAGCCAGCCATGGAGGAAGGGCTGCAAAGCCCCAGGGTCCAGGTTGTGACATACTTACAGCAGTAACACCAGTGAAGAAAGAAAACAGTTTCTTCAAGGAATAATATGGAGTGTGCGTTTCAGCCATGTCAGCCAGACTTGGGTGCCCTGACCGGTTAAGTCAGCATCTTCCTAAACCTCTGGGCTCCTGTTTCCCAAGATGGTAGAGGTCTGGGCAGTGGGGTGGGGTTACCAAAGCTGACTTGCTCTGCCCCTCTCTCTCCTGGCTGCCTCATCCTCAGCTGGGGAGGGGCCCCAAGGGCTGCCCCTCTTCAGTCACAGCCTTTATCACATCACAATCAGATGCTGGAGCGAGGCTCCCAGCNCGCCCCCGCGGCAGCCCCGCCCCCGTCCTCCCTACCAGGCGGAGGCCCAGATCCCGGCCTCTCGCACCCCCTGGTGGCCATCATCGGAAGCACCTGTGCCCCGGCCCCGGCGCCTCCCAGCCAGACACATCCCAACGCGTCTCCCTCCATCTGCACCACCCGTCCCAACCCCTGAGCGACCGCTCAGCCATCAAGTGTGAGGGAATGGAGGGACAAGAACCACTCCCAAGTCCCTCCAACACACACCCATTGAATTAATGCGGAGGGCCAGAATAGTGCAGGCATCCGGCGAATTGTAAATTCAAGACACGGACAAAAAAAAAAAAAAAAAAGGCATGCAGAAAACTAGTGCAATTTATCAGGCACAGTTCAAAGGTTCTAGAAAACAATGAAAAATTCCCCTTGAAGGATAGAACCCAGGGATAGAACAGAGCGATTAGGAGGACACTGAAATGCCATGGTAGAATAACAAGAGTCACTATAGTATTTCCTTAATTACAGGGCTTAGTGTGTGGAGGGGCTTCTCTGGTGGCTCAGACAGTAAAGAATTTGTGTGCAACACAGGAGACCTAGGTTTGATCCCTGAGTGGGGAAGATCCCCCAGAGAAGGGAATGGCTACCCACTCCAGTGTTCTTGCCTGGAGAATTCCATGGACAGAGGAGCCTGGTGGGCTACAGTCCATGGGATCCCAAAGAGTTGGACACGACTGAGCAACTGACACGCATACATACACGCGGTGTGCTGAGAGTCCTAATGTATTTCTCCACATGCTTGGTCTCCTTCCTTATATCTTAGAAGTTTTGGGAAAGCACGATTTTCAAGAAAACGGTGTCAGATTAAAAATAAATTTTTAAAACGTTTATAAAAAAAGGAGACAATGTCTTACACACACAGCAGTTATATCAGTAGCCCATGTTGGTCTATGAACTGTCCTTAAATTTATGTATTTGTCATCAGTAGCAATAACAAGTCTCAGGACTTTTTAAAGCATATGGATTGGGGGGAGCGGATATCCCCCATAGGAGTTTCTATAACAGATTTATTCAGACGCATATTAGACCAATAGTTAACAAAACCTTGCTTTTTAAAATTTTCTTTTCTTTTAGTTTTTATTGGAGTATAGTTGCTTTGCAATGTTGTCTTTCCACTGTACAGCAAAGCAAATCAGCCATACAAATACATACACATACACATATACATATACATATACGTATATTGGGCTCAGCGATAAAGAATCCACCTGTTAATGTAGGAGACGTGGGTTCAGTACCTGGTTCGGGAAGATCCCCTGGAGGAGGAAATGGCAACCCACTCCAGCATTCTTGCCTGGAAAAATCGCCTGGACAGAGGAGCCTAGCAGGCCACAGTCCATGGGGTTGCAAAGAGTCAGACATGACTTAGTGACTAAAGAACAGCAATATATATACTCCCTCTGTTTTGGACTTCCTTCCCATTTAGGCCATTATAGGGCACTGGGTCGAATTCCCTGCTGCACAGATTATCCTTAGTTATTTTATCAATAGTGAATGTCTGTCCATCCCAATGTCCCAATTCATCCTATTCCCCTTTTCCCCCTCTATGCGAGTGATCAAATCTTTTCTGGAAAGGGCCAGAGAATAAATGTTTCTCACTTGTCACTCCGCTGCTGAAGCCTACACAGTGTATAAATGAGCAATATGTAAATATATGTAAACGAATGGGTGTGACCACATGCCAAAATGTTATTTACAAAAACAGGTGGTAGGCTGTAGTTTTGCCAAGACTTGCTCTAAAGCCTAGTTTGAGTTAGTGAATGATTAGAAATAACTTAAATGCCTTCACAAGGGGGCTGGTTAAGTATGGCATGGTCCAATGATAGGAAAGTGTTAGGGATTGATTTGTGTCCCCTCCTCCACAAAAATTCATATTGATTCACAATCCAGGGAGAGAGGCCTCACTAGAAACCAACGCTGGCATGTCGATCTTGGATTCCAGCCTTTAGAACTGTGAGAAAATAAATGTCTATTGTTTAAGACACCCAGACTATGCTATTTTGCTATGACAGCCTGAGATAAGACAGAAGTTATATTCTGCAGCTGAGGAAATGAAGGAGAAGTAACAAAGGTAATTTGGTTTTGAAATGAGATCTTCAAGTCATAGTCTCTGTTTTTTTCTTTTCCTTTTAGTTTATTTTTGGCTGCTCTGTGTCTTCATTGCTTCGTGTAGGCTCTCTCCAGTTGTGCCAGTTGGGGACTACTCTCCAGCGAGGTGTGCAGGCTTCTCTTTGCGGTGGCTTCTCTTGTGGTGGAGCGTGGGCTTTGGGGCTCTTGGGCTTCAGTAGCTGTGTCGAACAGGCTTAGTTGTTGCTCCACGGCATGTGGGATCTTCCCGGACCAGGGATCTAACCCGTGTCCCTTGCGTTGGCAAGCGGATTCTTAATCACTGGATAACCAGGGATGTATCATGGTCTCTTAAGTGAAGAAATAAAGTACAGAGCCACGTGTATGTATGGAATACATATTTAAACAAATAGTGATCCATCCATACCATGTAATATTATTCAGTCTTAAAAAGGTATATGAGGCTCTGATACATGCTACGATGGGGATAAACCATCCGCAATAGCACGGTGAATGAAAGAAGCCAGACCCAGAATGCCATGGATTGTCTGATTGTATTTATAGAAAATGTCCAGAATAGGCAAATCCATAGAGACAAAGCAGATTTGTCAATGCCAAGGGCTGAGGGGAGGCAGGGAATGGGATTGACTGCTTCCTGGGGGCATGATTCCTTTTGGATGGTAAAAATGTTTTGGAATTAGGTAGTACTGAATGCCACAGAATTGAACACTTTAGAGTGGTTAATTGGATGTTATGTGAATTTCACCTTTAGTTCAGTTCAGCCGCGTCCGACTGCGACCCCATGGACTGCAGCACGCCAGGCTTCCCTGTCCATCACCAACTCCCAGAGCTTATGCAAACTTACGTCCATCACGTTGGTGATGCCATCCAACCATCTCATCCTCTGTCGTCCCCTTCTCCTCCCGTCTTCAATCTTTCCCAGCATCAGGGTCTTATCCAATGAGTCAGTTCTTCGCATCAGATGGCCAAAGTATTGGAGTCCATGGGTTGCAAAGAGTCAGATGTGGCTTAGCCACCAAGCACACATGCATATATAAAACGGATAACTAACGGACTTCCCTGGTGGCCCAGCGGTGAAGAATCCGCCTTCCCGTGCAGAGGACCTGGGTTCAGTTGCTGATTGGGGCACCAAGATCTCATATGCCGAGGGTCAACTAAGCCCGTGGGCACCACAATTACTGATACCGTGCGCTGCAACGAAGATGCTGCAGCTAAGGCCTGATGCAGCCAAATAAATAAAAATAAATACTAAAAAATAGATAGCTAGTTGTGAAAAGAAGAGAAGCGAAAAGCAAAGGAGAAAAGGAAAGATATAAGCATCTGAATGCAGAGTTCCAAAGAATAGCAAGGAGCGATAAGAAAGCCTTCCTCAGCAATCAATGCAAAGAAATAGAGGAAAACAACAGAATGGGAAAGACTACAGATCTCTTCAAGAAAATTAGAGATACCAAGGGAACATTTCACGCAAACATGGGCTTGATAAAGGACAGAAATGGTATGGACCTAACAGAAGCAGACGATATTAAGAAGAGGCCGCAAGAATACACAGAAGAACTGTACAAAAAAGATCTTCACGACCAAGATAATCACGATGCTGTGATCACTCACCTAGAGCCAGACATCCTGGAATGTGAAGTCAAGTGGGCCTTAGAAAGCATCACTACGAACAAAGCTAGTGGAGGTGATGGAATTCCAGTTNGAAAAGGAGTACATCAAGGCTGTATATTGTCACCCTGCTTATTTAACTTCTATGCAGAGTACATCATGAGAAACGTGGACTGGAAGAAGCACAGGCTGGAATCAAGATTGCCGAGAGAAATATCAATAACCTCAGATATGCAGATGACACCACCCTTATGGCAGAAAGTGAAGAGGAACTAAAAAGCCTCTTGTTGAAAGTGAAAGAGGAGAGTGAAAAAGTTGGCTTAAAGCTCAACATTCAGAAAACTAAGATCATGGCATCCAGTCCCATCACTTCATGGGATATAGATGTGGAGACAGTGGAAACAGTGTCAGACTTTAATTTTTTGGGCTCTAAAATCACTGCAGATGGTGACTGCAGCCATGAAATTAAAAGACACTTACTCCTTTGAAGGAAAGTTATGACCAACCTAGATAGCATATTCAAAAGCAGAGACATTACTTGGCCAACAAAGGTCCATCTAGTCAAGGACTATGGTTTTTCCAATGGTCATGTATGGATGTGAAAGCTGACGGTGAAGAAAGCTGAGCACCAAAGAATTGATGCTTTTGAACTGTGGTGTTGGAGAAGACTCTTGAGAGTCCCTTGGACTGCAAGGAGATCCAACTAGTCCATTCTAAAGATTAGTCCTGGGTGTTCTTTGGAAGGACTGATGCTAAAGCTGAAACTCCAATACTTTGGCCACCTGATGCAAAGAGCTGACTCACTGGAAAAGACTCTGATGCTAGGAGGGATTGGGGACAGGAGGAGAAGGGGATGACAGAGGATAAGATGGCTGGATGGCATCACCAACTCGATGCACATGAGTTTGGGTGAACTCCGGGAGTTCATGATGGACAGGGAGGCCTGGCGTGCTACAATTCATGGGGCCACAAAGAGTCAGACACAACTGAGTGACTGAACTGAACTGAAGACCTACTGTATAATACACGGAATGCGACTCTATACTCTGTAATGACCTACATGGGAAAAGAAAAATTAAAAATATCTTTTTAGAATATAATTTTATTGGCCTATAGTTGGTTTACAGTATTGCATTAGTTTCTGCGGTACAGGAGAGTGAATCAGTTACGCATACACCACTCTTTTTTTAGATTCTTTTCCCATGTAGCTCATTACAGAGTATATAGTCGCATTCCCGGTCTTATACATAAGCTCTTTATTATCTATCTATTTTTTAGTATTTATTTTTATTTATTTGGCTGCGTCAGGCCTTAGCTGCAGCATTTTCATCGCAATGCACAGTATCAGTAATTGTGGCGCCCACGGGCTTAGTTGACCCTCGGCATGTGGGATCTTAGACCCCAGTCAGAGACTGAACCCAGGTCCTCTGCACGGGAAGGCGGATTCTTCATCGCTGGGCCACCACGGAAGTCCGTTAGTTATCCATTTTATATATGCCTGTGTGCTCAGTGGCTAAGCCACATCTGACTGCGACCCACAGACAGTAGCCACCAGGCTCCTCGGTCCACGGGATTTCCCAGACAAGAATCCTGGGGTGGGTAGCCATCCCACTCTCCAGGGAATCTTCCTAACCCAGGGATCGAACCTGTGTCTCCTGATTTTCAGGCAGATTCTTTGCCTTCTGAGCCCCCATGGAAGCCCGTCTATTTCATATATAGCAGTGTGTGTACATCAATCCAGATCTCCCAGTTTACCCCTCCCCATCTTCCACCCCTATAACCAAAATTTGCTTTCTACATCTGCGACTCTATTTCTGTTTTGTTAATAAGTTCATTTGTACCATTTTTCAAAATTCCACGTATAAATGATATCATATGATATTTGTCTTTCTCTGTCTGGCTTATTTCACTCATTAGGGCACTCTCTAGGCCCATCCACATTGCCACAAATGGCATCGTTTCGTTCTTTTTTATAGCGGAGTAGTATTCCATTGTATATACACAGCACAGCTTCTTTCTGCATTCATCTGTCGATGGACACAGGTTGTTTCCACGTCTTGGTTACTGTAAATAGTGTTGCCATGAACACTGGGATGCATGTGTCTTTTCAAATTATGGGTACTTCTGAATACATGCCTAGGAGTGGGATTAAAGCAGAAACACTTGGATTTTCCCCAGATGGTATGTGTGTGTGTGTTGTGTTCAGTGTGTGTGTTGTGACCCCCTGGACTGCAGCCCACCAGGCTCCTCTGTCCATGGGAATTCCCAGGCAAGAATACTGGAACAGGTTGCCATTTCTTCCTCCAGGGGGTCTTCCCGACCCAGGGATTGAACCTATGTTTCCTTGGTCTCTTGCATTAGCAAGCAGATTCCTTATCACTGCATTACCCAAGAAGCCCCCAAATATTGGTAGTCAGATGGAATTTACTGGGAATCCTCGAGGAAGGCCATATGGTTAGAGGTTTGGGCCCTAATACTTGGTTTGTTCAGATCATAGTGTCCCTGCTCACTAGCCAAATGACTTAAACCTTGGCCTCAGTTTCCTTACCTGCCACGTGGTGATAAGGACAACATCTGCTTCCCAGGGTTGTTGTAAAGCTTTCCATGAAAGGGGCAAGCCCTCAGGCACTACTACCCAGAACTGTCATCTTTTTTAAAAATTGTGAATATCCTTTCACGGCCCATTCTAATCATAAATTTAACTCTGGTCTTAGTTCTAGATCTTCAAAAAAGTCAAACTCATACAAAGGGCAAGACATGAATGGATAAAGTAGATGTGGTACATATATTCATTGGAATACCACTCAGCCATCAAAAAGAACGGAAATTATGCCATTTGCACAACATGGATACAACCTGAGATTATCATACTAAGTGGAGTAAGTCAGACATAGAAAGACAAATATCACATGATGTCACTTAATATGGAATCCAAAAAAATGATACAAAGGAATTTATTTACAAAACAGAAACAGGACTCTCCTGGTAGTCCAGTGGTTGGGAATCTGCCTGCCAATGCAGGGGACGTGGGTTCGATCCTTGGGCTGGGAGGATTCCACATGCCCTGGGGCAACTCCTGAAGCCATGCCCACTGGAAGCCAAGCACTCCAGAGCCCGTGATCTGCAACGAGAAGCCCGCGCACCACAGCTAGCGAGTAGGCCCCTCTCACAGCGACGAGAACAAAACCCTCACGCAGCAACGAAGACCCAGTGCAGCCAAAAGCAAATGAGTATTTAAAAATTACATTTAAGAAATCAATGACTAGTGTCCTTATTAAAAAAAGAGTTGGGGGAGGGGAGATTTGGACACAGAGAGAGAGAGGAGAAGGCCATGTGAAGATGGAGGCAGAGCCTGGGCTGATGCAGCCACAAGCCAAGGCCTGCCAGGAGCCAACAAAGGCTGAAGGAAGAAAGAAGGACTCTTCCTCAGAGTTCTGGGGAGCAGTGTGGGGGCGTCCCCAGCGGCTCAGCAGGTAAAGGACCCACCTGCTGTGCAGGAGACGAGGAAGACACGAGTTCGATCCCTGAGTGGGGAAGATCCCCTGGAGGAGGAAATGGCAGCCGCTCCAGTATTCTTGCCTGGAGAATCCCATGGATGGAGGAGCCTGGTGGGCTACCGTCCACCAGGTTGCAAAGAGCCGGACACGACTGAGTGTGCATGTGCACACTTGCCCTGGAAGTACCTTGTTTTCAGACGTCTGGCCTCCAGAGTAGGGCGAGTGAAGTGAGTGAAGTCGCTCAGTCGTGTCTGACTCTGCGACCATGGACTGTAGCCCATCAAGCTCCTCCATCCATGGGATTCTCCAGGTAAGAATACTGGAGTGGGTTGCCATTTCCTTCTCCAGAGTAGGGCAAGAATGCCTTTCTATTGCTTCCAACCACCCAGCTTATGGTAATTTATGGCAGCCGTAGGAAACTAACACAGGCTGGAAACAGTGGGTGGCTGGCAGCAGATATTCAGCTGCTGGTGGGAATGAGAAACGCAAGGTTTGGGAAAAGAGTCCAGGTCCAGGGAGGGGTCCTCTTCTTTCTCGGAACAGATCTTGCTGGTGGCCTCAGCTCTAAAAATAAAAGAAAAAAAAATTAAAACTTTTTTCAATGGAACATCTGGATTTGGAGTTTCTCTTGGGAAATCCAGAGATGTGACTATGCTGGAACTGTACTCCCCGCTATACACAGACACACGTGGCTGAAATGAATGTCTGCGGTCTCCTTCAGGCAGTGGGGCGTGGGGTCAACTTCTAGTTTGCCGGCGTGCCCCCACCACCCTCCAGCTAGGCTGACCATGTAGGCACCTGAGTTGAGGCCCCACAGCCAGGACAGCCAACTGACTGATATTCAGAGGGGGTCCCTGCAGGAAGGACCCAACTGCAGCCGCTGGTAGAAAGGGAGGGTCAGAAACGTTACCTAGTCTGTCCTTAGTATGCTCATTCACTCAGTAGTGTCCAACGCTTTGCGACATCATGGACTGTAGCCCGCCAGGCTCCTCTGTCCATGGAATGCTCCAGGCAAGAATACTGGAGCGAGTGCCATTTCCTCCTCCAGGGGATCTTCCCAACCTAAGGATGAACCCGCCGGTCTTACATCTCCTGCGTTGGCAGGGAGGTTCTTTACCGCTAGGGCCACTTAGGCTTC
>SJYQ01096212.1:0-16313 GCA_006410935.1 Redunca redunca
TGAATACAGATAATATGTTTTTTAAATCAGGTACACAGATAGTCAAATTAAAAAATTCCATAAAGTGACATGGATTTCTATAATGCCATGTCCCATTAAAAACAAAAACAAAAACAAAAACCCATGCAATTTTCATGGTACTTTGTATTTTTCAGAACACTTTTATGTACATTGTTTCAAACTTTATGAATTTGATTATAAAAATTACATCTGCATGTTTGTAGTCAGAAATACAGAAAGTTTAATTGATTGACTCTATACTGTACAGCTGGCCCATGACTAAACTTGGGCTCAAGTCTTGGGTGATTTCATTCCCTCCGTACACTTGGATTGAAACTGCCTGTGCCAGCAGCTGATGATCTCTTCCTCCCCAGTGCCTGCCACCTGGGTGAATGTGATAAAGACTATTCTCCAAGTTTGCCCTGAGTTCTCTGTTGAACATAGGTTCTTGCTGCAGTTCTAGGACTTCACTTTACCTGCTGTCCTGAAAGGCTTGTATTTGTCTGCAGAAGCAACAGCAAGCCAACAGCAGCCTCAGCAGTTCAGGGTTTGCAGATAGCATGGAGCACAGGTGGCAAAGTGGGCAGTGGTATTTATCTAGGATGTGGTTGGGGTGAGCTGGCTGGCCCCTGGACAGACAGCATGCATAGAAACTCTGAAAAGAGAGAAGGAGCCTTCAGGTAGGCTGGCATGCAAACTTAATTATTACTTGTTTCCCACATGCTGCTGCAGAGTGGACCAGTTTATGAAACTTAAAGAGAACCTATTTTAATTTTTCCAAGCCTGCTAGCTGTGCTTAATCAGTAAAGTAGAGTCTTAGAGGAAATGCATCTTCATTTGGAAGAAATGGATAAGAATGGAAACTAAACATTATACCAATTTCATCCCACTACTGTAGCATTCCCGATTTAAAATATTTCATTATCAAATTATTATTTTTCATGGTGGATACATCTACCAAACCAATGCAATATGAGTGACATTCATTCAGACAAAATATCCTGGGTCTCCTATTCCTAGAGTCCTCATCAGGAAGGCACGAGGGAGGAGAGACTGAAGCCTATCTGAATAGGATGTTTGAGCGCTTATGCAATTTGCTGTGTGCTCAACCACAGTATTAAGCACATTAAATATGGTAATTCTCTGAATCCTAACAATAACTATTTAAACATCTTTGGCATTGTCGTTATTAATAGGATTCCACTTTACAAAGATGTTCAGTAATGTGCCAAATGACAGAGCCATGTGGAGCAGCTCCGCAGTAATTTTCCTAATCACAGATCACACTGTTCTTGAACTGAGCATGGCCAGAAATTCACTCCTGACTGGGTTCATTTGTTTCTTTCTGCCCCTTCCTCTGTCTACCAGAAGTGAACTTGTTCCTTATTGGTCCATTCCCTTTGTAATAATATAGGAAGCAGAGTTGAATTGCTCACTGATTTGTTTCTTCATAAAATTTAGTCATAGAAATACAATCTAATTGTCTTTAACACAATTCTTCTCTTTCAAGAGATGCTTAATGAATCATATTGTTCTAGGTCAAGGCTTGGCAAACTTTTGCCCAACGACCAAATTTTTCCATCATTTGGTTTTGTAACAGAATGTTTTTGGAACACAAGATTGATTTATTTGCTTTCTTTATGGCCACTTTCAGGTTACACTGGCAAAGCTGAGCATTTGTGACAGGCACTGTCTTCCTGCAAAATTGTTTGCTCTCTGGTTATTACAGAAAAATTTGCCAACCCCCATTCTGCTCTTGATTGTTGAAGTACACCTAAGAAAAAATTATGTTGATTCAAGTTCTGTTTTTTTCACTAAGTGCAGGTGGCTGCTAGAGCCGGTGCACTAAGTGTGGCCGAGAGGAGCTACCCCATGTCTGATGTCAGGGGCAGTGGCCTAGAGTGCCAGGCTGTGATGGTGCAGGAACGGCCAAGAGGAGCTACCCTGTGTCCGAGGTCAGGGGCGGCAGCCAAGAGGAGCTACCCCATGTCTGAGGTCAGTGGCGGCCGGGAGGAGACACCCTGTGTCTGAGGTCAGGGTGGCAGCTGAGAGGAGTTACCCCGCGTCCGAGGTCAGGGGCAGCCGGGAGAAGCCACCTCATGCCCGAGGCCAAGGGGGGAGGCTAGGAGGAGACATCTCGCGCCAGAGGCCAGGGGTGGTGACCCTGAGAAGCCACCCCAAGCCCGAGGCCAGAGGCAGCAGCTGGGAGGAGCCACCCACGCCCGAGGTCAGGGCCTGTGGCCAGGAGGAACATCCCGAGGACCAGTGGCTGCACAGGCACAGGAGGGCCTAGAGGAGCTATCCCATGTTGAAGGTCTGGAACCATGGTGGTAAGGAGATACCCCTTGTTCAAGGTAAGGAGCAGCGGCTGTGCTTTGCTGGAGCAGCCGTGAAGAGATACCCCACGCCCAAGGTAAGAGAAACCAAGTAAGATGGTAGGTGTTGCAAGAGGGCATCAGAGGACAGACACACTGAAACCATACTCACAGAAAACTAGTTAATCTAATCACACTAGGACCACAGCCCTGTCTAACTCAATGAAACCAAACCAAGCCAACCCAAGATGGGCGGGTCATGGTGGAGAGGTCTGACAGAGCATGGTCCACTGGAGAAGGGAATGGCAAACCACATCATTATTCTTGCCTTGAGAACCGCATGAAGAATATGAAAAGGCAAAATGATAGGATACTGAAAGAGGAACTCCCCAGGTCAGTAGGTGCCCAATATGCTACTGGAGATCACTGGAGAAATAACTCCAGAAAGAATGAAGGGATGGAGCCAAAGCAAAAACAATACCCACCTGTGGATGTGACTGGTGATAGAAGCAAGATCCGATGCTGTAAAGAGCAATATTGCATAGGAACCTGGAATGTCAGGTCCATGAATCAAGGCAAATTGGAAGTGGTTAAACAAGAGATGGCAAGGGTGAATGTTGACATTCTAGGAATCAGTGAACTAAAATGGACTGGAATGGGTGAATTTAACTTAGATGACCATTATATCTACTACTGCGGGCAGGAATCCTTCAGAAGAAATGGAGTAGCCATCATGGTCAACAAAAGAGTCCAAAATGCAGTACTTGGATGCAATCTCAAAAACAACAGAATGATCTCTATTGGACTCCAAGGCAAACCATTCAATATCACAGTTATCCAAGTCTATGCCCCAACCAGTAACGCTGAAGAAGCTAAAGTTGAACGATTTTATGAAGAACTACAAGACCTTTTAGAACTAACACCCAAAAAAGATGTCCTTTTCATTATAGGGGACTGGAATGCAAAAGTAGGAAGTCAAGAAACACCTGGAGTAACAGGCAAATTTGGCCTTGAAATGTGGAATGAAGCAGGGCAAAGACTAATAGAGTTTTGCCAAGAAAATGCACTGGTCATAGCAAACACCCTCTTCCAACAACACAAGAGAAGACTCTACACATGGATATCACCAGATGGTCAACACTTAAATCAGATTGATTATATTCTCTGCAGCCAAAGATGGAGAAGCTCTATACAGTCAACAAAAAGAAGACCAGGAACTGACTGTGGCTCAGATCATGAACTCCTTATTGCCAAATTCAGACTGAAATTGAAGAAAACAGGGAAAACCGCTAGACCATTCAGGTATAACCTAAATCAAATCCCTGATGTTCAAGCTGGTTTTAGAAAAGGCAGAGGAACCAGAGATCAAATTGCCAACATCCACTGGATCATGGAAAAAGCAAGAGAGTTCCAGAAAAAACATCTATTTCTGCTTTATTGACTGTGCCAAAGACTTTGACTGTGTGGATCACAATAAACTGTGGAAAATTCTTCNGATGGACGTGAGTCTGAGTGAACTCCAAGAGATGGTGATGGACAGGGAGTCCTGGCGTGCTGCGATTCATGGGGTTGCAGAGTCGGACACGACTAAGCGACTGAACTGAACTGAACTGAAGCTCTGTTTTGACTAAACCTTGAAAATCTATATCCTTTTGTTGGAAGAAAATATAGCAATGGTTAACAGAAAAATTTCCTAAAGTAAAGTTTCAGTTACTACTAATTTTTTATTGCAACTATCAAAGTTGAGTAACTCACAAACAGAACTTTAAGAACTATTCTAATCAGGTGTTGATATCTATGCCGTGGTTGAAGTACTTGAGTGGGTAGGTGAAATAGATGTAAAATCCAACTGGGAAAATGAGATATTCCCTAGTTAGAGAAGAAACATAAGCCAAGATTCTGGGTATGGTGTATCTCCACTCAGTCCTTCTCCTTACTGTGTACTGCTGTTAGAAAATCTTCACAGTTAGCTCTCTGATGGAGTTAGGCTCATAGGGTCTCTCTATTGAACGATTAGATATAGGACACAGACGACAACATCTTCTTCATCTTAATACCCCTTAGGGCCTAGCAGAGTGAGGTGCACTTTACAGGCACTCAAAATTTGTTGAATTTGACTTTGCTATCAGAAACAATGTTACAGTTAAAGCCGTGTTAGTATACTTTATGAATGGTAATGCATGACTTCTTCCTCCCCTGTGCTCAATTCCACTCTTTCCAGGCTCCGTCAGGAGCTAGTAAGGATGGGCGAAGATACTCAAGGATGTTTATGGTACACATTGTAAAACTGATTTTTAAAAAATAACACAGCAAACTTTCTATAGGCAAAGATGTTTTTAATATAGTGTCAGGAAGTAGTGTGGGATTTCATTTGCCTTGACATAAAAGATATCTAATGAAGATATTGTGTGTTCTTCTGGGAGTCATTTTATAGAGAAAGACAAGTTATGATTCTGTTTAATTTTAATCTTAAAGTTTAATTTTCTTCTCTTCAGTAATATAAAAAATCTCTTCTTTCAATCCTTCCTCTCTCTCTCTCTTTAGTCACTAAATTGTGTCTGAATCTTGTGACTCCATGAATTGTAGATTCTCCAGACACAAATATTGGAGTGTGTTGCCCATTTCCTTCTCCATCAATCCTTCCTAGACACATCAAAAAGGAGGCCCCAGTAATTTTATCTGTTCTATCAATTCCTACCAGGAATAAGTTCCTAAGATCAGTCCTTTTACTTTCTTTCTTAATGCAAGGACTAATAAGAAACATTATTTCTGAATTCTGTTCTCCTACTAGAGCTGCTCGTGGAATTTCTTCCTGCAACTCAGTCAGATGTCTGCGCCTAGGTCTCAGATCACATCCTTCAAAAGGCTTGCTTGTTTCCTCTCAAAGTAAAAGCACAGGATGGATTAACAGACATGGTAATGGGCCCCATGACAAAACCTGACTGGTGCTGCTTGCTGACCAGGCACCATCTCATGGTAGTGCAAACAGAGGGTTTTGTGTGCCCTCCTCCCAAACCCCATGACATATGAGCAGCTCCTCTGACTGAACTTTTAAATTCTGAATTGTTCAGTGGCAGTTTCAAAAGCTTTCTTTCCATCTTGACTACTGTTCTCAAAGCTGTCTCTCTCCCACAGAACGTTCTTTTAATACTATCCTTTTGAAGGAATTTTACTGTAACCCCATAAGGGTTCAAGGTTTATTTCTCTTTTGTTCATTTTCAAGATCAGTTAGTTGAGGCAAACTGAGATAAATCTACAGTTTTGAACTAGGAATATAATTCAAAGTTTGCATTGACTTATCAACCTGATATTTCTTTATCTTTTCCCTTTAATAGTTTATGATACAAAGTATAAATGATCAACAAATGTTTGTGCAAAGAAGTTCAGTTTTTGCTAATATGTTCAGGAATAGGAAAATTAACAAAACAAAAAGCAAATCCCCCTGTTTCATTGCTTCTACACAGAGGATGAGATGGCTGGATGGCATCACCGACTCGATGGATGTGAGTTTGAGTGAACTCTGGGAGTTGGTGATAGACAGGGTGGCCTGGCGTGCTGCAATTCATGGGGTTGCAAAGAGTCAGAAAGACTGAGCGACTGAACTGGCTGATTGACTGACACATAAAATTAATAAACCATTCTAGCGTGACCTAAATCAAATCCCTTAAGATTATACAGTGAAAGTGACAAATAGATTCAAGGGATTAGATACAGTACCTGGAAAACTGTGGACAGAAGTTTGTAAACCACCTCCAAGAAAAAGAAATGCAAAAAGGCAAAACGGTTGTCTGAGGAGGCCTTACAAATAGCTGAGAGAAAGAGAAGCAAAAGACAAACGAGGAAAGGAAAGTTATGTCCATTTGAATGCAGAGTTTCCAAGAATAGCAAGGAGAGATAAGAAAGACTTCCTAAGTGATACATCCAAAGAAATAGAGGAAAACAATAGAATGGGAAAGGCTAGAGATCTCTTTAAGAAAATTAGAGATAGCAAGGGTACATTTCAAGCAAAGATGGGCAGAATAAAGGACAGAAATGGTATGGACCTAACAGAAGCAGAAGATATTAAGAAGAGGTGGCAAGAATACACAGAAAAACTACAAAAAAGATCTTCAGTTCAGTCATTTCAGTTCAGCTGCTCAGTCATGTCTGACTCTGTGACCCGATGGATGGCAGCACACCAGGCCTCCCTGTCCATCACCAACTCCCGGCGTTTACCTAAATTCATGTCCATTAATTGGAGATGCCATCCAAACATCTCATCTTCTGGGTCCGCTTCTTCATCTGCCTTCAATTTTCCCCAGCATCAGGGTCATTTCAAATGAGTCAGTTCTTCACATCAGGTCGCTAAAGTATTGGAGTTTCAGCTTCAACATCAGACTTCGAATGAACACCCAGGACTGATTTCCTTTAGGATGGACTGGTTGGGTCTCCTTGCAGTCCAAGGGACGCTCAAGAGTCTTCTCCAGCATCACAGTTCAAAAGCATCAATTCTTCGGTGCTCAGCTTTCTTTATAGTCCAACTCTCACATCCGTACATGATCACTGGAAAAACCATAGCCTTGACTAGATGGACCTTTGTTGGCAAAGTAATGTCTCTGCTTTTTAATATGCTTTCTAACTTTCCTGCCAAGGGTTAAGTGTCTTCACTGCAGATGGCTTCAATTACCATCTGCAGTGATTTTGGAGCCCCCCAAAATAAAGTCTGCCACTGTTTCCACTCTTTCCCCATCTATTTCCCATAAAGTGGTAGGACCAGATGCCATGATTTTCGTTTTCTGAATGTTGAGCTTTAAGCCAACTTTTCCACTCTCCTCTTTCACTTTCATCAAGAGGCTTTTTAGCTCTTCTTTGCTTTCTGCCATAATGGTGGTGTCATCTGCATATCTGAGGTTATTGATATTTCTCCCGGCAATCTTGATTCCAGCTTGTGCTTCTTCCAGCCCAGTGTTTCTCATGATGTACTTTGCATATAAGTTAAATAAGCAAGGGGACAACATACAGCCTCGACGTACTCCTTTTCCTTTTTGGAACCAGTCTGTTGTTCCATGTCCAGTTCTAACTGTTCTTCCTGACCTGCATATAGATTCCTCAAGAGGCAGGTTAGGTGGTCTGGTATTCCCATCTCCCTCAGAATTTTCCACAGTTTATTGTGATCCACACAGTCAAAGTCTTTGGTATAGTCAATAAAGCAGAAATAGATGTTTTTTCTGGAACTCTCTTGCTTTTTCCATGATCCAGCGGATGTTGGCAATTTGATCTCTGGTTCCTCTGCCTTTTCTAAAACCAGCTTGAACATCTGGAAGCTCACAGTTCACATATTGCTGAAACCTGGCTTGAAGAATTTTGAGCATTACTTTACTAGCTTGTGAGATGAGTGAAATTGTATGGTAGTTTGAACATTCTTTGGGATTGCCTTTCTTTGGGATTGGGATGAAAACTGACCTTTTCCAGTCCCGAGGCTCCTGTAGAGTTTTCCAAATTTTCTGGCATATTGAGTGCAGCACTTTCACAGCATCGTCTTTAGAATTTGAAATAGCTCAATTGGAATTCTATCACCTCCACTAACTTTGTTCGTAGTGATGATTTCTCAGGCCCACTTGGCTTCACATTCCAGGATGTCTGGCTCTAGGTGAGTGATCACACCATCGTTATTATCTGGGTCATGAAGATCTTTTTTTGTACAGTTCTTTTGTGTATCCATCACAGTGATTGCAACAATTATGTGAGACAAAGATACAGACTGCTTGTCACTCCATGGGCACTTTTTCTCACTAATAATCTCTCCTTAGACTTTTGGTAGGTCATTGGATGTTGGGAGCCATGTTAGGCATAACTGACAAAATGGAGGCATGGCCCCAACCCCTTCTCATTGTTTTACAGGCTTGGGCCCAGGATGAAGGAGTTAGACCTTGTGATTCTGACTTGTTTTTTCCTCTTCTTGGCTGAGTTGACTGAAAAGGAATATTAAGGTGCTTATTGTTCTTGAGAGGAGCATGAGAAAGCACAAAGCCTTCTGCAGCTGTGCTCAGAGAATAATTCATAAAGTTAATAATTGACTTTTGTTTAAGGACTTGTACAAAAGAGTGTTCCAGGATGAGCACATAGGAGCCATGGGAGCTTGAAGCCATGGGAGGGATTGCTATCTGAAGCCTATTTGTGAGGAAAATGTTTATGGCAAAGGAGTTTATTGAATTTAGGGCTTAGAAATAATTAAAATAGTTAGAAGTTAAGGATTTAAGGAATGTTGTAATGTTAGCATATTTTACTATAGCTTATAGAGGTTAGGAATTTTAGAGATACTAATAGTTAGAAGCCTTTTTAAGAGATAGTGAGCTCAGGATGTTAGAGGCAAACAGGATTTATAAAGATAAGAAATAAAGTGAGGAATGTGGCATGAGTTACAATGTAATCACAAGCTAACTGTTGGACAGATAAGAGGAAGTAGATAATAGATGGTAAAGCTGATTCTGAGAGAATTGTTGAAGCAGGAACTCTGTTTGAAGGGCAACAATGATTTATGGAGATAATAAATCTGGGTGAGGGGGACTGAAAATGTCAAACCTCTGACCTAATGCTTTTGTAAAAGTTTAAAAGAAAATTTTAAACTTGAAATAAATGTGCAGTCGAAGAAAACTGAGAGGCTGCGTCATTACTAGCTAACACCATCCCTCCCGTCAGGTCGAATCCCTGGCTGCTGGACTCCAGCAACTGGCTACAAAAGACAAAAGTACTTGTATGGCACTGATGTCAGCTTGGGTTTACCTGTTTAGAGCACTAGCCTGAACAGAACAAAAACGCATGACATGTACCTTCATAGCCTTTAAAAAGAGCACTTTGAGTGACAGTATGGAACTGGGCCTGCAGTTGAGATCAGAAGAAGCGAATTCCCATAAGTTGGTTGTTTCTTTGGCTATAAGCTGTTTTTAGATGGTAAAAACACACTTTTTACCTTCCAAATCTATGTAATTCAAAACATTGCAAAGCCAGAAAACCACTTTGCTTTCTTTGTGGTTTTAAAGTGTTATGTTTGTTTCCTTTGTTCTAGGTTTTGATTTTTTGTTTTTCTAGCAATGCACTATTACCTCCAAATTTCATGGTCAACTACCACCACTTAGGTTTCCCATATAAAAATCAGTTTTTCTTTTTTTTTAAATCTTCTCTCTTGTAACATAATCAAGTATTCTAAAGCCATTATTTAAACATGGGTGCTAACACTTCTGGGAAATAAACAAGGCTGACATAATTTTGACAAGTTAATTTCTTTCTAAAATGTAACAGAAATTCTCAGTTTTAACTTAATGTTCAAAACTTTTAACTGTATCTTGTTTTCCAAAAATGCTACTTTAAGGAATTTTTCTCATATTCAAATAAGAAAAGAGGTTAAATTTTGTTTAAAAAGTACAGAATGATGAATCAGTTTCCAAAATACTTTAAAGTAGGTGAGAAACTCACTTGGGAAACGAGTTGCCTTGAAATGGATCATTGGACCAAGTACTGAAGACAACATATCCAACGTTGGGAACTATTTGAACTATGGTATATTCATTTCAAAAGAGAGAAAACAATTAGCACATTTGGAACATTGCAAGCAATACACTTTAGTGGTATCCATCCATAAATGGCAGAGACCATAACATAGAGAACCCTGCACATGGAAGTATTTCCTTAAACAAATATTGGTAATACTATTTTTTTAAAGACATCTAATTTTATGATAGTGCTTTAAGAGTGATAGGAATTTTCCCAATTGTTAAATGAATACCAGGTTTGAATGCCTTTTTCCAAGTTACCAAGTATGAATGCATTTCATGTTTGGTTATTTATGTTATAAAAATGTGTCATCTGAAACATTTCCCACATTACTGTTTCCCTGCTATAGCCATATGCCATCACTTATATATGCTTGCTATATCTTTCTTGCTGCTGGTTCAGAGCCTGTTTGTAAGTCATGTTTCATTAACTAACTCATAAATTGAAGAAATTTTAAAGAAAACTAGAAAGAGCCAACATTTCACTTTGGTATTACTTCATGCAACGGACTAGAAAGGTTTATCCCAAACATTTAAATGAATACTTCAGTAATTTAGTAGGTTAACATTTGAGAAACAAACATGAAATACACAAGGTCAAACTTTTAATACTCTCTGTAGGGAATCATACCATTCAAAGCCTTTGGTTTTATACTCAAGTAGATGTTAACGATTCTGTTATGTTCCTTCTCCAAAGTTGTAAAAAAGGCAGTTCTAAGTAGGAATTCCCATTGAAATATGGAAAACATAAATCTACATCTAAAAAAAACCGTTACGTGAGTATATTCTAATAGCATTCTGTTGCTAATCAAGTAGATGAGAATATAGCATTCATAGTTAACATTCATTTAAAACAGTAACACTGATATTTATAAATATTTGGCACAAGAAGGTGAGGATGGGATGCTTTGAGGGAATAGCATTGAAACATGTATGTTACCATGTGTAAAATAGATGACCAGTGCAAGTTTGATGCATGAAACAGGACTCCCAAAGCCAGTCCTCTGGGACAGAACAGAGGAATAGAGTAGAAGTGGGTGAGAGGGAGGTTCAGGATGGTGGGGGGGAACATCTGTATACCTGTGGCTGATTCGTGTTGATGTATGGCAAAAACCATCACGATATTGTAAAGTAATTATCCTCCAGTTAAAATAAATTGATAAATTGAAAAAAATTCATCCAACCTCAAGAAATTTAGATATATAAATATAATACATTTGTAAAGTCATTGTCTTGAATAATTAACAGTCAGCCTGTAGGAAAAAACTTTAAGCAAAAATTTTGAATGAGTGATAAAGCATCCAAAAATTGTATGAAAATAATCTGTGTCTCTGCATATGTGAAATAAGTTTTCATTAGATTTTTAAAGTATTCTGATCCAAATAGCAGTACATATTACTAAGTTTTGAGTTGTTCTTTTACAATTATTCTTTTAAATAAATTAATCTCATGAAATCTTGAGGCACATAAAATTTGCAAAGTATTTTATTGTCATAGGTGGTTGATATACTGAACAAGTGTAATACATGGGATGTTGGAAATCCAACTTTATGTTTTGTGTCTGTCACAGTGGGGGTAATTTTATCTACCTCCGGAGGAAAACTTGGCAGTACCTGTAAGTCCTACATTCTTTCTGAGTTATACAATGATAATAGAGATGAATCTAGGCTAAGACATTTATCAGCACTTAAGTTTCCCTTCAGAGACCTGACTTCTGCAGTCCCCTCCACTAGCCAAGGCCTGCAGAGCACCTGAAACCAGCTGTCTTTAGGGGAAGGAGGAGGAAGTTAGTTCCTGTTCTTTTTCTCCTAGGGTCTCCCATCAAGCTAGCTACTATTTTTAGGTACTTTCAGCTTTGCAGAGAAGGCAAAGTGGGTGGAAAGGAAAGAGAGTTCATGGTAAAGAGTAGCTATTAGACATGGCCGTCAATACTGTTAAAAGCAGTCCTTTGCTCTCCAAGAAGAACAGATGTCTAAAACTGCTTTTCTTACAGTAGGGATGTCATATAAAATATAGGATGCTCAGTTAAATTTCAATTTCAGATAAATAACACATAAGTTTTCAGTGTAAATATGTCCCAAACATTGCATAAGATAAACTTATATGAAAAACCTATGTGTTGTTTATTTGAAATTCTAACTTAACTGAATGTTCTATGTTTTAATTTCTTACATCTGGCAACTGTAGGATTCATGAGTGTTTGTGTAATCTTTAGACACCCTTTGCCAGCTGCAATTTTCTAGGACTTTAGTCCCACATTTTTAACTTGGCCCAACTTTGATTTTTCACTTTATACAGACCCTTGTACTTTGAACTTTTTTTTTTTTTTTGCATTGCCCTTCTTTGGGACTAGAATGAAAACTGACCTTTTCCAGTCCTGTGGCCACTGATGAGTTTTCCAAGTTCACCAGCATATTTAGTGCACCACTTTAACACCATCATCTTTTAGGATATGAAATAGCTCAACTGGAATTCCATCACCTCCACTAGCTTTGTTGGTAGTAATGCTTCCTAAGGCCCACTTGACTTTATACTCCAGGATGTCTGGCTCTGGGTTAGAGTGAGCACACAATAGTGGTTATCTGGGTTACTGAGACCTTTTTTGTACAGTTCTTCTGTGTATTCTTGCCATCTCTTCTTATTTTCTGCTTTTGTTAGGTCCTCACTTTTTCTGTTCTTTATTGTGTCCATCTTTGCCTGAAATGTTCCCTTTGTATCTCTAATTTTCTTGAAGAGATTGCTAGTCTGTTTCATTTTATTTTTCTCTTGTTTTTCTTTGCATTGTTTACTTAAGAAGGTTTTTGTATCTCTCCTTGCTATTCTTTGGAACTCTGCATTTGAATGAATTTATCTTTCTTTTTCTCCTTTGCCTTTTGCTTCTCTACTTTTCTCAGCTATTGGTAAGTCTTCTGCAAAAAACTATTTTTCCTTTTTGCATTTCTTTTTCTTGGTGATAGTTTTGGTCACCTTGTCCTGTACAATGTTATGAACCTCCATCCATAGTTCTTCAGGTACTCTGTCTTACAGATCTAATCCCTTGAATCTATTTGTCATCTCCACTGTATAATCATAGGGATTGGATTTAGGTCATACCTGAATGGTCTAGTGGTTTTCCCTGCTGCTGCTGCTGCTGAGTCGCTTCAGTCGTGTCTGACTCTGTGTGACCCCATAGACGGCAGCCCACCAGGCTCCACCATCCCTGGGATTCTCCAGGCAAGACTACTGGAGTGGGATTGCCATTGCCATCTCCAGTGGTTTTCCCTACTTTCTTCAATTTAAAATTTTGCAATTAGGAACTCATTATCTGAGCCACACTCAGCTCCCAGTCTTGTTTTTGTTGTGTAGAGCTTCTCCATCTTTGGCTGCAAAGAATATAATCAATCTCAGTTTGATATTGGCCATTTTGCAATTTCCATGTGTAGAATCATTCCTTGTGTTGTTGGAAGAGAGCTTTTTCTATGACCAGTGCATTCTTTTGGTAAACTCTGTTAGCCTTTGCCTTGTTCATTCTGTACTTCAAGGTCAAATTTGCCTGTTACTCCAGGTATCTCCTGACTTCTTACTTTTGCTTCCAGTCCCCTATGATGAAAAGGACTTCTTTTTTTGGTGTGAGTTCTGGAAGGTCTTATAGGTCTTCACAGAACCATTCAACTTCAGCTTCTTTTGCATTTGTAGTTGGGACATAGACTTGGATTACTGTGATAATTAAATGATTTTCCTTGGAAACAAACTAAGGTCATTTTGTTAGTTTTGAGATTGCACCCAAGTATTGCACTTTGGACTCTTCTTGGCAATAAAGGCTATTCCATTTCTTCTAAGGGAAGGATATAATAGTCATCTGAATTAAATTCACCCATTCAGTTCTCTATGGCATAACATTTTTCATACATTTTCGACAAAGTCATCCTTAGACAAATAAAGCTATTGCTAAATTTTTCATTTGTGGGAGTTTTGGAAAAAACTCATTCTTATAATTAAAATAGAATGAGGAAAGTCTATAGAGATGGAGCTGTAGCATTTTTCTTGTGGACAAACTTTTTTTGTTGTTTTTAAATCCATAAGGAATNGTCTATAGAGATGAAGCTGTAGCATTTTTCTTGTGGACAAACTTTTTTTGTTGTTTTTAAATCCATAAGGAATTTTCTTTATATAAGCGTTCACATATGAATTAAAATATTTGAATTCACAATCAGGCTTACTTAATCTGAGACATAGTGAGCTCACCAAGAGCAACAAAATTATAATTTGAATTGCTAAAAAATGACTTCCATGTTACTTTGAAGGAGCATAGCTATTGTGTCATTTAGGTATAATTTAGGTGTATGTGCCTTTTTCCCAGCTTCCATGCTCCTTGAACCTTTTTATCAGAGCTGACAGGTTTTATGAAAATTATGACAGGAAAAAACAATTATTAACTATAAACATTTGGTATTGAATTGCTTTATAATCACATTAATTTTCTTTATCATCCTGTTTAGTGAATATGTTGAAAAGCAGAACTGCACTGAATGTAGAAAACAAGACTAATTGGAGTTAGATGGAGTGTTTTCTTGCTGCTTCCAAAAGCCCTTCAGCAATATTATTTGAACACAGTCTAGATTTATTTTTCCAATAATTATAAATTAAAAAAACAACAACTCATGGTCCTTATATAGAAATTTGTATCAAACATCTTAAAAATAAATCATGTAGTAATCAATTAGTGGCTTCTGGCTACAATATAGATATCTGCAATGTATAAATGTGTTAAAAGATCATACTGATAGATCTAACATATAATATTAACTTTAACATGGTTAAAAAATTTTAAATCAGTCTGAACCATGGGAAAATACAATAAATTAACCCAGGAGAAAGAACTTTTAAATCTCTAAATTTTATGAAATTCTCAAATTGTCTAAAGAAGGTATGGAACCTCAGTCTGAGTTTGAAGCACCTTATGAGCTTCCCTCGTAGCTCAGCTGGTAAAGAATCCACCTATAATGCAGGAGACCCCGGTTTGATCCAGAATACCCACTCCAGTATTCTTAGGCTTCCCTGGTGGCTCCATAAAGAAAACTTGCCTGCAGTGCAGGAGACCTGGGTTGGGAAGATCCCCTGGAGAAGGGAATGGTTACCCATTTCAGTATTCAGGACTGGAGAGTTTCATGGACAGAGGAGCTGTTCCATGGACAGACCAGACATGACTGAATGACTTTCACTTTCAAACTTTCATATTAAAAATATTAATGAATTTAATTGGTATTATCAAATGCATCTCTAAAGTATGAAGCAGAACTCTAGTCAGTTAATAGCAACACATTGTAATTTATCCAGGAGAGCACCATGAAGAATGTTATGATAAAGAAAACACAGAAGAGATAAATATCTGTATTCGGAACAAAGTGGAACTGTGAAGCACAAATGATAGTCTCTCTAAATAGAAATGGAACTCCTGTCTACATGAGTCACAGTCCTCATGTGTTTATATAAAGTTATTGATCTAACNTCATGAAATAAATTACTACCTTTACTCTGAATAATTTCCCTATAGTAGACAGTCACCTTTATATTAATTCATAAAAGTTGATCAACTTGTTAAGTGGCTTATGAGAATTATCAAGTACTCTTGCTGCTGCAAGCAGAGCTGCTGTGTTTGCTGTAACTACTGTTATCCATAGAAAGCACTTGCAAAAATCAGGACAGAACTAACATTTCTCTTTCTGACCATTGCTACTTCATTCCTCAGTTTAAAGCAAGAGGAGAGTTGCTCTGCATTTGATTTTTGATTCTCTCAAAAATATCCTTAGATTCTCTCAAAAATCTGAAGCTTTAAAGCTATAAAACTACCTTCTTCCTTTTACACAATAAAACTGAGTAAAACATCATTTAACACCCCAAAAATATCTTCTGTGTAGTAAAAATAAAGCTAGGACAAGAAAAATACAAAGAACCACCAATATCTCACACTGTACTTGACATGTTGTCATAGTAGCTACCAATCTTTAGTCTGTTTATACCCTTTCTTCTTCACTTAGTTGAGAAATTTTCCCTGAGTTATCTCACCCATTCCCATAACTTTAGCTATTTTACAGTTTCTGAAAACTCTCAAATTTTTGTCTTTAGCACAGATAACACCTGACCCTATCTATATTCAGCTGCCTATTATATAGATCCCACTTAGAAGGAGTATAGGCAACCTGAACTAAACATATCCAAAACAGTTTACTGATTTTTCTTTTTTGATATTTATTCCTCCTTCTCAATATCAACTTGATAATATCTTCCTTTTTATTATCACAGATACATGTTATATATTCTTATTATAGCCCTTATTGAATTGTACAATGATATTTCCCTGTATGACTTAATATATGATGATTATAAATTCCTTAAAATCAAGGTTTAATTGTTTTCTTCCAGTGTTATTGAGATATGATTGACACAGAGAAACTAGATATTTAAGGTGTACAGTGCAGTAATTTGACTT
>SJYQ01096212.1:16366-33044 GCA_006410935.1 Redunca redunca
ATAAAGTGATAATCAACTTAAGTTTAATGAACATGACTCAGCTAAAAATTAAATATAAAAAATTTCCTTATGAAATTTAATCTCTGAAATACTCTTAGAATTTAATCTCTGAAAGACTTTCATATATAATGCACTACAGTGCAAATTATATTTATCATTCTGTACGTTACATCCCTAGTACATGTTTATCTTATAAATGAAAACTTGTACCTTTTGACTGCCTTTATCCAATTCATTATACCCCACCGATAGGAACAACATATCTAACTACTTTTTCTAGTTTTTGTTTGTTTTGTTTTGAACTATAATTGACCTAAAACACTTATTAATTCTTGTTGCACAATATAGTGATTCCACATTTCTATACATTTCAAAATGATCATCATGGTAAGCCTAGTTACTATATGTCACCATACAAAGATATTGCATCCTCGACTATATTCTCTTTACTGTAAATTTTATACCTGTGACTCATTTATTTCATAGTTAGAAGTTATGTATCTCTTTTTCTCCGTCACTCATTTCTCTCCTTATACCAACCACTTCCCCTCTAGCAACTACCCTCTTGTTCTCTGGATTTTTTACTCATTTCTGTTTTTTTCATTTTATTTTTAGATTACAGATATAGGTGAAACTATACAGTGTTTGTATTTCTCGGACTTATTTTACTTAGCATAAGGCAATCTAAGTCTATTCATGCTGTTCCAAATGGCAACATTTCATTCTTTTTTATGGCTAAGTACTATTCTACTGTACATTTGTACAGTGCTACTTCTTTATGCTGTTGTTGTTGAGTATTTAATACATCACATTTATTAAGACATGTAGGTAGAGTAGAACCTTTGTTATCTTTTTTGCTTTTTGTTATGTCCTAAGCTTTTCACATTAAAATAATTCAAAGAATCTAATATACTTGTGCTTCTTTATCCATTCACCTACTTCTGGGCACTTAGCTTGCTTCCATATCTTGCCTACTGTACCATCTGAGCCACCAGGGAAGCGAATAGAAGGGTACATACATCTTTTCTAAGTAATATTTTCATTTTCTTCACACAAATGCCAAGGAGTAGAATGAATCATTTAATAGTTCTACTTTTAATGTTTAGAGGAATCCTCATGTTTTCCACAGTGGCTGCACCAATTTACATTCCCACCAACTGTACATAAGTGTTATGTTTTCTCTATATGCTCATCAATACTTGTTATTTGTTCTTTTTTTAATAACAACTCTGGCAGATGCAAGATGATATCTCATGTGGTTTTGATTGATATTTCCCTAGCTAATAGTGATGCTGAGCATCTTTTCATGTGTCTGTTGGCCATCTGCATGTCTTCTTTGGAAAAATGTCTGTTTAGATCATCTGGCCATTTTAAAAATATTTTATTGGCCATGTTGCATGAAATGTGGAATCCTATTGCCCAAACCAGTGATAAAACTCCACCCCTTGCATTGGAAGTGTGGGGTCTTAGCCAGTTGACTGCCAGAGAAGTCTCCTCTGACCCTTTTAAAGTTGGATTGTTTATGTTTTATTCTTTTGATGTTGAATTGCATCAGTTCTTTGTATATTATGGATATTAGGCTTTTATTGAATATCTCATAAAGTAGCTCTTTTGTTTTCTTGATAGTTTATCTGAGTTCTCTACTCTGTTACATTCGTGTATGTGTTTTTGTGCCAGTATCATACTGTTCAATTTTGTAGTACTGTTTGAAATAAGGGGTAAGATATCTCAGGTTTATTTTTCTTTTTCAAGATTGTTTTTAGCTACTCTAGGTTTTTTGCATTTCCATACAAATTTTAAAATTCTGTGTTCTAGTTCTCTGAAAAGCGCTATTGGTATTTTGATGGGAATTTCATTGAACAGGTAAATCGCTTTGCATAAAATAGTTGGTCATTGTAAAAAATATTAATTTTTCCAATCCATGAACATGGTGTACCTTTCATCTGTGTAGTCTTCAGTGTCTTTCATCAGTGTCTGGCAGTTTCTCAGTGCATATCTTATGTCTCATTGTTGTTGCTGTTTTTCAGTCACTCAGTCTAGTCCAACTCTTTGTGATCCCATGGACTGCAACACTCTAAGCTTCCCTGTCCTTCACCATCTCCCAGAGTTTGATCAAACTTATGTCCACTGAGTAGGTGATGGTATCCAAATATCTCATCCTCTGTCATCCCCTTCAATATTTCCCAGCATCAGGGCCTTTTCCAGTTAGTCAGTTCTTTGCATCAAATGGTCAAAGTGTTGGAGTTTGGCATTAGTCCTTCCAATGAATATTCAGGGTTGATTTACTTTAGGATTGACTGGTTTGATATCCTTGTAGTCCAAGGGACTCTCAGGAGTCTTCTCCAACCCCACAGTTCAAAAGCATCTATTCTTTGGTGTTGAGCTTTCTTTATGCTCCAACTCTCCATACATGACTAGTGGAAAAAAACATAGCTTTCACTATAAGAACGTTTGTTGGAAAATTAATGTCTCTGATTTTTTATCTACTGCCTACATTTGTCATAGATTTTCTTCCAAGGAGCAATTTTCTTTTAATTTCATGGCTGCAGTCACCATCTGCAGTGATTTTGGAGCACAAGGAAATAGTCTGTCACTGTTTCCATTGTTTTCCCCTCTATTTGCCATGAAGTGATGGGACTGTATGCCATGATCTTACTTTTTTGAATGTTGAGTTTTAACAGAGATTACATAACTTAAATAGTTGTTGTTTAAAAGTATTTCAAGTCAACTTTGCTCAAAGTATGGGGGGATACAAATGCATCAGATATAGATCCTTAATTCATTGAGCTTCCATTATAACTGGAAAAATATAGTGAAATAATTAATTGATTATTTCTTTCACCAAACAATGGACATGTTATATCATGAGAAAGAGGTAAGAACATGAGTAAAGGCAACAATGGAACATCCTAGAGAGAAAAGTCTAGTTCAGGTTACCAGGATGGCAGACTATGTAATAGAAATTAGACTTGGAGAAGCCTCCTAGGGCCTGGCATGCCAGAATAGAGAGATGAAACTTCATTCTGCAGTCAGAGATACTAAACTTTTATGAGCAAAGAAACAGAAAATTAGACCTTCAGGAATGCAAATCTCCCAGCAATGTACAGATAGCTTGCATTAGGAAGAGTGAGATGTAGTGAATTCAGATTCAACAAGTATAGCAATAGCTCAGAAGGTGAAATCCAGGGTCAAATCAAGGATGATAGCAATAGTGAAAGAAGGAGGAACAGATGGAGAAAATATTCTGAATAAATGGGACAGGACTTGGAAATGAGTAAACTGTAGGTTAATGTAAAATGAGATCTCAAGAGGGAAAGTAATGCTTTCAAGTCTGAGTAACCTGGATAGTAAGAGAAGGGATAGAAACTAAAGTAGGAAACTCAGGAAAAAGAGGATTAGCAGTGGGAAGTGTGATAGAGTCAGTTTGTACATTTAATTCTATTATACAAATGTGGTATCTGTGTAGAAGTAACAAGCAGATGATAAAAATTATTTGTGTGCACCTGCACACACATGCACCATGCATGTTTGCAAGAGTACAAGGAAGAAAGTAAACTGATTTTGTGCTTTCCCAGCTTTGAAAATAAAATATCTATCTCTGGAAACACTACTCATTAGTCTAGCATTACTACATCTTTCCTCCTCAACTTTAGCCCATGATACAATTTTATGAATGCATCACAGGCATAAGGTAGTCTGTTCTTCTAACTCTACTACTATTCTAAGTCTCTCATTTAATTTTCATTATACAACTCTTTGTCCCATTTAATAGTCCTTCTATTATTCCTTTTATTTTTCTTATAACTTGAATAGGCATTTTTAAGGACTAGATATCAACATAATATGAACACAATTTTTAGCCACCTATAGTTATTGTGGGGCTTCTCAGGTGGTGTTATTGGTAAAGAATCTGCCTGCCAATGCAAGAGGTACAGGAGACATGGATTCGATCTCTGGGGCAGGAAAATCCCCTGGAGAAGAAAATGGAAACACACTCCAGTATTCTTGCCTGGAAAATCCCATGGCCAGAAGAGCGTGGAGGGCTATAATCCATGGGGGTGATAAAGAGTTGGACACGACTGAGCATGCATGTACCCGATAGTCATTTTGAGGTCTCTGATGTAATATCAAGGATATAATTAGGAAGTTATATCAAGCATTGAAAATAATCACCAATTCTGAAAAAGTTAAGGAATAAATTACTGCAAATAGTAAGGAATTGACTATAACTACAGGAGCATACTATTTCAGCTATATAACCACATGAGTTGAAATGCCTCAAAGTTCAGTAAAAACTTGGACACATGGAGGTCAAAATCCAGGGATAAACTTAAAAATGTTCAGACATTTAGTTCAATAAGCCCAAAAGTGGAAAAAAAATGCATTAGGAAGTCCATGAATTGCCTCCACTTATGTGCTTGGTCTTTTTATCTGTGGCCCGTATGACAGCACAGTCTCATTCAGCCAAACTGCTTTGATTCTGGCTAAGAACTAAGAGTACAAAAGAACTTGAATATATGGGAAATTGGTGGGTTCAAGTGTGGGGCAAGCAATTGGTATGAAAATAAGGGAAAGTTTAAAAGTTCATACTGTAAACCAATTTTCCCTTTCCTATTAAAAACTAGTGGGATAGAAATCTGTTTCCAAATAAGCCTTTTTGAAATCACAGCTAGAGATTGCAAACATACTGTTTAGCTGGTAGGCCTACTTTGTCTTCTTTCTGTAACTGGATAGGTACTTCTGTTGGATTAAAGATAAAAATACATTGGAAAGTGCTACACAGTATGAACCCAGTGGTTAATGGCATTTTGTGCACACAAAATCTAAAGAATCTTTTTAAAAATTGTAAGCACGGAGGAAACGTAAAAAAATTTTCACTTCCTTCTCTTTCTATACTTCATATCAATAATGCAGATATCAGGGATAAAGAATGGAGTAAAATATTAAATACATATCTGTACACACACAGGAAGTGCCCTGTATATGAACAAGTTCCTTTCTGAGACTGTGTTCATGAGTCCAGTTTGTTCAAAAATCTCCAACAAAATTAGCCTAGGTACCCAACTAACACAATCGGCTATATGGTACTCACAGTAATTGGTTTGTAAAATTTTCACACAAATAATACATAAAAAACAAATACAAAAAATAAACACTTTTAATATCATAGCTCAGTTTAGTTCAGTCCCTCAGTTGTGTCTGACTCTTTCTGAACCCATGAACTGCACCATGCCAGACCTGTCCATCACCAACTCCTAGAGCTTGCTCAAACTCATGTCCATCGAGTGAATGATGCCATCCAACCAACTCATGCTCTGTTGTCCCCTTCTCCTCCTGCCTCAATCTTCAGCTTCAGGGTCTTTTCCAGTGAGTCAGTTCTTCGCATCAGGTGGCCAAAGTATTGGAGCTTCAAGTTCAACATCAGTCCTTGAATATTCAGGACTGATTTCCTTTAGGATAGGTTGGTTGGATCTTCTTGCTGTCCAAGGGACTTTCAAGAGTCTTTTCCAACACCACAGTTCAAAAGCATAAATTCTTCAGCCCTCAGCTTGCTTTATACTCAAACTCTCATATCCATACATGACTATTGGAAAAACCATAGCTTTGACTGGATGGAACTTTGTCTGCAAAGTAATAACTCTGCTTTTTAATATGCTGTCTAGGTTGGTCATAGCTTTTCTTCCACAGAACAAGTGTCTTTTAATTTCATGGCTGCAGTCACCATCTGCAGTGATTTTGGAGCCCAAGAAAATAAAGTCTGTTACTGTTACCATTGTTTCTCCAACTATTTCCCATGAAGTGATGGGACCAGATGTCATGACCTTAGTTTTTTGAATGTTGAGTTTTAAGCTAGTTTTTCCACTCTCCTTTTTCACTTTCATCAAGAGCATCTTTAGTTCCTCTTCACTTTCTGCCATAAGGGTGGTGTCATGTGCATATCTGAGGTAATCAATATTGCTCCTGGCAATCGTGATTCCAGATTGTGATTCATCTAGTCCAGCATTTTGCATGATGTAATTTGCATGAAAGTGAAATTGAGTCGCTCAGTTGTCTCTGGCTCTTTGCCACCCCATGGACTATATGGTCCCTGTGATTCTCCAGGCCAGAATACTAGAGTGGGTAGCCTTTTCTTTCTCCAGGGATCATCCCAACCCAGGGATTGACCCCCAGGTGTTCCACATTTCAGGCAGAGTCTTTACCAACTGAGCCACAAGGGAAGCCACAAAAGAAGCACTCTGCCTTGAATTTAAAAAAGCAAGGTGGCCATGTACAGTCTTGACGGACTCCTTTCCCAAATTGGAACCAGTCTATTGTTCCATGTGTGATCTACACAGTCAAAGGCTTTAGCGTAGTCAATAAAGCTGTTGTTTTTCTGGAATTCTCTTGCTTTTTCTATGATCCAATGGATATTGGAAGTTCTATCTCTGGTTCCTCTGCCCTTTCCAAATCCAGCTTGAATATTGGAAAGTTCTTGGTTCACACACTGTTGAAGCCTGGCTTGGAGATTTCTAAGCATTATTTTGCTAGAATGTGAGAAGAGTGCAATTGTGCAGTAGTTTGAACATTCTTTGCAATGCTTTTCTTTGGTATTGGAATGAAAACTGACCTTTTCCAGTCCTGTGGCCATGCTGAGTTTTCCAAATTCACCAGCATGTTGAGTGCACTACTTTAACACCATCATCTTTTAGGATATGAAATAGTTCAGCTGGAATTCCATGGCTTCCATTAACTTTCTTTGTAGTGATGCTTTCTAAGGCCGACTTGCTTCACACTCCAGGATATCTGACTCTAGGTTAGTGATCACACCATCATGGTTATCTGGGTCATTAAGATCGTTTCTGTATAGTTCTGTGTATTCTCGCCACCTCTTCTTAATATCTTCTGTTTCTGTTAGGTTCTGTACAGTACCTTAAAATGTACAGGATTACAGTACAATAGCTGGTATATAGGTGTTCACAATCAAGTGAAATGGCAAGAAGAGTTACTGACTGGAGGAAGGAGAGGAGAAAGGAAATGGTAGAGGTGAAGCATCATTAGCAATAGGAGATGGAAGACAAGCTGCAATTTCTCTCATGCCTAATGCTAATGGCACAAATTCCTGGATTTAATTCTATATAACCTCTTTAAAAGATGATTCAGTTATGTTTGGGTAGTAGCTTTTTTCCTCATCACAGATGACACATAGATGACATAGATGATAGTACTGGATTGCATTCTGAATGGTTGCTGCAATTTTCATGTATTGTTCTATGTTTGGGTCCTGTGCCTCAAAAACAGTGCCTCCTCAAATAAAGAAATCCCCTTGCCATTTCCTTTGTTGTGACACTTTCCTTAGCCATACCATCTACATCACTGTTGCTTTACACTAGCTTTTGGGCACCATGGGCTTGGAATAAACATACTGTACTATAGCACCAAAAAAAAAAAAAAGATGTCTTTTTCATTATAGGGGACTGGAATGCAAAAGTAGGAAGTCAAGAAACACTTGGAGTAACAGGAAACTTTGGTTTTGGAATACGGAATAAAGCAGGGCAAAGGCTAATAGAGTTCTGCCAAGAGAACGCACTGGTCATAGCAAACACCCTCTTCCAACAACACAAGAGAAGACTCTACATATGGACATCACCAGATGGTCATCACTGAAATCAGGTTGATTATATTATTTGCAGCCAAAAATGGAGAAGCTCTATACAGTCCACATAAACAAGACCAGGAGCTAACTGTGACTCAGATCATGAACTGCTTACTGCCAAATTCAGACTGAAATTTAGGTATGACCTAAATCAAATCCCTTATGATTATACAGTGGAAATGAGAAATAGATTTAAGGGACTAGATATGATAGACAGAGTGCCCGATGAACTATGGATGGAAGTTCGTGACATTGTACAGGAGACAGGGATCAAGACCATCCCCATTGAAAAGAAATGCAAAAAAGCAAAATGGCTGTCTGGGGAGGCCTTACAAATAGCTGTGAAAAGAAGAGAAGTGAAAAGCAAAGGAGAAAAGGAAAAATAATTCCATTTGAATGCAGAATTCCCAAGAATAGCAAGGAGAGATAAGAAAGCCTTTTCAGTGATCAATGCAAAGAAATAGAGGAAAACAAGAGAATGGGAAAGACTAGAGATCTCTTCAAGAAAATTATAGATACCAAGGGAACATTTCATGCAAAGATGGGCTCGTTAAACACCAGAAATAGTATGGACCTAACAGAAGCAGAAGATATTAAGAAGAGGTGCCAAGAATACACAGAAGAACTGTATAAAAAAGATCTTCATGAACTACATAATCACGATGGTGTGATCACTCACCTAGAGGCAGACATCCTGCAATGTGAAGGCAAGTGGACTTTACTGTGAACAAAGCTAGTGGAGGTGATGGAATTTAAGTTGAGCTATTTCAAATCCTGAAAGATGATGCTGTGAAAGTGCTGCACTCAATATGCTAGCAAATTTGGAAAACTCAGCAGTGGCCACAGGACTGGAAAAGGTCAGTTTTCATTCCAATCCCAAAGANGTCCCATCACTTCATGACAAATAGATGGAGAAACAGTGGAAACAGTGTCAGACTTTATTTTTGGGGGCTCCGAAATCACTGCAGATGGTGATTGCAGCCATGAAATCAAAAGATGCTTACTGCTTGGAAGGAAAGTTATAACCCACCTGATAGCATATTAAAAAGCAGAGACATTACTTTGCGAACAAATGCCCATCTAGTCAAAGATATGGTTTTTCCAGTGGTCATGTATGAATTGTGAGAGTTGGACTGTATTGATGCTTTTGAACTGTCATCTTGGAGACAGTTGGAGAAGACTTTTGAGAGTCCCTTGGACTGCAAGGAGGTCCAACCTTTCCATCTTAAAGGGGGTCAGTCCTGGGTGTTCATTGGAAGGCCTGATGCTGAGGCTGAAACTCCAATACTTTGGCCACCTCATGAGAAGTGTTGACTCATTGGAAAAGACCCTAATTCTGCAAGGGATTGGGGGCAGGAGGAGAAGGGGACGACAGAGGATGAGATGGCTGGATGGCATCACCGAGTCAATGCACATGGGTTTATGTGAACTCCGGGAGTTGCTGATGGACAGGGGGACCTGGTGTGCTGTGATTCATGGGATTGCAAAGAGTCGGACATACTGAGTGACTGAACTGAACTGAACTATAGCCCTCTGTGAAGTACTGTGAAGTAAAGTACACAAAAGTTTAACCACTTGTAGAGGATGATAACATACACCAGAAATGTAAACTAACTTATGTGATAGGACATGCTAATGCATATTCCCATCCTGGAAAGTTTGTAACTTGAAGGTTCTAATATAGGAAACTTACTGTAGACACACATACACACTTTGTACATTATCTGAATATATATATATATAAACTTAGAAATACTCTTAGATAACTCTGCATTGACCTCTGATTGTATGATTTCTTGGGTCCAGCACTGGAGTAAATAGGTGGATTACATATAAAAAACATTGGCAGATGGTGGCTCTTTATGTGCATGTGGGTATATGTAGATCAAGAATTCAGTTTTGATCATTTGACTGTGATACTTGGAGAGAATCCATATGAAGAAGCCTATATAACGTGTGTTGTCCATATGGGCCTGAAGCTCAAAGGTATGGTTTATTTTGAATATATAAATTTTAAACTTAAGGGAATATTTCTGGTGAAGCTGAACAATGAAATTGGAAAATATTTCCTATGGAAATTTAGTGGATTATAAAGAAAACAAAGATCAGGACCTAAGGAATTGTAAAGAGGGAGAAAATAGCAAACAAGACTGAAATGGGATAGTTAAGAAAAGTACACAAAGGTATCACAAGGGAGTATGGCACTAGAAAAACCAAAAATGGAGTCTTTTGGTAAAAGAGAACCTTAAAACGTAGAGGCTCTGGATCAGCTTGTTTTGGGTGAGCTTGGAAGTAAGAAACCAGAAGTATTAAAACAGATCCAGTAAATGAGTGTTTTCTTTGAAGAAGAGAGAAAAGCCATGCAGTGGTAGCTAAAGAGTAATAGGATTCTTGGGATGACAGTATTAAATGGGAAGACTAAAGTGGTTTAAATGCTATTGAGAGGATATAGCAGAATTGAAGAAATTGTGGGCACAGGAGAGTGAACATTTTAAGGCTTCTGTAAAGGAGAGAGGAAATATGTGATCAGTATTTTAGGGTTCTTAGCTGCAAAAAAAAAAAAAAAATCACTTTCCTAATTTGTAGAACCTCTGTCACGTTTATGTCCAAGTTGTAAGGCAGGTGGAAATTTGAACCTTGTGTTACATTACAGAGGCAAGTCTCATAACGTGATTTTATAAAATATAGAAGGATATTAAACATGATGGACATCCAATATAGAAGAGATATCTACTATAAGAGCCAACACATGGCTGGGAGAATGAGCCTTAGTAGCTTAGGTATTCTCTGTGGTACAGAAAGAAGAAATAATAAATTGATGAGGATCTGAAAGTTAGTTTTGGGAGATGCCATTGGACGGTAATGATTTCTCTCAGAGAAGCAGGACATAAACTCATTCTCTGAGACTGCAGGGAGAGTGATGATCTGTGGCCTGGCAATGTGGAGATTTAAAATGGTTATTGTGGAGACTGAGAAAGAAGGCTGAAAAAGCAGACATAACATTTATGAACTGTGTAGATATTTTCACAGTAAGATGGTGACTATGAATTTATAACTTTTCCAATTAAATGACTTTATTTTTAAAGAACCACAAGAGACAGGATGGTGACATGGAAAAAATAGATTCCCAGGTTTCAATTTTATTTGGAAGTCATGTAAAATGATAGAGAAGACCAGGAGGTTAAATAGACTAGAGGTGAGTCATAGATGTACAAATCCCAAATAAGCTTGAATAACCATCATTGCAATTAGCTAGGGTTATGGTGTAACACCTGAAGTGTAGTTGAGGAATTAGGCACATAAAGAAAGATCCCATATGATGTGAGTTGGCCTGTTATTCTAGCCCATCAATGGTTTTTGACTTTGATTTTTCATCCCTCGTATTCACTTCCCCCCCCTGTGTTTGTTGCAGCTAGAAATTTGATAAACAGACTACATCTCCATCCAAATACCTGCTGAAGAAGTTGAGCAGGACAAGTTAATTATATGGCCCTATAATGTGCTAAAGAAATTAACCCAAATGCTTAGATACATGGACTTGAATAATCCTTTTTCTCAGTGACAGAATCATAGAATTTTAAAAGCTACTCCCATAACCTTCCTTCCTAATTCTTTCATAGCTGAGCAAGAAGATGCTTAAGGAAGTTACATGATTTTCTCAAAGTCACCAACTAGGTGTTCAGGATCAGAACTAAGTTTTCTGACAACTGAGGCTGGGATTGGTTTCTCTTCCCACAATACTCCTTTCCCTTATATGATTCAAATTCTTTTCAAATTAGAAGATTTCTATATTTTAAGTAAATTTTTATTTTCTATTAATGAATGTAGAATAAGATTACTATGCCTTCAGTCAAACTACTCCACTTTTAAGCAGCTCTTTTTAATACAACTAACTACTATAGATGAGATCCGAGGGAGAATGTTACATTCACATCATATGTCTGTATCCTAAGATTATAGTTAAGAGATAAATATTTCTTTGGAATCATGACAACACCAATGAAAATTAAGCTGAAATTTGAGTTCTGTAATTATAAGCACATTTTGATTCTGTCTGTTCCTTAAGGCTATGTTGACTGGAAACTGCAAACTGTCCTTATAGCTATTGACTGATTAAAAAAAAAAAAGTATTTATTCATAGTCAACATTCAAACTGCAATATACAAAATTTTATTTTAAAACTTTTCTGAACTGTAAGTTTAATTATAAATGGTGTTAGACTATTTAGACTTATAAAGTTTATAAAGTTTTATAAGAGTATCTCTATATTTTTTCCAGTTAGGAACAAATTAGAATTTAGATTTAAGGATGTTTTCACACTCATTTAATTACTGCAGTACTATAGCATAGGTTTTGAAAGCCATTTGGGGTTTACAGTTCAGCTCTGTTACAGTACAGTTGTGATTGTCAGAGAGGGCCAAGTAGTCTTTCCAGGTTCAGTTTACTCACATGAAAATTGGGATGATATAACCTGCCTCAGTGGGCTGTGAGAAGTAAATAACTATATGATATTTTGAAGTGTAAAGAACAATTGCTGTTTTATGGTATAAGATGCATTTTTTGAGTTCCTAGAATAAGAAGAATGGAGGTAAAAATCCTACACAATAATATGTTCTTTTTGTCTGGATGAAGTCAGTTTCAACTATGAATTTCACCATGGTAATGCAGCAAACAGAATTATAGTATTTGTACTGCAAAATGTGACCATGACTATTTTCTTTTGTATACTGTAAACAAAGAAGAATACAGAGCATTGCTCACCACTCTGTTCTACAAGGGTCAACCCACTGCAGTTGCCAACTGACATTGGCCCCCCAGGGAGAATTCAGGATGGAATCAAGATAAAGCCTTCTGTGCTTTGGATAAGCAGCCCCTAGATGGTTAGATATATATTTATGGAAGGATTTCAATGATTCCAGAGTCTTGCATGTTTTCATACATAGAAAGCACTAAGATAATTAACTTGAGATATTTGTTCTTTATGACTAACAGCAACCTTTTAAAGATGTGTGCTTGACTACATGTATTTCCCAGCCAAAAATTATACATATATATATATATATACTGGTTCTTCTCCAACATTTTCACAGAAGTTCCTCAGAGCTATCTTGGGCTATGGTTCTCAGTAAGATCCTAAGTAAAACTTAAACTCACAACTGTTATGTTGTGTGCTTTTCTTTAAGTCAAAAACATTCACTATTAAGTGTGAAACTATCTTGTTGCTTATAGTCTTGCTTAAAAATGGTTATAAAATTGCAGACATCAGTCTTCTCAGGAGTTGACAAGCAGATCCAATCTGAATGCATTCTTATTTTTGCACATATTGGAGCTACACCCAGTATTTACATAACATCTATAAGAAGAGGTGGCAAGAATACACAGAAGAACTGTACAAAAATAATCTTCACTACCTGGATAATCACGATGGTGTGATCACTCAACTTGAGCCAGACATCTTGGAATGTGAAGTCAAGCGGGCCTTAGAAAGCATGACTATGAACAAAGCTAGTGGAGGTGATGGAATTTCAGTTGAGCTATTTCAAATCCTGAAAGATGATGCTGTGAAAGTGCTGCACTCAATATGCTAGCAAATTTGTATAACTCAGCAGTGGCCACAGGACTGGAAAAGGTCAGTTTTCATTCCAATCCCTAAGAAAGGCAATGCCAAAGAATGCTCAAACTACCACACAATTGCACTCATCTCACATGCTAGTAAAGTAATGCTCAAAATTCTCCAAGCCAGGCTTCAGCAATACGTGAACCATGAACTTCCTGATGTTCAAGCTGGTTTTAGAAAAGGCAGAGGAACCAGAGATCAAATTGCCAACATCCGCTGGATCATGGAAAAAGCAAGAGAGAGTTCCAAAAAAACATCTATTTCTGCTTTATTGACTATGCCAAAGCCTTTGACTGTGTGGATCACAATAAACTGTGGAAAATTCTGAAAGAGATGGGAATACCAGACCACCTGACCTGCCTCTTGAGAAATCTGTATGCAGGTCAGGAAGCAACAGTTAGAACTGGACATGGAACAACAGACTGGTTCCAAATAGGAAAAGGAGTACGTCAAGGCTGTATATTGTCACCCTGCTTATTTAACTTCTATGCAGAGTACATCATAAGAAACGCTGGACTGGAAGAAACAAAAGCTGGAATCAAGATTGCCAGGAGAAATATCAATAACCTCAGTTATGCAGATGACACCACCCTTATGGCAGAAAGTGAAGAGGAACTAAAAAGCCTCTTGATGAAAGTGAAAGAGGATAGTGAAAAAGTTCGCTTAAAGCTCAACATTCAGAATACGAAGATCATGGCATCCGGTCCCATCACTTCATGGCAAATAGATGGAGAAACAGTGGAAACAGTGTCAGACTTTATTTTTTTGGGCTCCAAAATCACTGCAGATGGTGATTGCAGCCATGAAATTAAAAGACACTTACTCCTTGGAAGAAAAGTTATGACCAACCTAGATAGTATATTCAAAAGCAGAGACATCACTTTGCCGACTAAGGTCCAGAGTTGGACTGTGAAGAAGGCTGAGCACTGAAGAATTGATGCTTTGGAACTATGGTATTGGAGACGACTCTTGAGAGTCCCTTGGACTGCAAAGAGATCCAACCAGTCCATTCTGAAGGAGATCAGCCCTGGGATTTTTTTGGAAGGAATGATGCTAAAGCTGAAAATCCAGTACTTTGGCCACCTCATGCGAAGAGTTGACTCATTGGAAAAGACTTTATGCTAGGAGGGACTGGGGGCAGGAGGAGAAGGGGACGACAGAGGATGAGATGGCTGGATGGCATCACGGACTTGATGGATGCGATTCTGAGTGAACTCTGTGAGTTGGTGATGGACAGGGAGGCCTGGCGTGCTGCGATTCATGGGGTCGCAAAGAAGTTGGACACGACTTTGCAACTGAACTGAACTGATGGCTGCATTCATATCAAGTAAGCAGTGTGGCTTGCATATACATAATTATGAATGATTTGTGTCATTGTACAGTGTAAACTATAACAACACTGTAAAGCAATTGTCCACCAATTAAAAATAAGTACCATTATGAATGTATTCACTCATTTTTTAAAACTCACATATTCTTAGACACAAAGTAAATGGCAATCAAAATAATGAAGTCTTAATAATAATGGCCTATTCAAACTATTTTTTGAGATCTTCCTTTAGCCAAATTTTAATGAAATCAAATAAAATGGTAGAAAATGATAACATAGATCAAAATTTTTTAGAAATTCTACCCTATTGTCATTAAAGCATTACCTCCTAATGAATTTCTTTAAGCCTTTGCACATAAGTTGGTATTTATTTTCAAATCTAGAAAGAGAAATAGGATTCAGGAGGATCCATAACAATGCTACTAAGGTAGCAATTACTGGATATTATTATGCAGAAAATACTATAATAGACATTTTATAGCCATTACATTTAGTCATCTAATTCTGTCAACATATTAGTTTTATACTGTTGCATCATAAATTATCACAGACCTAGTGGCTTAAAACAATACACATTTCTTTTTTTCACAGTTTCCACTAGCTGGGTTCTCTGCTCAGGCTTACACTGGGGTGAAATCAAAGTACTGGTGAGGGACTTCATCTCACCTGAGCCTCAGTATCGTCTTCTAAGCTTCCCGGTTATTAGCACATTCATTTCCTTCTAGATGGAGTAATGAGATCCTCTTTTCTCTTGCTGGCTGTCCTTCGCTCTCAGGTCCTAGAGGCCACTCATGCTTCCCTGCTGTGTGACCACCATAAGCAGATCACAGCACAGATGTTTGTTTTACTCCAGACTTGCAGGCATGCCTCCCTCCAGTTTCTCCCTTTATACTTAGTCTGACAAAATTTATAATCCTGGAGGTGACAATGTTGTCATCTTTTGCTGTGTAACACAACCCCATCAGGAAATCTGAGTATCTTACACTTATAGGTTCCACACATATTTAAGGGGAGGGGATTCTACAGGGTAGAAGTCCAGAGGAGGAATCCTGGGGACCATCTTAAAATTTTGCTACCACAACTATGTACATATTCCTTCAATTTTATGGATTAGGGAATTAGGATTTATAAAAGTTTAGTGATTTGCTTAAATTCATAATGCTTATATATGGCAGGGGTGATATCAGTCTGATTTAAAAGATAGAACTCAAAACAATTATGTTTAACATCCTCTTTAGAACTAATATCTGTTCTCTGGTGGCACAGATGGTAAAGAATCTGCCTACAATGAAGGAGAAGCGAGTTCAGTCAATGGGATGGGAAGATCCTGTGGAGAAGGGAATGGCTACCCACTCCATTCTTGCCTGGAGAATTCCATGGACCTAGGAGACTGGCAGCAACAGTCCATGGGGTCACAAAGAGTCGGACATGACTGAACGACTAACACTCTCACTTTTCACTTTTTTTTTACGCCTAATGGTAATCAAATTTTCCTTAGTGTAGTTAATTCACTTTCTTATTTTCAATTTTCCAGTCTGTATAGAAAACTTCCAAATGCATGTCCTTAATTCTGATGCCTTGCTTGACCTATAGGTCCCCATCTCTTAGCATCTTCTGCAACTTTATAATTTCATGACCCAGTTCAAATTCAAGTCATCCAAAGCCAGTTTGAGGAAATAATCCCTCCTAAAAAAAGTTCCATTTTCCATTAAATGCATTATCATTTTTCTTGTCTGTACTGCCATATTTTTTACTTCCCTCTACTCAGCTGTATTGTGGCCTAGTTGAAAGCTAATATCCTTTTCCTGGGTTTCCCAGGTGGTTCAGTGGTAAATAACTTGCCTGTCAATGCAAGAGACACAGGAGGTATGATTTCAATCCCTGGATTGGGAAGATCTCTTGGGGGAGGAAATGGCAACCCACTAAAATATACCTGCCTGGAGAAGCCCAAGGACAGAGGAACCTGGCAGGTTGCAGTCCACAGCATCTCAAAATGTTGGACATCATTGAGCATGCACACATGCATCATTTTCCTCTAACGGAACTCATCTACAGACAAAGCTCTGTTGATACATATGGGTTTTTTTTTTTTTTTTTT
>SJYQ01096212.1:40505-63654 GCA_006410935.1 Redunca redunca
TTAACTTTCATTGGTCCAGAGTTTTTCTCTCTCTTTTTTAATACAAATTATATAATTTCTTTTTCTACAAATGTTTCATATTGTGTTCAAAGCGATTTCTCTATATTCCTGTTTATTTAGAGAAAAGAAAACTTGTAAAAATTTTTGCAGTTTTGGTAATAGTTCACATAAAGTAATTTCTATTGAAATTTCAATATACTGAAATATAATTTACAACCTTTTAAAATTGATCTAAGCCATATTTGTGGGTCATAGCATAGAAAAAAATAGTTTAAAAATCAACAGAATGAAAAAAAAAAGTGTTTTATTTGAGGCACCACACCCAGATGAAATACACTGTGAAGATCACTGCTGTAATTGTTTTGAAAAACTTTGACCACCACTAAAAGCATGCATTTGCTGTTATTTACATGTTAATATAATATAACATAGGGGAGTATAATTTGCTACTGTGTCAAAATGTGTCTCTTTGGCATGAGGACGTTCCTGGTGGCTCAGACAGTAAAGAATCCATCTGCAATGTGGGAGACCTATGTTAATCCCTGGGTCTGGAAAATCCCCTGGAGAAGAGCATTGCAAGCCACTCCAGTATTATTGCCTGGAGAATTCCATAGACAGAGGAGCCTGGAAGGCTATAGTCCATGGGGTTGCAACTAACCCCATGAGTGAGCAACTAACCCCATGAGTGAGCAACTAACACTTTCACTTCACTTCACTTGGCATGAGGACTCACTTAGGCAGATTACTTTTAAGAAGCAGAAGATTTAGGAAGAATGTTTGACCTTTATCCTAACGGCCTAAAATAATTGTTCCTGAAATAGAGCTATCATCAGAGGTAGCTGCAAAGGATGTGGGCTGGATATGGTAGGGGAACAGGGCCTGGAGATCAGAGTCTCATTGTTCCTTCAGGTCCAGCAAACATTTATCAATCAAACATCTGCTTTTCCACATTCATGTGAAGTGACTTCTTGCCCTTTGAAGTACTAGACCACTACCCAAAACATCCTCTGTTGCTTTTAGCTGAAGATAGCATTTAAGGTAAGGGTTTCAGACATTCTGGTAAGTTACTAATTTTTCCTGGGTCTCTCTCAAGTATACAAGTAATTGAGCTTTGTTTGTCTTTCTCCTGTTAATCAGTCTCATGTCAATTTAATTCTTAGACCAGCCGGAAAAACCTGCAAGGGAAGAGGAAAATTTATTCATCCTCTATAGAAGAAAAGTAGAAAGTTTAACCCTCCCAAGAATTGTCTCAAAAAAAAAAAAAAAAAGATCTTGACAGTTCAGTGTTAATTTTAACAAGAGATGTGAAATATAGAAAGTCAGATATTAAACAGATGTGTGCAATTATAAAAATTGATATCTAAATAGTGTTTGACAATATCATGCAAAATCTTAACTATCCTGGATATGAGATCTATCCATCTAGGTCAAAGGCTATTGAATCGGGAACATCTGAAGAGCTTCACTGAAAACAGCTGTCTCTAATGTACTTTCTGTTGTGTACAGAGCTTATTATATTGCTAGAGCTTCTCACCTGAGCAGTATAAACTTTTATTTTTAGCTCTTTTGGATGTTCCAATAACATTTCTAAAAATAATATTTTCTTTGAACATGCAATTTTGTGCATCATTGCCCCTAATTGCATCTTTAAAATGCATGCTGTGAATATTTAGCCCTAAAGCAAACCATGAACTTTCTAAAATGAAGCATGCTTTGATTGCTATGACTTAATTTTCTCCATGAAATGAATATCCCCCATGTATATAATATAAGAAGAACAATGCTATGGGAAGACTCTGTCTCCCAGATGGCCTGTCTGGTTCTTATTTTCATAACATGCATATTCAACAAAAATTAGGTCATGCTTATCTCTAATCCCTAGGCAATCCCAAGGTAGCAGAAACATAAAGACTATCAACACTCCATAATCATGGGAACTTGGGACTGCAAAGGAGAATTTCTCCTACTTCTACATTCTACATTCTTGAATAAAGCTTATTTCAAAAATTCTTTATAAAGGATGTATTCTTGCAATTTGTAATCTATATATATATTGTTCAGCAATATCCTATTGATTTGATTTTCTTGAATATCAAAGTTGGATATAGTGGTATTTATTTTTTTCATTCAAAAAAGTACTTATTAAGCATATTTTAAGCAACAGACATCATACTAAATGCTACCATTGAGTATATGCGGTAGGTCTCACAAGGAATAGTAAACAACTGAATACACTAAATGATTACCCATTGTGATATATGCCATGGAAAAACCAATCACAAGGCTGAGATGCAAAGTAACAGCACAGTCAGCAAAGCTGACTCTGAGAGAGCCTTTAAATTAGACAGGAAGGGGTTAGATTATAGTCATAAAATGAACTATAGCCCACTGGCCAAATGCTGACCATTGCCTGGTTTTGTTTTTATTTTATTTTAAAAATTTATTTATTTTAATTGGAGGCTAATTACTTTACAATATTGTAGTGGTTTTGCCATACATTGACATGAGTCAGACATGGGTGTACATGTGTTCCCCATCCTAAGCCCCCTTCCCACCTCCCTCCCCATCCCATCAGAACATAGCCACACTTTTGTTTTACTTGTTTTTTTCTTTCTAGATATTTATTTATTTTTAATTGATTGATGGCTGGTTTACAGTACTGGTTTGATTTCTACCAACATGAATTAACCGTAGGTGTACATATGTCTCCTCCCTCCTGAATCTTCCTCCTACCTCCTGCCTTCCTGCCTCTAAGTTATTACAGAGCCCTGGTTTGAGTTCTCTAAGTGATACAGCAAATTGCCATTGGCTCTCTTTTTACATATGTTGCTGTGTATGCATCCATGCTGCTTTCTCCATTTATATTACCCTCCCCCTCTTCTCCCCAACCCTTTTCCATAACTGTTTTCTATGTCTGCTTCTCAATTGCTGCTCTGCTAACCCATCTGTCAGTACCATCCTTCTAGATTCTGTATATAAGCATTCAGTTCAGTTCAGTTCAGTCGCTCAGTTGTGTCCAACTCTTTGCGAGCCCATGGACCACAGCACACCAGGCCTCCCTGTCCATCACCAACTCCTGGAGTTTACCCAAACCCATGCCCATTAAGTCGGTGATGCTACCCAACCATCTCATCCTCTGTCATCCCCTTTTCCCACCTTCAATCTTTCCCAGCATCAGGGTCTTTTAAATGACTCAGCTTTTTCATCAGGTGGCCAAAGTATTGGAGTTTCAGCTTCAACATCAGTCCTCTCAATGAACACACAGGACTGATCTCCTTTAGGATGGACTGGTTGGATCTCCTTGCAGTCCAAGGAACTCGCAAGAGTCTTCTCCAACACCGCAGTTCAAAAATATTTGGTGCTCAGCTTTCTTTATAGTCCAACATTCACATGCTGGGGTCCAGCCACGGTGGATCCAGGGTAATTCGAAGCAGGGACGGAGTTGGCATCTCAGGAAAGAATTATTTAATTACAGATATAAAGAGAGATTAGGAAAGAATAGTGTAGTAGGAAAATGAGTGGAGAAAAGATGCTGATATTCTTTGGTTTACACAGAAAGCTAATAAAGTCTCAAGACAAGAAACTTGCACTGTCTATGTTAGGCCACAGGTGCCTGCTTGAATAGAGGAGGGTGCCCTGCCTTGGGCTCCCTCTCACATGGGTCTTAGAAGCCCGGGCAAATAAGTAGACATGGAGAGACTCTGCGTTCCAAGGGATCAGCATGAAAAGGAGAGGGCGGGAGAGGGAGAGAGAGTTGACACAGAGGGAGCCAGATTTCCAAGAAACTAGTTCAAGAAACTGGTCTAAGAAACTGGTCCATCCTTTATTTTCCAGGAAAGCTTTTTATACTTTTGGTTGTATATAGAGATCAATGGATAATACAAAGTTATGCAGGGTCAGCAGCCCTGACCCTTATCAGACCAGGCTTTCTTTCTGGAAATCTTTCCATATACAAAGGGTCTCAGGTGATTTACATTATCTTTGGCCAAAAGGCCTGTTAACATTTTATGGCTCTTTTCCTTAATGAATGTTAATCTCATTTTCCCTGTAGTGTTTTTCTTTAATCACCTTCAAAGTACTAAATAAAGTTACATTAAAAGATATGAAATCTTGGCCGCAAGTATTGGCTCAACAATGAAATCCTTAATCAGTTTTATTCTAATGATTTTTCCTAGAATTTCTTAAGCTTTCAGTGCCTCTCATGGTTTGGAGGCTGTAAACGATTCACATGTGCAGTTGTAAAAATCTGGACAGACCGGTCAGGTAAGTTAGAAAGCTATCAGAGGGGTTTAAGATGAGACATTCTTTTTACACCCAGGAGACTTATAATCTAAAAGCTCTAAATTAACTTTTTCCAGAAAAAGGTGGTGGAGGGACAACCCCCTGTTAATGTCAGAAAAGTAGGCAAAAAGCACAATGCAGTAAGGCAAGCAGACTCTGGTTTTGGGGGTAGATGCTCGAGAAAATCCAGCGAGGCTCCCTTAAGGCCCGACTTGCCTTTGCTTGTTGGGCCCCTTAACCTCATGACCTTTGCCACGGGCGGGACTCCTCGTGCTGGCTCCCGGCACTCACATCCATACATGACTACTGGAAAAACCATAGCCTTGACTAGACAGACCTTTGGTGGCAAAGCAATGTCTCTACTTTTTAATACACTGTCTAGATTGGTCATTACTTTCCTGCCAAGTATATGCATTAATATACAATATTTGCTTTTCTTTTTCTGACTTACTTCGTTCTTTATAATAGGCTCTAAGTTCATCTACCTCATTAGAACTGACTCAAATGTGTTCCTTTTTATGGCTGAGTAGTATTCCATTGTGGAGAAGGCAATGGCACCCCACTCCAGTACTCTTGCCTGGAGAACCCCCTAGATGGAGGAGCCTGGTAGGTTGTGGTCCATGGGGTTGCTAAGAGTCAGACAGGACTGAGCAACTTCACTTTCACTTTTCATTTTCATGCATTGGAGAAGGAAATGGCAACCCACTCCAGTATTCTTGCCTGGAGAATCCCAGAGACAGAGGAGCCTGTTGAGCTGCCGTCTGTGGGGTCACACAGCATCAGACATGACTAACGTGACTTAACAGCAGCAGCAGCAGCAATATTCCATTGTATATATGTACCACGGCTTCTTTATCCATTCATCTGTTGATGGACATCTAGGTTGCTTCTATGTCTTGGCTATTGTAAATAGTGCTGTAATGACCATTGGGATACATGTTTTTCAGTTTTGGTTTCTTCAGGGTATATGTATAGAAATGGTATTTCTGGATCATATGGTGGTTTTATTCCTAGTTTTTTAAGAACTCTCCATACTGTTCCATAGTGACTCTATTGATTTACATTCCCACCAATAGCGTAGGAGAGTTCTCTTTTCTCCACACCCTCTCCAGCACTTGTTTGCAATTTTTTTTTCTTAAATTATGACTATTCTCTCTGGGGTTTTACGAGTTTTCTGTGGCTGTTTGTGGACCAGCAGAGCTAAGTGGTTGCAACAGAGATGGTCTACCCATTTGAAAGTCTTTACTATCAGTCCTTTTATTAAACAAATTTTCTGATCTTAGTAGAAGGTGTCATCCACTCAAAGAATTGAGAAGCTTTTCAAACAGAGGGAATCACAGGGGAAAAGTTACTGAGAGCAAAAATAAAAACAAAACACATGGCATATTAAAGAAATTGAAAGTAAGCCAGGTAACAAGAGGTGAGATGGGGGGGGGGGGTCAGTAGGAGTCAGGTGACCCTGAGCCTTGGAGGGTGTGGTGAGCAGTTTGGGTTTTTAATTCTTAGTATTAGAGAAAGTTAGTGGAGGATTTTTAGAGGGGAGTGATATAATCTTATATAATCTGATTTTTCAGAGATTTTGCAGCTAATATTAACTTATTATGTGCACATTGTAGGCCATTTGTGTCCATTGATCAACATCATTCTTACATATTATAAACTAAGAAGTATTATTTTCCCTGTTTTACAAAAAAGGCTATTTAGTTTGCTCAACATGGTACACTTGGAAATGGTAGAGGCAGGATATAGATTCAAACATTTTTTAAAAAAGTTTTTTGGCGAGGCCCAGCCCCGGTGGATCCAGGGTAATTTGAAGGGGAGACGGAATTGGTGTCCTAGGAAAAAACTTATTTAATTACAGATATATAGAGAGATTAGAAACGGATAGTGTAGTAGGAAATATTAGTGGAGAAAAAGAGGCTGAATAACTTGGTTTACGTGGGATACCAATAAAATTCCAAGACAAGGAATTTGCGCCATCTACGTTGGGCCACCAGAGCCACTTGAATATCGGAAGGTGCCACTTGAAGCTCTCCTTGGGCTCCTTCTCGCATGGAACTTAAAAGCCGGGGCAAGTAAATAGACGTTGCTAGCACCCATGCTCCAGATGGGAATTCAGCCAGAAAAACGGGGAGCAAGAAAGAATGACATGGGGGAATCAGTCTTTCCAGAAACTGATCCCATTTCTTTATTTTTTAGATTTGCTTATATACCCTTTGTTACACATAGAGACAAATGGAAATTTTAAGGTCACGTGGGGGTCAGCAGTCCTGACCTTTATCAAAATCAGGTGCTTCACATAAATGTATAAAAAAGTTCTTAGGGTTTTACATCATCTTCTGGCCATGAGAGCTGCTGACATTTTACAACCCTTTCTTTCTGATAACCAAAAAACGTATTTTTTCTAAGGGTGTTTTTTCTTAAACCAGGAGCCACCCTCTGAAGGTACCAGATAAAGTTGCATTCCTATAGGGTGAGGGTGTAGTGGATTACAACTAACAAAGGAATTTATTTAACCTAAGGTTAACATGATTAATCTTAAAGGTTAATACTTATCTCTCCTATATGCTAGTTATATTCATTATAAGGGCAGGGAGTATGGAGATTTAGCAGCAAACATCAGCCCAATAAATGAAAACCCTTCACCAATGTTCCCCTTAAGATCTATTTAGTCTTAAGATAGTGATAAAGTTATATTTTTGCATAGCAAGGACACAGTGATTTATAACAAAGTACAGTGATCTATAACAAAAGGGAAAATTCATTAACTCAAAAGGTCTAGTATTGCTAACATAAAAAAAAAACTACTATATTTCCTTTTCTATATTCCAAATACATTAATATATTCCCAGGTGCCTAAGGATGTGGAGGCCTGGTGGCAATCATTGACTCAACAATGAGAAAAGCCCTATGCTAATTAAGATTTTCAAAATACTCCAAACTCTCTGTGCTGTTTATGGTTGAGAGATAGTAAACAATCATGTATGTAGTGGCAGGAGTATGGATAATCCTGTCACACAAACTAGTCTGACAGCGGGGAGGTTTGACCTGAAATACACTTGTCACACCCAGGAATTTTTATTAACTGGAGCTGCAAGTTTACTCCTTCTCCGAGAGAACAGGTGGGGAAAAGCCCCCCATAAAGTCAGAGGTGTAGGTGAGAGCATGAAACAGTAAAGTAGGTAGACTCTGGTTTTGGGGGTAGATGCTCGGAAACAGGGGGTTTCCTGAGGCTCAATCCCACCTTTGCGTATGCCGAAGCCTCCTTCCTCATGACCTTTGCCATGGGCGGAGTTCTTCATGCTGGCTCCTGGCACAGTTTACCAAAAATGTCACCTATAATATGCTCTATTTTCTACATTAGAACTTTTCAGGAGATTAATATTATATTACATAATATTTTCATTTTATATTTCATTAATTATAGTGAACTTTTTATGAGTAAAATATCTGCCAAAGAATGCAATGTCATATAGGATTATAATTTCTGTTCTTTGGATCTAGTTGATTTGCTTTCATATATAGGTTGAAGAAACCACTTTGCTAACATTAGAAATAAAGTATAATAATTACACTTTTTCTTAAATATAGCCTGTCACTGAATATACTGAGTTTGAATAAACAGGTTAAGAATTGAAGGCAATAAGTTGCTGAATATCCAAGTGAAGTAACAGCAGTTTCAATTCTCTTATTTAGGAAACAACTACCTTCAACAATATTATTATAATCAAAAAAGGTAAGTGGGATAGTGTGATCATTTTTAGAGAGCATTAAAACATCAAGAATCTTTTCTGTCAAGAGTTGCTGTGTGACTTTTCATTTCAGAAAAGTCAATTATTCAGTATAACAAATTTAAGTTGATTATAGAAGAAATATTCTCTCCTATAAGGAGACAATTGCATTTAAGTTATGAGCATTAGAAAATATCTGCAACTCAAACTTGGCCTCATAATTCCCTTATGTCTGGGTATATAGAATTCTAAGATTTACATATTTTAAAATCATCAACATACTCATTACTATTCCATCATATTCAATATGTCATCTAGATTTTAAAACTACATTTTGCAATAAGGTAAACCAGAGAAATAACTACAATGCAAATTAAGTTTAATGTATTTGCTGATTGAAGATGAATAAGGCAGTACACAATGGGGAGAATAACTATTATAGTTTTCTAAGGTAACAATTATACTGAGGTGTACATGACGCAAATTTAAAATTTTACTACAGTGTAGAATTCCATCTTTATGTTCATATGCAAATAATGTACTAAACGTTGTATACTATGACAAAATGAAGTTAGAATTTTAAAGAGACTCTTGGGAGAAAAGGTTTAATATATTTTGTAACTGAAAAATGAATAAAAGGATAAAATTGTATTTAATGTCTCAAATAGGTGCCACATATTAATATTATTGCAATAAATTTTAGACTATCATTTAGATGAGCAGTTTCTCATGAAGTTTTTATGTCTAATTCTAGTTATATTGAATTTAAATGAAGCAGGGCAAAGACTAATAGAGTTTTGCCAAGAAAATGCACTGGTCATAGCAAACACTCTCTTCCAACAACACAAGAGAAGACTACACATGGACATCACCAGATGGTCAACACTGAAATCAGATTGATTATATTCTTTGCAGCCAAAGATGGAGAAGCTCTATACAGTCAACAAAAACAAGACCACGAGCTGACTGTGGCTCAGATCATGAACTCCATATTACCAAATTTAGACTTAAATTGAAGAAAGTAGGGAAAACCGCCAGACCATTCAGGTATGACCTAAATCAAATCCTTTATGATTATACAGTGGAAGTGAGAAATAGATTTAAGGGCCTTGATCTGATAGAGAGAGTGCCTGATGAACTATGGAATGAGGTTCGTGACATTGTGCAGGAGACAGGAATCAAGACCATCCCCATGAAAAGAAATGCAAAAAAGCAAAATGGCTGTCTGGGGAGGCCTTACAAATAGCTGTGAAAAGAAGAGAGGCAAAAAACAAAGGAGAAAAGGAAAGATAAGAGCATCTGAATGTAGAGTTCCAAAGAATAGCAAGAAGAGAAAAGAAAGCCTTCTTCAGCAATCAATGCAAAGAAATAGAGGAAAAGAACAGAATGGGAAAGACTAGAGATCTCTTCAAGAAAATTAGAGATACCAAGGGAACATTCATGCAAAGATGGGCTTGATAAAGGACAGAAATGGTCTGGACCTAACAGAAGCAGAAAGATATTAAGAAGAGGTGCCAAGAATACACAAAAGAACTGTACAAAAAAGATCTTCACAACCAAGATAATCACGATGATGTGATCACTCATCTAGAGCCAGACATCTTGGAATGTGAAGTCAAGTGGGCCTTAGAAAGCATCACTACAAACAAAGCTAGTGGAGGTGATGGAATTCCAGTGGAGCTCTTTCAAATCCTGAAAGATGATGCTGTGAAAGTGCTGCACTCAATATGCCAACAAATTTGGAAAACTCAGCAGTGGCCACAGGACTGGAAAAAGTCAGTTTTCATTCCAATCCCTAAGAAAGGCAATGCCAAAGAATGCTCAACCTACCGCACAATTGCACTCATCTCACATGCTAGTAAAGTAATGCTCAAAATTCTCCAAGCCAGGCTTCAGCAATACATGAACCGTGAACTCCCTGATGTTCAAGCTGGTTTTAGAAAAGGCAGAGGAACAAGAGATCAAATTGCCAACATCCGCTGGATCATGGAAAAAGCAAGAGAGTTCCAGAAAAACATCTATTTCTGCTTTATTGACTATGCCAAAGCCTTTGACTGTGTGGATCACAATAAACTGTGGAAAATTCTGAAAGAGATGGGAATACCAGACCACCTGACCTGCCTCTTGAGAAATCTGTAGGCAGGTCAGGAAGCAACAGTTAGAACTGGACATGGAACAACAGACTGGTTCCAAATAGGAAAAGGAGTGCATCAAGGCTGTATATTGTCACCCTGCTTATTTAACTTCTATGCAGAGTACATCATGATGTACATCATGAAGTGCTAGACTGGAAGAAACACAAGCTGGAATCAAGATTGCCATGAGAAATATCAATAACCTCAGATATGCTGATGACAACACCCTTATGGCAGAAAGTGAAGAGGAACTCAAAAGCCTCTTGATGAAAGTGAAAGAGGAGAGCAAAAAAGTTGGCTTAAAGCTGAACATTCAGAAAATGAAGATCATGGCATCTGGTCCCATCACTTCATGGGAAATAGATGGGGAAACAGTGGAAACAGTGTCAGACTTTATTTTTGGGGGCTCCAAAATCACTGTAGATGGTGACCTCAGCCATGAAATTAAAAGACGGTTACTCCTTGGAAGAAAAGTTATGACCAACCTAGATAGCATATTGAAAAAGAAAGACATTACTTTGCCAACAAAGGTCCGTCTAGTCAAGGCTATGGTTTTTCCAGTAGTCATGCATGGATGTGAGATTTAGACTGTGAAGAAGGCTCAACGCCGAAGAACGGATGCTTTTGAACTGTGGTGTTGGAGAAGACTCTTGAGAGTCCCTTGGACTGCAAGGAGATCCAACCAGTCCATTCTGAAGGAGATCATCCCTGGGTGTTCTTTGGAAGGAATAATGCTAAAGCTGAAACTCCGGTACTTTGGCCACCTCATGCGAAGAGTTGACTCATTGGAAAAGACTCTGATGCTGGGAGGGATTGGGGGCAGGAGGGGAAGGGGACAACAGAGGATGAGATGGCTGGATGGCATCACTGACTCGATGGACGTGAGTCTGAGTGAGCTCCGGGAGTTGGTAATGGACAGGGAGGCCTGGCGTGCTGCGATTCATGGGGTCGCAAAGAGTCAGAGATGAGTGAGTGACTGAACTGCACTGAACTGGCAGAATAACATTATAATAAAGCAATGTCTTGAATAAAAATGTTCATGCTCTTGTCTCTAGGTGTATTTACACACACACACATATGCACTGAGATTCGTTATAATTAGTCACCTTCACCAATGGCAGTACTCAAAGTATTCACATTGTGAAGTTATTTATTCAAATAAACACACTCTTAAATACCTCAAATATAACTGGAACAGCACTTGAAAAGGCTCCATTATCTTTAAAAAATTATTTATCCTTATTTTGGAAGCATCAAATATTTCATTAGCCAGTCACAAGCCACTTTTAGGGATTGAATGTACTTTAAAAAATGTTTGAAAGTAGAGACACAACATCATTCCTTCTAAATTGTTGTTTAGTCTTTAAGTTGTGTCTGACTCTTTGTGACCCCATGGACTACACAGCACACCAGGCTCCCCTGTCCTTCACTATCTTCCAGAGTTTGCTCAAATTCACATCTATTGAATTAGTGATGCTACCCAACCGTCTTATCCTCTATTGCCCCATTCTCCTCTCACCCTCAATCTTTCCCAGCCTGAGGGTCTTTTCCAATGAGTTGGCTTTTCACATCAGGTGGCCAAAGTATTGGAGTTTCAGCTTCAGCATCAGTTCTTCCAATAAATATTCTCATTTGATTTCCTTGCTTTCCAAGGGACTCTCAAGAGTCTTCTCCAGTACCACAGTTCAAAAGTATCAGTTCTTCAGTGCTCAGCCTTTTTTTATGGTCCAACTCTCACATTCATACATGAATACTGGAAATACCATAGATGTAATTATAAAGACCTGTGTTGCCAAAATAATGTCTCTGCTTTCTAGGTTTGTCACATTTTTCTTTCCATGGAGCAAGCATCTCTTAGTTTCATGACTACGATCACCATCCACAGTGATTTTGGAGCTTTGAAATAAAGTAATTTGAAACAAATTCTGTCACTGATTCCACTTTTCCCCTTTTTATTTGCCGTGAAGTGATGGGATCGGATGCTATGATTTTAATTTTTTGAATGCTGAGTTTCTAGCCAGCTTTTTAAACTCTTCACCCTCATCAAGAGGCTCTAGTTCTGTTTCACTTTCTGCCATTAGAGTGGTATCGTCTGCATATCTGAAGCTGTTATTTCTCCCATCAATCTTGATTTCAGCTTGTAATTTATCCAGCTCAGAATTTCACATGATGTACTCTGAATAGAAATTAAATAAGCAGGGTGACAATAAACAGCCTTGTCTTACTATTTTCCCAATTTTGAACCAGTCCATTGTTCCATGTCCATTTCAAACTATTTCTTCTAGATCTGCATGCAGGATTCCCAGGAGACAGGTAAGGCGGTCTGGTATTTCCATCTCTTGAAGAACTTCCTACAGTTTTTTTTTTGTTGTTGTTGATCAACATAGTTAAAGGCTTTAGTGTAATCAATGAGGCAGAAGTAGATGTTTTTCTGGAATTTCCTTGCCTTCTGTATGATCCAACAGATGTTGGCAATATGACTTTTGGTTTCTCTACCTTTTCTAAATTCAACTTGTACCTCTGGGAATTCTCAGTTCATGTATTGCTGAAGCCTAGCTTGAAGGCTGTTGAGCATAATCTTACTAGTATATGAAATGAGTACAATTGTATGGTAGTTTGAACATTCTTTGGCATTGTCTTTCTTTGGGATTGGAATGTAAATTGATCTTTTCTAGTGCTATGGACACTGCTGAGTTTTCCAAATTTGCTGATATACTGAGTGCAGTACTTTAACAGCAGCATCTTTTAGAATTTAAAAAAAAAAAAATTCAGCTGGAATTTCATCACCTCCACTAGCTTTGTTTGCCGTAATACCTCCTAAAGTCCACATGATTTCACACTCCAGGATGTCTGATCATAAAGTAATTGTGTACATGTGTGTTCAGTCATGTCTGACTGTTTATGACCCTATGGACTGTAGCCCATCAGCCTCCTCTGTCCATGGTATTTTGCAGGCAAGAATACTGGAGTGGGTTGTTATTTCCTTCTCTAGGGAATCTTCCTGACCCAGGTATTGAACTCATCTCTTGCATAGGCAGTTGGGTTCTTTACCAGGTGAGTCACCATGTAAGCTCCATAAAGTAATTAACTGAAAGTGAATTATAAATAGGAAGAATATTTTCCCCATACATGTCATGTTTCTACAAAGGTGAAATAAATGGCTTCAAATTTATTCTACTGCTAAGTAATGAGGAATGAATTGGATTTAGAAGTACATTGTAGACTCACATCCAAAGTATATCATCTACAAATTTACTTTTATGTTGTTTTATCTATCTATATTTATATTTTTCTTTCCAAATATTTATACTGTACTCCAGTATATTTGGAAGTAGTGCCAAAATATNTTTCATTTTGTTTCTTGAGTTGTTTTCTTATTTTGTTTTATTGTTGAAAAATAATAGCTTACTCTAATATTCTTAATAAAATGTGTAGTTTCATCTTCTCAGTAATTCCTTAATCATTGCCATCTCATGGTATATTTTTAAACATTTCTTTCACCTAATTATAAGCTAGTGAATTTTGAGTTCTTTTATGAAAAGTGGCCATGGATGCTTACATATATAGGTTGTGCATAAATGTGTACTTATTAATTTGTTATTAAGGGAAATTGAATTGTCACAACATAAAATTGGGTTTGAAGCAGGCATGGTATCAGGACTGTGTTGACTATAAGTCTATTTTCTTCAACTTCAGTTTTGTCCTGGCCATCTAAGAAACTCAGAACAATTATTTTAGTATTTTTATCAGGTGTGTGCAGCATTCTCACTCCTGAAAAGTTCTGGTGGTGGCAGTCAAATGACAAAACTTCATGTTATAGCTAACAGAATTATTGACCTTCTTTGGGAAATTGAGTATAAGTGCCCACATGAGCCACTCAATTTCTCTGTCCTATCCCTGAGAGCTTTGCTGCTACAAACAGTGCAACATGGAAGAAGTACTTTATAAATTGTGCAGTTCTTTGGCTTATATTGGCTGCAATTTTGACTGCAATTATATGGCTAACATTTTTCACATAATTTATAAATCTTATTCCTTATTTCAGTTAAAAAATTAGTCAAAGTTATATATACATATATATATGTCATGTGGTACCAGCATGCTTGCTGTAAAACTACCAGACCAAACATCAGAGCTTCACACACCTCAAGCTTATTACCAGAGTCAGTTAAAATAACACCTTCAGTTCTTTCATCTGGTGGCTTCCTCCATAGCTCTAAAAATTATATGTTTACTGATTTTTTTTAAATTTATAAACTTTAGGCATTATTTATTGATTTATTAAGAAAGAGGAGGACTTGAGGGTTTTTTTTTTTACATTATTCACATATCCTGATTATCTATGTATCTATGTGTCTTAATCTGCATGTAAGTATCACAATTTCAAACTATTTTGATCAATTCAATTGCACTCTTAGTTATATTAATAATGTTCAATGCAAAGATATTTATAATATTTATATTCATATACAAACATTGTTGTGCTTTTAATTTTTCTTTTTCTGTAGCCTGTAACTTTTTAAGTCATTATCAGACACACAGCTCTGCCCCATCATATCAGTTAGTCCCTCCATGAGCACCTGTTCTTCTTTACTTGAGAGGTCCGTCTCCTGGAGCTTGCTGCACGACACTGACCTTTGGGCCTAAATCCCATTGATGGAGAAGCCTGGTAGGCTGCAGTCCATGGGGTCGCTAAGAGTTGGACACGACTAAGCGACTTCACTTTTCACTTTCATGCATTGGAGAAGGAAATGGCAACCCACTCCAGTTTTCTTGTCTGGAGAATCCCAGAGATGGTGGAGCCTGGTGAGCTGCCGTGTCTGGGGTTGCACAGAGTTGGACAATACTGAAGTGACTTAGCAGCACTGCTCTCCTATGATTGCCCCACCTGGATCCTGGGTGTTCCTTTTCCTTTTTCACTCTCTCTCCTGATTTTTATCCCTACTGTCTCATAAGGAATGAGTCAAGCTGGAGATGGTTCCTGTCACAGGTGGTCAGGGATAATTCCAAGAAGAGTAATCTTTAATCAGAAGCTTGAACCATCAAAGATCTAGAATGAGGGAGTAGTGACATTAAAAGTTGCTAAGGAAGTAGTATGTTATGGGTGTTAGCGACAGAGGGAAAGATATGGCTCACTTAAGGAAAAACTATGGATGGTGCCTTAAAAGGTCCAAGATTTATTTAAACAGGATCCAGATCATTTAGAGGCTTTTAATCCATGATAAGAGTTTTGTAATTTATTTTCATTTCAGTGAGATGCCACTGGCCAGTTTTAAGCCAAGGAGTGATGAGACATTATTATAATAAAGAAATGCCAAGGACGGGTGTTCTTGATGACCTGCGTTTCTTCATCTGAAGAAGAAAAACCCAATGAAGTACATAGAAAAAAAAAGATCAAATATATTTTAGTAATACGGACTAAGGGGGTAGGTATATCCAGTAAAATAGTGTTTTTTTTTTTTTCATAACAGCAAATGTTAACACACTTGTAAGATAACAGTTCTAAAATATGTTTAGCAAAAATATATACCCATTTAAGGAATATGCAGATAGTGAAGAAATAAATGTAAATGCAGAAAACATTTTTTAAAGTTTTGAAAATGAACTGAAAGGCAAAAAAAAAAAAAAAATCAGCTTGATGGGGAAGGGCAGTTAAGGAAGGGTTTAGAAATATAGATGCCAAAATGGCTAGTGTAGATAAAGAGGATGCAGGAAACATGGAGATGCTTAAGGTGAACGTAGCAAATGGAGAAAATGTAAAACCAGGGAAGTGATTGCACAAGAGTCCACACAGAGAATGACAGATTGAGGATTGAGACTACTGAGAACAAGGAGACTGCTTGTTGATCTAGAGAGATTCTGAGGAAGGAAAAACAGAGGAAGAAATAGATATCCATCAAGTAAGGAATGAATTCAATGAATGCCTCTTTATGTACTTAACAAATACATTGAGCATCTCTTTGTCAGGCATATGCCAGGTGCTAGGGATGTGATGAGAAAACATGTTCTCTGTTCTCAATTGTTCACAATTAGTAAGAGCAGCAAATAATTAAATATGCTTCATTCCACTGGATGCTGCAAGACAATACAAGTACCCAGGGATGGAGTAACTCTTTTGATTAAGGTGGAAAGCTGAGGGAAGGCCTCACAGAGCAGGTGGTGATTTGCTGATTTGCTACTACTCAATAGTAGACACAGAGATGGTCATTGGAGGGAATTTCTGACAGAAATAATACAATTTTTTTTTTAACAGAAAGAACAATATTAGACTTTGGAAAGGGCAAGTTTCATAATATGGAAAGCCCTCAAATATTCAGAAAACAAGAACAGAAAGCAAAACTTAAATCATGAAATCCCATGAGGAGGATGCTTTAGCATTTAGGTATCATCATAGAAAATCTTGAATAATAACCAGATTTTTAAATTCAGAAATATTCTTGTGATCAAAGTAGAGTGATTAGTTTTGGGACTGAGTGGAAAGGGATTGAGATTGGAGGCAAAGACTGTAACGCTATAGAGATATTTTAAAATAGAATAATTAAACAAGAGCAGAGGGAAGGGAAATAAAGTATGTGAAAAACATTTAAACAAAATTAATAGGATAGGACTTGGGATAGAGCTGACCTAAAGAAGGATGAAGACAACCAGACTTTCCCTATAAGCAACTGAGGTAATGATGACTCCATGTAGCTAGGCTGGGGATGTAGAAGAAAAAGCTGGCTTGGCTTAGACAGATGATGGAACTAGGATATAGGAGAAATGTTTGTGTAGGGGGAAGGTGTGGGATAATTAGGAAGAAGAGAGAAAATGAGTCAGCTTTCTTGAGGGCCTGCTACATACTAGAAACTGTGCTAACACATGGCCTGTGTGGTTGGTTTTGAGAGAGTCAATTTCTAGGTAGGTTGCTAAGGAGAAGTCTGGGGTCCCCGAGGAGAGAGGGGTTTGGGGCTCTTGAAGAGGAGATAGGGGTCTGGAACTCTCAAGGAGGAGGAAAGGACAAACATCTTTCATTTTTTTCCCACTACATTCCTTAGTCGCATATTTTTTTTTTTTTTTTTTTAAGCCCAGAACTGATGACTATACAACAACACAACTCAGCTTGAACTCTGTACTAAGGATTATATAACAGCAATGTATCCTGCTTGAGGACAGTTTCTCCTTCCTGAAAACCTTCTAACTAATCCTGTTATCTTCAATTCAGTTCAGTTCAGTTCAGTCACTCAGTCGTGTCCATCTTTGCAACCCCATGGACCACAGCACACCAGGCCTCCCTGTCCATCACTGACTCCCTGAGTTTACTCAAACTCATGTCCATTGAGTTAATGATGCCATCCAAACATCTCATCCTCTGTCATCCCCTTCTCCTCCCACCTTCAACCTTTCCCAGCATTAGGGTCTGTTTACATGAGTCAGTTCTTTGCATCAGTTGGCCAAAATATTGGAGTGTCAGCTTCAACATCAGTCCTTCCAATGAATATTTAGGACTGATTTTCTTAAGGATGGACTGGTTGGATTTCCTTGCAGTTCAAGGGACTCTCAAGAGTCTTCTCCAACACCACTGTTATCTTAGAATGTATATTATGGGAATGGGTCTGGTAAGATCTTTCTATTGCTAAGTTCTAATCCTGATATCTTAAAAGGTAAAATGTGGGAATGCATCTGGTAAAATCTTTACAACATTGAAGCATTCTTTTGATTTATTATAATAACTAATTAGAAAGTATATAGCTCCCATCCTAAGACTAGCAAGAGGGGCACTCTCTGCCCCCTTCTGATGTCTATGTCAGAATCTTTCTTTGTCCCTTTTCTCTGTAATAAAGCTTCTGCCACACAAGAGCCCTGAGTGGTCAAGCCTGGTCTCTAGTCCCGAAGCTAAATCTTCTTTGGAAATCATGAATCTGACATCATTCACCATAAGCCATCAGTTTCATATTCACTTTTACATTTGAGGAGTTCATGGCTCAGAGAAGCTTTTGCTCAATTTTCTCTGGCTATTAAGTATCAGGTTTGGCATTCACTACGCATCTTATTTGTTAGTATTCTTCTCTCATTTTGTTTTATAAAACTTGGGAGAATGTTGGTGTATAGTTATTATTTAAAGGCATGGGAATATAAGAGACATATGGAGGCAAACGAAAGAGTATTTAGAAAAAAGAAAATAAGACAAGAATGACAGTCTTGAGAAGCAACTAGAAAAGATTGGTAATGGCTGGAAGGTGAGAGAAAACAAAAATAAAACTACAGTTTTGTCAAAGAAGTCATGCAAGAAGAACATTTAAATGAACTAATATAACCGGTGTTAAATGCCATGGAGAAAAGAAGCTCTGTAAATAAGCTCATTGGATTTGAACATTCCTAAACTCAAGTACAATTTATGTGCTTGGGACAGAACTCCAGTTGTAAAAAGTGGATATTAATAGAAGATGACCTATATTTCATAGATGAACAAGAACAGGTGATTAGGCAATCTCTAAAGAAAGTTAGTTACACAGAGAAAAAGTGGCTAGAAGCATATATAGAACTAAAGAAGATATTTCTATGGCAGTTATTTAATAAGCATGAGAAAATTTGAGGTAGTTGTGAAGTAAGAAAGAAGGAAGATATGCAAGAGAGGGGTGCATATTACAGCAAGGTATTAGAGAAACAGAGAAGAAAGGGATAGAGTATAATACCCAGGCAGAGGGTAGGAATCCATTTGAGTGAGAATCACAGCATTTCATTTTCAAATGATATGAGAGGAAGGTGAGTAAGAGCAAATGTAAATAAGAATGTTAAGTGTGTGGTACGTCAAAAGTGTTTACTCCTTCTAGCTTCTGTTTTAATCATGAGTTCAGAGGCAAAGTGTTCTGGGAATGAGAAGATGGCACTTCAACATCGTGACTGATCTAGAACAACTCTTCTCAGAAAAAGGGGGAAAACACAGTGGTTTAGAGAAAAGAAATAGTGTTTTCAGAATTGTGCCATTTCTCTCCCAGTACAAGTGAAAAATCATGTAAGGACATGGGTGGCATCTAATGAGGGATCTGGCTAAATTATAAAGAAAGGGTTTGAGCTGTAATGGCAGGTAGATTAAGTTGGCAGGAATGGAACTGAAACTGGAGGATGGTTGAAAGACAGGGTTAGCAACCTAATGAAGGGTGAGTCTAGAGGAGAGGAGCTCCAGGCAAGAGAACCAGTTGCTCATGACAACTCTGACCGGGTAAAGATTGTAGGTCAGACTAGATGTGACAGACCTATCAGTCAGTCAGTCAGTTCAGTCGCTCAGTCATGTCTGACTCTTTGTGACCCCATGAACTGCAGCATGCCAGGCCTCCCTGTCCATCACCAACTCCCGGAGCTCACACAAACTCACGTCCATCGAGTCAGTGATGCCATCCAGCCATCTCATTATCTGTCATCCCCTTTTCCTCCTGCCCCCAATCCCTCCCAGCATCAAAGTCTTTTCCAATGAGTCAACTCTTCGCATGAGGTGGCCAAAGTCCTGGAGTTTCAGGTTTAGCATCATTCCTTCCAACAACACCCAGGGCTGATCTCCTTTAGAATGGACTGGTTGGATCTCCTTGCAGTCCAAGGGACTCTCAAGAGACTTCTCCAACACCACAGTTCAAAAGCATTAATTCTTCGGTGCTCAGCTTTCTTCACAGTCCAACTCTCACATGCATACATGACCACTGGAAAAACCATAGCCTTAACTAGACGGACCTTTGTTGGCAAAGTAATGTCTCTGCTTTTCAATATGCTATCTAGGTTGGTCATAACTTTCCTCCCAAGGTGTAAGCGTCTTTTAATTTCATGGCTGCAATCACCATCTGCGGTGACTTTTGAGCCCCCCAAAATAAAGTCTGACACGGTTTCCACTGTTTCCCCATCTATTTCTCATGAAGTGATGGGATGGGATGCCATGATCTTCGTTTTCTGAATGTTGAACTTTAAGCCAACTTTTTCACTCTCCACTTTCAGTTTCATCAAGAGGCTTTTGAGTTCCTCTTCACTTTCTGCCATAAGGGTGGTGTCATCTGCATATCTGAGGTTATTGATATATCTCCCAGCAATCTTGATTCCAGCTTGTGCTTCTTCTAGCCCAGCATTTCTCATGATGTACTCTGCATAGAAGTTAAATCACTTTGGCATAATAATAAAAAGAAATTTATGGAGAATCAAGAAGAGATGAATAAAAGAGACCCCAGAATGTAAAAATTCAGTTGAAGTATGAATTGTTTGGAGCCACTGTATACAGACATCACTGAAGTAGAAGCTCTGTCAAATCAGTACTGCATTGCAGCTTTGTCTGCTGAGAAAGTCATACCTAGGAAACAAAAGAAATGTCTACATCTACTGGCTTTATGATAGGTTTCTTTTCCGTCTGTTCTCATCAGCTTTATTAGGTTAAAGCACTACACAAAGGCTTCCTTGAAAATCACCCTCAAAGTCTGGTGAAACTGAAAGTTGCTCAGTGTTGTCTGACTCTTTGAGACCCCATGGACTGTCGGCCACCAGGCTCCTCTGTCCATGTGATTCTCCATGCAAGAATGTTAGAATTGGTAGCCATTCCCTTCTCCAGAGGATCTTCCCAACCCAGGAATCAAACCCAGGCCTCCTGCATTTCAGGTAGATATTTTACTCTCTGAGCCACGGGGGAAGCCCTAGAGTGGGATTCAAATTGGGGGCCCATTTGAATCACATAGCTACAACCTAAACCAAGCTTGTAGCTATGCTGCCTAGGCAGTGGTGTAGTACTTGATGTGAATGTAAAGGCGTGTGGAGGATGTTGTCTCTGATCATGGAGCATTTAATTCCAAAGCTCCTTACTCTCAAGAGGTAAGATGGCACCCAAACTGTGCTGACTCAGCTCTTGAGAAGCAGAAGCTCAAAACTGCAAAGGTTATAGTGATTAAAAGATACAATTACTGCATCAAGTTCTCTGTATCAGTATCACAATGTATTAAAACTAATCTTTCACTGTTAAAAAAAACAAGCCAGTATTAGTTAGTTAAGTTGAACAGAATGTGGGAACCTACAAATTCTGAAGAGCCACTCCATGAAAACAAGTTAAAACATGATATTAGAAAGGGGAAGAATGCTTACTGGTAACGTGTTCTACAATCTCTCATTTTTGATTCCAAAAGCAGGCCTTGAAATATTGATTTCATACAATATGTATCAAAATTGATCACTAAAATCTAACATGTTAGGGGGCCATCAGTATGGATAATGAAGAATTTGAACAAAGGTAGCATAGAATTACACTTGTTGAATATTGGCAAATGAGTAAGCAAACAAATGGGCAGGTGAGTAACTGGATAGATAGATAAAACTATGGATAAATGAAAGTCCAGGTGGTTGGTGATGGACAATAAAACAACCTGATCAGTTTAATTCCATTCCTGGGGAGATACTCAGACTACTTTGTCTGGATGTTTATACTGGTTAATCAACCTAAATCACACAAAAATATTTTGCTATTATCTGCGAATATCTAACAAGAAGTTATTCTATATATTTTTAAACTTTGAGGATTTAGATGATGATGACTCTATTTCCTTTTCTATAGATTATTTGAGTTAAAAATTCTCTAAATCTATTTTCAGAGCAGATACTGTTTAATATTGGTAGTTCTGTTGGATATTTCTTATCTGTTTCTCTAAGATGTGCTCCCTACCCCTCCTCCCCATGTCCACTCTGCTTTCAGCCCATGGAGGCTAATCTGTATGAACTTCATCACTGGGCCACTCTGCCTTCTGGTGCCCTACTGGGTCCAACCGGTGGGGACCCCCAGCAAGAGCTCCATGAGGCAGGGCAGACTGAGTATGGGCTGATATGATGCCAGCTTCATCCTGCACAGGGTACTCCTCTGCTCATGCTAAGCCCCGTTACTGAAGGTCACCAACCCTCTCTACACAGCTTTCTGTTTCCAGATTTTGGTAATAGCTGGCATCCTTCTCTATGATATAACTTCGGAGTAATAAAATATCCTCTCTTACCAGCCCTAAGATACCACACGGTCCTTTATGGTTTTTCTATTCCTTGACTATATGGTCCTAAACATACCTGTGAATCATCCTCCAGTTGCCCTAATTTGAGTGTGTGCTTCCTACTGGTATCCTGACCAAGTCAATTTCCATTTTATTTTATTATTTTTTTTTGTTGTTGTTGTTTTAAATTTTTATTTTAACTTTAGTTTACTTTACATTACTATATTGGTTTTGCCAAACATTGACATGAATTCACCACAAGTGTACATGCGTTCCCAAACATGAATCCCCTCCCACCTCCCACCCCATACCATTTCTCTGGGTCCTCTCCTTGCACCAGTCCCAAGCATCCTGCATCCTGCATTGGACATCGACTGGCGATTCATTTCTTACATGATAGTATACATGTTACAATGTCATTCTCCCATCTAATCCCACCCTCTCCCTCTCTCTCTCCCCCAGAGTCCAAAAGTTCACTCTATAGATCTGAGTCTCTTTTGTTGTCTCGCATACAGGGTCATCATCCCTATCTTTCTAAATTCCATATATATGCGTTAGTATACTGTATTGGTGTTTTTCTTTCTGGCTTACTTCACTCTGTATAATCGGCTCCAGTTCCATCCATCTCCTTAGAACTGATTCAAATGTATTCTTTTTAATGGCTGAGTAATACTCCATTGTGTATATGTACCACAGCTTTCTTATCCATTCATCTGCTGATGGACATCGAGGTTGCTTCCATGTTCTGGCTATTATAAACAGTGCTGCGATGAACATTGGGGTACATGTGTCTCTTTCTATTCTGGTTTCCTCGGTGTGTATGCCCAGCAGTGGGATTGCTGGGTCATAAGGCAATTCTATTTGCAATTTTTTAAGGAATCTCCACACTGTTCTCCATAGTGGCTGTACTAGTTTGCATTCCCACCAACAATGTAAAAGGGTTCCCTTTTCTCCACACCCTCTCCAGCATTTATTGCTTGCAGACTTCTGGATTGCAGCCATTCTGACTGGTGTGAAGTGGTACCTCATT
>SJYQ01096212.1:78865-92935 GCA_006410935.1 Redunca redunca
CTCAGTTAATTTTGCAGAAAACATAAGTGATGAAACCATGTGAAACTTGGCCATATAATGGTTCACCAGCATCCTATTATCCAAAAAATAACTTCTATTCTGCACTTTAAGAAAATGTGCATGGATTTGTAGGCTTGTGAAAGGAGCCATTCTAGAAACTCTGCATGCAGAAGTTCTTTGTATACATAACAACACATCGATAGGCGCTACCCTGCAAGTTCTCCTATGCATCCAGCTAAATAGAAACACACTGAAAACGGGCTCACTGAGGTGTCTAATTCTGTCATATTTTTCATGTAGAGTCTATGATGGTCAAGTGCTTCAGGGAAGTTTGATATTTCTTATAGGTGGGCACTAGGGCACTAAGTTATGGGGAAATTCACTAGCGTTCTGGAATACCAAGGACAAAAACAAAACACCAGTAGTAGTCACCATTTATGTCGTGATTACAGGTGACAGCTAACTATACTAGGGACTTTAGAGATGATTGAATCTAATGATTGTATGAAATAGGCATGTTCAGGTTATAAATGAGGGAACTAAAATAGAGAGGTTACATAACTTATGATACAGTATATAGTTAAGATGTGAAGGAAACAATCTTCAAAGATAGTGAAAGTGGCTCAGTGGTGTCCGACCCTTTGTGACATGGACTGTATAGTCCCTGGAATTCTCCAGGCCAGAATACTGGAGTGGGTAGCCTCTCCTTTCTCCAGGAGATCTTCCCAACCCAGGGATCGAACCCAGATCTCCCACATCACGGTTGGACTCTCTACCAGCTGAGCCACAAGGGAAGCCTTAGTATACCGGAATGGGTAACCTGTCTCTTCTTCAATGACTCTTCTGAACCCAGGAATTGAACCAGGGTCTCCTGAATTGCAGGTGAATTCTTTACCAATCGAGCTATCAGGGAAGTCACCTGATTCAAGGACAGGTGATTTCCAAAGCCTGTGCTCTTGGCCATTTTGTTACACTGTCTCTATGTCTGAGGGAACCTCACAGATCACCTTGCCACTTATTTCTTGCATGACATTGACCAGGAAAGTTAACATTCCTCAACTTCTCCTCTGATTAATTAATATCCTGCCTTTTCCGGGAATTACTGTAAGTATCAGAAAGAGTCAACTAATGTCAAAGTATTCTGTCAGCTTGAAATGTCACATAAATGTGAGCTATTTTACAGTCACCATCACTTGTCAGAGTAATTGTCTTCAAAATTAGAAACATCCAGCAGTTTCTCTAATGAAAAGAATGAATCTGAGACCCAGGACTCAGGGTGTGGTCCATAGATCTGTGTCAGCGTCTCTCAGGAAGTTTTTAGAAATGCAGAATTTTAGGCCTCAACCACACCTGCTGAATTAGAATCTTCATTTTTACAAGATTTTCAGATGATTCTTAACTATATTAAGTTTGAGAAGCCTAAAGATAGAGGCTGGAAAAAGTGTAGTTATCTGTTTAGCAGTTTTAGAGATTTTAGATTTTAATACAGGTGAAAGATTGGGAGGCATGCAAATTGTTCGTCAACCTTCTTCAAGTTTCTCCAGATCACTGAGCTGTCCCCATATGAGTGGTTTAGACTTAAGATCTGAGTATACCCATCTATCTTAGGCAGTTTCTTAGCCCAAACTATACTGAGTCACAAGAATGGGCTTTTCTTATAAGCTCCCTTATAACAATACCTGAAGCTCTGGCAATATACCAGACTGTGGGGATAGACATGTGCTGTATTGATATGATTTCCAAGTGATGGTCTTATTTTTTTGTTCTTTTGCTTTTCGTGTATTTTACTTTATGTATGATGTTTACTGTTTTTACTGGAGGAAAAATGGTGTCATGCTCACGTAAAGAGATCTGGCAAATATTGGGAGTTGATATAGATTACATACATTAAGGTTTCAAATTCTAAAAGAGGAATGATATCAATGAGAAATGAGACCAATGATGTGACATCTTTGAACAGACATAAGGAACATGACAGGAAGTGTTAAGACTTCTAACAAAGGAATAAAGAGAGTAATAATTCCCTTGTAAGGCAGTAAAGGGCATTAGATGAGAGAAATGTGTGTAGAATAATGAGAACAGTCAATTTCAGCAATGGATTTGTTGAAGTTTGACTATGGGAAAAATATGGGAAAGAAATGATGGAAAATGGCAGTAATAATAAATCTTTGAAATTTTTTCCTTAAAGAACTTTTAGCTGAAAAACTAACTGGAAAAAACTAAAGACAATTTGAGGAAAGAGATAGGGTTTTTAATTAAAAACTATGATGCAGAATCTGAATACAAAATGGAAGCCAATAAATGAGTTCAAGAAGCATGGTACAGACTGCTCAGAAGGAGAAAAAAGCATGAAACAGACAATTCACTAAGGAGTGTATTGTCCAGCCAGAATTTAAGAGGAGGCAAGGTGTAGACTGGATAAAAGATCTGAACAGATTGCACAACCACTAGATCCACTGGACAAGAACTTGAGTTTTTTTAACATATCCAGGTATTCTTTACAAAAATGTATAAATATATTTAGTAGAGGGAATATTTATCAGAAGATTAAGGAAATTATGATCCTATTTAGAAAACAAAAGTGTCTCTAAGTTGCTTTTGCCTAGGATGGTCAGAGATTTACAAAGACCCACAGGTGAATTCTAAAGCTGAAGGGTTAATATTCTTGAAGACACCAGCTTGCATGATGAGAAGCCTTCATAGTTTGGATAGAAATCAAATTTAGAATCAGAATCAGATTTAGGAGCAAAGGCTTTAGAGGAACTACAAGATATTTTTAAAATGATGATATGAAGGAAAAGGCTTATAAACATTTTTTATAAACTATTATATTACATATATTCAAAGTAAACAGGTAGGATTTACAGTCAAGGAAAATGTCTTATGTGAGTATGAAAACAAAGACTAACTTGGGGGAGAGCAGGAAATGAATTATATTCCATTGACATGTGACAACAGCAAGCAAACAAAGCAACAACAAAACAATATATTAAAGGAAGAAAGTAAATAAACCTACAATATATTTTCAAAAGAAAATATTTTATAGAATGTGGTGTCTAAGGTGAAGGCTTTACTAATAATTATACAATTTCAAAATCTATTTGCAAATTGATTACATCAAAACTGAAAACATCATATAATAAAATGCTCCATAAATAAATGCCATATGTACACATAAGGTATACATATTATATATAGTATGTATCAGAATATATAGAAAATATATGGAAAAGTTTTTAAATTAAATATGGTTGATTTACAGTATCAAGTATACAACACAGTGGTTCAGTTATAATTTTTTTTGGAACTGTATAAGCAATAAACTTATCAAAGATTCTTAACCTCATGAGGTGTCAAGAAAATGCAAATCTAAAGTTCACTGAGATGCGTGTTTTACTCTATTAGATAGACACAGTCTTAGAAAGACTTGATTATGTTAAATGTTGACAGTTTTACGAGGGATCCCTCACTCTCATACACTGCTAGTAGAAGTACAAATTGAGGCAATGTGTTTGGAAGTTTCCATTGTAGATGCTATGCACACTTAAAGTGATCACTTCATAACCAAGAAATTACACTTCAAGTAAATATTCATATGTGACATACCTGTCTTTGCTTAAATATAAAAATATTGATATTTCTGTATAATGTTTTACATGTTTGACAGTAAGAAAAATGTGGAGAACCCAAAATGTCTATCAGTAGGGGAATGGATAAATGCACTTAATGATATGTCAGAATAACCTGCTGTAATTACAGAGAGATAGTTTATATAAAGAATATTTATATTACAAATGTCCATGATACATGGTTCAGTGGAAATAAGTTGCAGATATATGTACTCATATACACATATTTATATGTGTATATATATTATCACTTTAAAGTATTTATATAATTATATAATTTATTACATATTAAACCAGTCTTCAAAATAGAAAGTAAAACTGAACTGGAAATATGTGGAGATGACTCTGGAAAGGGATGAGGAACTGTTGGTTTTAACATAATTATTGCATTATTTGAATTCATATAGCAAGCAACGAGATTTATGATAAAAATAAAGATTAAAATAGTTGGCACTTCTCTGTCCATGTCTTTATCCCTTTTCACAAAGAAAGCTGTTGTTTGTGACATTCTGAATCTCTGTATCTTCTGAGGCTGACTCTCCTCCAGCTGAGCTGCAACTCTCCCCTTCAGTAACAGCAGTGGTGCAGTCCACAAGTCCAAGATGCTACGTGTTATTCAACTATGTGCTCAGTTTCCATTCTAAAACTTGTTTTCTACCTTGATTACCACAAATTCAAGGACAATTTTTGAATTAAAAAATGGCTAGAGCATTAGCTCATTGAGATATTAATGCAACTTTAAAATGTGAGTAATAGGGACAGGGAAAGAGACAGGATTTGTGTGGGACAGCTGACAAAAACAGACAAAGTGTCTAAGTGTAATGTTAGGTTATCATAAAGAAAAAACGGATTAGTAAATTTGAAGGTTCATCATATTCATCATTCTGGGTAGTTTCTCTTGATAGAAAACAGACAGACACATGAGTTATGAACATGGGAGAAATGTTGGACACTATTTTAAATGTGTGGTTGAATATGCATTATTTCCAGTTTGTGATTAGATTTCAGTGCTGATAGGTATCAGCTTTCTCATGCTGCTCTCATAATTTTCCATCTTGATCCTTCAATTTCTAGTCCCTTATGGGGATTCCCAGTCAATTACAAGGAATGTCTCTGGTCTTGAAGCTTTTAACTCAGATTTTAGTTCTGGGGTCAATAATATTATTTTGTAGCATTACAATCAAATTATATTTCCAGTTATAGCAAGATTCTAAGATTGTCATTTCTTGGTAAGATTTTGGAAAAGGATATGTTTTTGTATCTAGAGATTCACCTTTTGAGTCCCTGAAAGTGGAAACCAATTACATTTTCAGAATATTTTTCACTGACAAGTTTCAAAGCATTTTCATGACGTTCATTAAGGTTTGCAGAGGATCTATGTAAATGGAGAGAAATTTCCTCTGAAATAGAGGATAAAAAATAGTTTAATAGGAAAAAATAAATTAAAAAATCTATGGAGATGAGGAGAAACATAATGGTTCAAAACTTAATTATATGCCATTTGCACAAAGCAAATTACATAGACCAAACTGTGATTATTGAAGGATTTTCTCACATTTCAGTTTACCTATGGTGTCACGTGACTTATGCTGTGTCTAATACACTATCACCATTATCATCATAATTACTGTGCCCACACAATAGTCTAACTTAACATCAGTTACCAGTTATTATATACTCCCAACAATCCTGTTTGCATTTAGAATCTGGGGGTTGGAATTATATTATTATCTCATTTCAAGTTGAGGAAACTGAGGCACTGAGATAAGTTTCTTATCCAAAGTCACACATAACAAGTAGTAAATGAGGACTTTAACTCAGTGTTGGTGCTTGGGGGGTGTATATATCTAATCATACTTTTTAGTATGTGATCATACTTTGTGGATCACATGAATGATGACTGAGAAACAGTCTTTCTCTAAAGCAGCAGTGGATGTGTTTAAGGGATACTGGGAGGCCCCAGTTCAAGTGAAAGATCTTCCTTATTAAATTCCAATTACCTGAGAAGTCAATGTTAGATACTTTCATTAGAATAGAGTATTTTTTGTCATTACAAAATATAGAGTGTGATATAAAGTGGTAAATCACAGAAGAAGAAACCTAAATGGATAATGAACACATAAATAGATTTTTTAACTTCACAAGTTATCAGGGAAGTGCCAGTGAAATGACTAAGAAGTACCCTTTCATATCCTATAGTTGGCAAAGTTTTAGAAGTCTGACAGTGTCAACCATTTGTAATGATGTGTAGACACAGTAACTCTCACCTATCACAGGTTAGAATATAGACCACTGTGAGAGCAAACTGAAATTGTCTAGTGTAGTCATGGATGTTCATACATTTTGAACCAGCAATTTTACTTTTAGTTACTGACTAAAAGTAACTAAAGTAGAGAAAGCACGTATGTGCATAAGGAGACATTTACAAAATTGAGAATTTTGAGGCATTGGTTATATGGAAGAAAACAACAATAGAAAGGATATAAATGAATGAAAATGAATGAATAAGAGCTACATGGATACAAATTGGGGTCAATTAAAAATAGTTTATATAAACTATATATAAACTTCTACATATAGAGTGGATAAACAGGACTTACTGGATAGCACAGGGTACTATATTCAATATTTTGTAATAACTTATGATGGAAAACAATCTGAAAAAAGAATATATATGTGTGTGTGTATAAACTTCCTTTTACTGTACACCTGAAACTAACACAATATTGTAAATCAACTATCCTTCAACTAAAAATCTCACACAAAATATAGTTGATTATCAGGAGATATATACAGAATAATGGAATTTATACAATGTTTGAAAATTTCCAAAATGATACTTCTTTGGGGGGGGCGGACAGCGGCTATATTTAAGTGGCTTAACAATGTATAAAGTGGGGGGTGGTCCCAAGACAGCAGAGGAATGGGATGGGGAGACCACTTTCTCCCCAACAAATTCATCAAAAGACCATTTGAATGCTGAGCAACTTCCACAAAACAACTTCTGGATGCTGTTGGAGGATATGAGGCACCCAGAAAGGTAGCCCATTCTCTTTGAAAGGAGGTAGGACAAAATATAAAAAAACAAAAAGAGAGACAAAAGAGTTATGGACAGAGACCCATCCTGGGAGGGAGTTGTGAAGAAGGAGCAGTTTCCAAACAGCAGGAAATCATCTCACTGGCTGGTCGGTGGAGAGTTTTGGAATCTCAGAGGGTAACATAACTGGGAGGAAAAAAAAAAAAAAACCCACAGAATATGTGCCTAATCGCCACTCCCAGCGGAGAAGTAGCCCAGATGCTCATGTCCACCATCAGTGAGCAGGGGCTGGACAGGGAGGTGCAGGCTGCATGATTGGTCCTTAGGGTAAGGACTGGCCTTGAATGCCCTGAGGACAATCTGAGGGAGCTAACATGAGATAACAACCCAAACTGTGGGATAGCCAGAGAGGGGAAAAAATAAAGACGCTGTTCCCATGAAAGGCTCTAACCTAACAGGAAGCCGGTCCACTCACAGAATGAAGGATTAAGTGAATACCAAAGGAGAGCTAGCAGGCAGTGTACAGGCCCCTCCCCGCACTTGAGGCAGAGAGGCAGGCAAGCGACAGCCAGATCTGGAAAGCAAGGGGCAATCTCAGCCCCAGAGATGGCATCCTCCACCACACTATGAGCAATTGCTAACCACATCAGCTCCCCAGAGACACACGGTACACCAGAGACAGTGCTCTTGCGGTGCACCTGGGGAACCAAGTGCTGGAACTGGGGAGGTGATTTTTTTTTTTTTAAATTAAGATGAATGGCCCACCTGAGTAAGTGTGCTTGCCAAGCACCTGGTTGTTTGAGCTTCTTGGACCTGGGAAAAGCACAAAGCACATGCCCAACCAAGTCTATGCCTTTGTGGAGTACCTGGGAACCTGAACCTGAGTGGCTTAGACCTGGGAAGTGCATGAAACACAGGGTCTGCTTTGGACAGTATACTGGGAGAGCAACCTGGAGCCTGAGCAGTGTAGACCAAGAAAGCACATGCCTCAGTGGGCTGGGGCAAATGCAGTGTGGTCTATACACTGTGATCACTCCCCACACATGCCATTGATGTTTTTTGCAGTGTCCCTCCCTCCCCACAATGCAACTGAACAAGTGAGCCTAAATAAGTGACCACTTTTGTCCCCTTGTGTCAGGGAAAAAAATAGAAACTGAATAGACTTGCAAACAGAGGAAGCCAAAATGAACAAAGAAGAGGAAACTGCTCTGCAAGTTGTAGGTGCAACAGATTAAAACCCTGTAGTTAACATTGACTAAGCATTGGAAAGGGCCTATAGACCTTGAGAAGAAGTACAAGCTGGAACAAGGAACTATCTGAAATTGAACTGACCCCACACTGCCCACAAGAGCTCCAAAAAAATTCCTAGAAATATTTTTACTATTATTTTTAAATTGTTTTCATTTTTAGGTTCTTTATTACNTGTGATTACTGGCTTGATTGCTCTTTACCCTTTTGCCACCCCCTCTTCTCCTCCTAGTCACCTCTATCTCCCTCCTCCTTCTTCTCTTTATATAACTCATGAACCTCTCTGGGTGTTCCAGACTGTGGAGAGCATATAAGGAATTGATTCCAGGCTAGATTGCTCTCTTCCATTTTGATTCCCCCTCTTATCCTCCTGGTCACCTCTATCTCCCTCCTCCCTCTTCTCTTCTCCATATAACTCTTTGAATCTCTCTGGGTGTCCCTCACTGTGGAGAATCTTTTCACTATTACTCAAGATATTTTATCATCTGTGCTGTATGGATGGAGAAGTCTTAAGGCTACTGTAAGAATAAGACTGAAAACCAGAAACAGGAAGCTTAAATCCAAAACTTGAGAACACCAGAGATCTCCTGATTCTAGGGAACATTAATAGAAAAGAACTCATCCAAAAGCCTCCATACCTACACTGAAACCAAGATTCACCCAAGAGCCAACAAGTTCCAGAGCAAGATATATCATGCTAATTCTCCAGCAATGCAGGAACGCAGTCCTGAGCATTAAACTACAGGCTTCCCAAAGCCATGCTAAGCCCATAGACACATCAAAACTCACTAATGGTCACTTCATTGCACTCCAGAGGGAAGAAATCCAGCTCCACTCACCAGAAAACAGATGAAAGCTCCCCTAACCAAGAAACCTTGACAAGCCACTACTCCAACCCTAGCCATAGGGAGCAAGCTCCACAATAAAGAGGAACCACAAGCTTCTGGCATACAGAAAGGCCACCCCAAACACAGAAATTTAAACAAAATGAAAAGGCAGAGAAATATTCAGCAGGTAAAGGAACATCATAAATGCCCACCAAATTAAACAAAAGATGAGGAGATAAGGAGTCTACCTGAAAAAGAATTCAGAATAATGATAGTAAAGATGATCCAAAATTGAAAACAGAATGGAGTTACAGATAAGTAGACTAGAGACAAGGATTGAGAAGATGCAAGAAATGTTTAACAAGGATCTAGAATAAATAAAAAAAAGAGTCAATCAATAATGAATACTGCAATAACTGAGATAAAAAGTACTCTGGAGGGAACCAACAGTAGAATAACTGAGGCAGAAGATACAATAAGTGAGGTGGAAGATAGAATGGTGGAAATAAATGAAGCAGAGAGGAAAAAAAGAAAAAAAGAATTAAAAGAAAGGAGGACAACTTCAGAGAGCTCTGGGACAATGTTAAATGCCCCAACATTCAAATCATAGGAGTCCCAGAAGAAGACAAAAAGAAAGGGCATGAGAAAATATTTGAGGAGATAATAGTTGAAAAGTCCCTAAAATGGGGAAGGAAATAGCCACTCAAGTCCAAGAAACCCAGAGTGTCCCAAACAGGATAAATCCAAGGTGAAACACCCCAAGACACATATTAATCAAATTAACAAAGATCAAACACAAAGAGCAAATATTAAAAGCAGCAAGGAAAAAGCAACAAATAACACACAAGGGCATCCCCATTATAATAACAGGTGATCTTTCAATAGAAACTCTTCAGGCCAGAAGGGAATGGCAGGACATACTTAAAGTGATGAAAGAGAAAAAGCTACAACTCAGATTACTATGCCCAGCAAGGATCTCATTCAAATATGTAGGAGAAATAAAAAACTTTGCAGAAAAGCAAAAGCTGAGAGAATTCATTACCACCAAACCAGCTCTTCAACAAATGCTAAATGATCTTTTCTAGACAGGAAACACAAAAAAGGTTTATAAACTCGAACCCCAAACAACAAAGTAAATAGCAACGGGATCATATTTATCAATAATTACCTTAAATGCAAATGGATTGAATGCCCTAACCAAAACACAAAGGCTGGCTGAATGGATACAAAAACAAAACCCCCATATACGCTGTCTATAAGAGACCCACCTCAAAACAACGGACGTGTACAGACTGAAAGTGAAGGGCTGGAAAAAGATATTTTATGCAAATCGAGAACAAAAGAAACCAGGAGTAGCAATTCTCATATCAGGTAAAATAGACTTTGAAATAAAGGCTGTGAAAAGAGACAAAGAAAGATACTACTTAATGATCAAATGATCAAGCCAAGAAGATATAACAATTATATATGCACCCAAAATAGGATCACTGCAATAAGTAAGGCAAATGTTAACAAATAGGAAAGGGGAAATTAACAATAACACAATAATAGTGGGAGACTTTAATACCCCACTCACACCTATGGATAGGTCAACCAAACAGAAAACTAGCAAAGAAACACAAACTTTAAATGATACAATGGACCAGTTAGACCTAATTAATATCTATAGGACATTTCACCCCAAAACAGTGAATTTCACCTTTTTCTCAAGGGCACATAGAACATTCTCCAGGATAGATCACATCCTGGGCCATAAATCTAGCTTTGGTAAATTAAAAAAATATAGTGAAATAATTTCAAGCATCTTTTTCTGATCACAATTGGGTAAGCTTAGATGTCAACTACAGAAAAAAAACTATTAAAAATATGAACATACAGAGGCTAAACAACACATTTCTGAATAACCAGCAAATCACAGAAGAAATAAAAAGAGAAATCAAAATATGCATAGAAACAAATGNAATAAAAAAAGAAATCAAAATATGCATAGAAACAAATGAAAATGAAAATACAACAACCCCAAACCTATGGGATTCCATGAAAGCAGTGCTAAGGGGAAGGTTCATAGCAATACAAGCTTACCTCAAGAAACAAGAGAAAAATCAAATAAATAACCTAACTTTACACCTAAAGCAACTAGAAAAAGAAGAAATGAAGAACCCCAGGTTAGTAGAATGAAAGAAATCATAAAAATAAGGGCAGAAATAAATGAAAAATAAACAAATGAAACTATAGCGAAAATCAACAAAACTAAAATTGGTTCTTTGAGAAGATAAATAAAATGAGAAACGATTAGCCAGACTCATCAAGAAAAAAAAGGGAGTAGAATCAAATCAACAAAATTAGAAATAAAAATGTAGAAATGACAACACACAAAACAGAAATACAAAGGATCATAAAAAACTACTATCGGCAACTATATGACAATGAAAATGGACAACTTAGAAGAAATGGATGAATTCTTAGAAAGGTATAAGCTTCCAAAACTGAATTAGGAAGAAATAGAAAATCTTAACAGACTCATCACAAGCACAAAAATCGAAACTATAGCCAAAAATCTTCCAAGAAACAAAAGCCCAGAACCAGATGGCTTCACAGGCGAATTCTACCAAAAACTATCTAAGTTAGAGAGTTATAGAGCTAAGTCATAGAGAGTTATAGTTATAATTCTCTAAGTTATAGAGCTAACACCTATCCTACTCAAGCACTTCCAGAAAATTGCAGAGGAATGTAAATGGCCAAATGCATTCTATGAGGCCTAATACCAAATACCATCATCTTAATACCAAAACCAGACAAAGATGCCACAAAAAAAGAAAACTACAGGCCAATATCACTGATGAACGTAGATACAAAAGTCCTCAACAAAATTCTAGAAAACAGAATCCTACAACATATTAAAAAGACCATACATCATAACCAAGTGGGCTTTATCCCAAGGATGCAAGGATTCTTCAACATTTGCATATCAATCTTGTGATACACCAAATTAACAAATTGAAAGATAAAAACCATATGATTATCTCAATAGATGCAGAGCAAACCTTTGACCAAATTCAACATCTATTTATGATAAAAACCTTCCAGAAAGTAGGCATAGAAGGAGCATACCTCAACATAATAAAAGCCATGTATGATAAACCCACAGCAAACATACCCTCAATGTTGAAAAGTTGAAAGCATTTCCTCTAGAGTCAGGAACAAGACAGGGGTGCCCACTTTCACCACTACTATTCAACATAGTTTTGGAAGTTTTAGCCACAGCAATCAGAGAAGAAAAATAAATAAAAGGAATCCAGATTGGAAAAGAAATAAAGCTCTCACTGTTTTCAGATGACATGATCCTCTACATAGAAAACCCTAAAGACACCATTAGAGAATTAACTAGAGCTAATCAATGAATATAGTAAAGTTGCAGGATATAAAATTAATACACAAAAATCTTTTCTACTTCTATACAGTAACAATGAGAAAACAGAAAAGAAATTAAGGAAACAAATCCATTAACATTTGAGATGAAAAGAATAAAGTACTTAGGAATAAATTTACCTAAAGAAACAAAACACCTATGTATACAAAAATATAAACGCTGGTGAAAGAAATCAAATATGACACAAATAGATGGAGAAATATACCATGTTCATGGATTGGAAGACTCAATATACTGAACATGAATATAATACCCAAACCAGTATATAGATTCAATGCACTCCCTATCAAGGTACCAATGGTATTTTTCACAGAACTAGAACAAATAATTTCAAAATTTGTATGGAAATACAAAAAATCTCGAATAGCCAAAGCAATCTTGTGAAAGAAGAATGGAACTGGAGGAATCATCCTGCCTGACTTCAGACTATACTACAAAGCAGCAGTCATCAGGACAGCATGGTACTGGCTAAAAGACAGAAATATAGATCAAGGGAACAAAACAGAAATTCCAGAGATAAATCCACCCACCTATGGATACCTTATCTTTGATAAAGGAGGCAAGACTATACAATGGAGAAAAGAAAATCTCTTTAACAAGTGGAGCTGGCAGAATTGGCCCACTACCTGTAAAAGAATGAAACTAAAATACTTTCTAACATCATGCACAAAAATTAGCTCAATTCCAGAATAATAAATGACCTAATCAAAAAATGGGCCAAAGAACTATACAGACATTTCTCCAAAGAAAATATACAGATGGCTAACAAATGCATGAATAGATGTTCAACATCACTTACTATCAGATAAATGCAAATTAAAACCTTAATGAGATACCATCTCATGCCAGTCAAAATGGCTGCTATCAAAAAGTCTACATACAATAAATGCTGGAGAGGGTGTGGAGAAAAAGGAACACTCTTATACTGTTGGTGGGAATACATACTAGGACAGCCACTATGGAGAACAGTGTGGAGATTCCTTAAGAAACTGGAAATAGAACTGTCATAAAACCCAGCAATCCCACTGCTGGGCATACACACTGAGGAAACCAGAATTGAAAGAGACACGTGTACCCCAATGTTCATTGCAGTATTGTTTACAACAGCTAGGATATGGAAGCAACCTAGATGTCCATTGGCAGATGAGTGGATAAAAAAGCTTTGGTACATATGCACAATGGAATATTAAGTTCAGTTCAGTTTAGTTGCTCAGTCGTCTCTGACTCTTTGTGACCCCATGAATCGCAGCACACCAGGCCTCCCTGTCCATCACCAACTCCCAGAGTTCACTCAGATTCACGTCCATCGAGTCAGTGATGCCATCCAGCCATCTCATCCTGGGTCGTCCCCTTCTCCTCCTGCCCCCAATCTCTCCCAGCATCAGAGTCTTTTCCAATGAGTCAACTCTTCTCATGAGGTGGCCAAACTACTGGAGTTTCAGCTTTAGCATCATTCCTTCCAAAGAAATCCCAAGGCTGATCTTCAGAATGAACTGGTTGGATCTCCTTGCAGTCCAAGCGACTCTCAAGAGTCTTCTCCAACACCACAGTTCAAAAGCATCAATTCTTCGGCACTCAGCCTTCTTCACAGTCCAACTCTCACATCCATACATGACTAATGGAAAAACCATAGCCTTGACTAGACGGACCTTAGTCGGCAAAGTAATGTCTCTGCTTTTGAATATACTATCTAGGTTGGTCATAAATTTTCTTCCAAGGAGTAAGAGTCTTTTAATTTCATGACTGTAGTCACCATCCGCAGTGATTTTGGAGCCCCCCAAAATAAAGTCTGACACTGTTTCCACTGTCTCCCCATCTATTTCCCATGAAGTGATGGGACCAGATGCCATGATCTTCATTTTCTGAACGTTGAGCTTTAAGCCAACTTTTTCACTCTCC
>SJYQ01096212.1:92948-115148 GCA_006410935.1 Redunca redunca
AAGGGTGGTGTCATCTGCATATCTGAGGTTACTGATATTTCTCCTTGCAGTTTTGATTCCAGCTTGTGTTTCTTCCAGTCCAGCATTTCTCAGGATGTACTCCGCATATAAATTAAATAAGCAGGATGACAATATACAGCCTTGATGGACTCTATTTCCTATTTGGAACCAGTCTGTTGTTCCATGTCCAGTTCTAACTTTTGCCTCCTGACCTGCATACAGATTTCTCAAGAGGCAGGTCAGGTGGTCTGGTATTCCCATCTCAAAAAGAACACATTTGAATCAGTTCTAATGAGGTGGATGAAACTGGAGCCTATTATACAGAGTGAAGTAAGTCAGAAAGAAAAACACCAATTAATGCATACATGTGGAATTTAGAAAGATGGTAACAATGACCCTGTATGTGAGACAGCAAAAGAGACACTGATATAGAGAACAGACTTTTGGACTCTGTGGGAGAAGATGAGGGTGGGATGATTTGAGAGAATAGCATTGAAACATGTATATTACCATATGTGAAACAGATCATCCATCCAAGTTGGATTTTTGAAACAGGGAACTCAAAGCCAGTTCATTGGGACAACCTTGAGGGATGAGATGGGGATGGAGTTGGGAGAGGGGTTCAGGATGAGGGACACAGGTACACTCATGGCTGATGCAGGTCATAGTTAATCAAATGACTTAAGACTATACAGTGGAAGTGAGAAATAGATTTAAGGGACTAGATCTGATAGAGTGTTTCATGAACTATGGACAGAGGTTTGTACATTGTACAGGAGATAGGAATCAAGAGTATCCCTAAGAAAAAGAAATGCAAAAAACCAAATTGCTGTCTAAGGAGGTGTTATTAATAGTGGTGAAAAGAAGAGAAGTGAAAAGCAAAGGAGAAAAGGAAAGATATACCCATTTGAATGCAGAGTTCCAAAGAATAGCAAGGAGAGATAAGATAGCCTTCCTCAGTGGTCAATGCAAAGAAATAGAGCAAAACAATAGAATGGGAAAGACTAGAGCTCTCTTTAAGAAAATTAGAGATACCAAGGGAACATTCATGCAAAGATGGACTCAATAAAGGATAGAAATGGTAGGGACCTAACAGCAACAGAAGATATTCTTAATATCTTAAGATGTGGCAAGAATACACAGAAGAACTGTACAAAAAAGATCTTCATGAACTAGAACATCTTGATGGTGTGATCACTCACCTAGAGCCAGACATCCTGGAATGTGAAGACAAGTGGGCCTTAGGAATCATCACTACAAACAAAGCTACTGGAGGTGATGGAATTCCAGTTGAGCTATTTCAAATCCTGAAAGATGATGTTGTTAAAGTGCTGCACTCAATATGCCAGCAAATTTGGAAAACTCAGCAGTGACCACAGGAAACTACCAGACAATTGTGCTCACCTCAGATGCTAGCAAAGAGTTGCTCAAAATTTCCAAGCCAGGATTCAATAGTATGTGGACTGTCAGTTTCCAGATGCTCAAGTTGGATTTAGAAAAGTTAGAGGAACCAGAAATCAAATTGCCAACAACTATTGGATCATAGAAAAAGCAAGAGAGTTCCAGAAAAAGATATATTTCTGCTTTATTGACTATGCCAAATCCTTTCACTGTGTGGATCACAACAAATTATAGAAATTCTTAAAGAGATGGGAATACCAGACCACATTATCTGCTTCCTGAGAAATCTGTATGCAGGTCAAGAAGCAACATTTAGAAATGGACATGGAACAACAGACTGGTTCCAAATTGGGAAAGGAGTACATCAAGGCTATATACTGTCACCCAGGTTATTTAACTTATATGAAGAGAACACCATGAGAAATGCCTGGCTGGATGAAGCCAAGACAGGTATCAAGATTGTGGGAGGAACATCAATAACTTCAGATATGCAGATGACATCACCCTAATGGCAGAAAGCGAACAAGAATTTAAGAGCCTATTGACGAAAGTGAAAGCAGAGTGTGAAAAATTTGGTTTAAAACTCAACATTCAAAACTTAAAAGCTTCTGCACAACAAAGGAAACTGTAAGCAAGGTGAAAAGACAGCCTTCAGAATGGAAGAAAATATTAGCAAATGAAGGAACTGACAAACAGCTAATCTCAAAAATATACAAGCAACACCTGCAACTCAATTCCAGAAAAATAAACGACCCAATCAAAAAATGGGCCAAAGAACTAAATAGACATTTCTCCAAAGAAGACATACAGATGGCTAACAAACACATGAAAAGATGCTCAACATTATTCATTATCAGAGAAATGCAAATCGAAACCATAGTGAGGTACCATTTCACGCCAGTCAGAATGGCTGTGATCCAAAAGTCTACAAGCAATAAATGCTTGAGAGTGTGTGGAGAAAAGAGAACCCTCTTACACTGTTGGTGGGAATGCAAACTAGTACAGCCACCATGGAGAACAGTGTGGAGATTCCTTAAAAAACTGGAAATAGAAATGCCTTAGGACCCAGGAGTACCACTGCTGGGCATACACACTGAGGAAACCAGAACTGAAAGAGACATGTGTATCCCAATGTTCATCACAGCACTGTTTATAATAGCCAGGACATGGGAGCAACCTAGATGTCCATCAGCAGATGAATGGATAAGAAAGCTGTGGTACATATACACAGTGGAGTATTATTCAGCCATTAAAAAGAATTCATTTGAATCAGTTCTAATGAGGTGGATGAAACTGGAGCCTATCATACAGAGTGAAGTAAGCCAGAAAGAAAAACACCAATACAGTATACTAACACATATATATGGAATATAGAAAGATGGTAATGATAACCCTGTCTGCAAGACAGCAAAAGAGACACAGATGTATAGAACATCTGTGTCTTTTGGACTCCTTGGGAGAGGGAAAGGGTGGGATGATTTGGGAGAATGGCATTGAAACATGTAAAATATATATGAAACGAGTCGCCAGTCCAGGTTCGATGCATGATACTGGATGCTTGAGGCTGGTGCACTGTGACGACCCAGAGGGATGGTACAGGGAGGAAGGAGGGAGGGGGGTTCAGGATGGGGAACACGTGTATACCTGTGGCAGATTCATGTTGATGTATGGCAAAACCAATACAATATTATAAAGTAATTAACCTCCAATAAAAATAAATAAATTTATATTTAAAAAAAAGCAGAGACATTAATTTGTCTCCAAAGTTCAGTCTAGTCAAAGCTATGGTCATGTATGGATATGAGAGCTGGACTATAAAGAAAGCTGAGCACTGAAGAATTGATGCTTTGGAACCGTTGTTTTGGAGAAAACTCTTGAGAGTTCCTTGGACTGCACAGAGATCCAAGCAGTCCATACTAAAGGAAATCAGTCCTGAATATTCATTGAAAGGGCTGATGCTGAAGCTGAAATTACAGTATTTGGCCACCTATTCTGGAAAAACTGACTCATTTGAAAAGACCCTGATGCTGGAAAAGATAGAAGGAAGGAGGAGAAGGTGACAACAGAGGATGAGATGGTTGGATAGCATCATCAACTCAACAGACATGGATTTGAACAAGCTCTCCGAGTTGGTGATGGACAGGGTACCCTGGCGTGCTGCAATCCATGGACTGCAAATTGTCAGACATGACTGAGTGATGGAACTGACTATTTGGGCTTCCATAGTGGCTCAGTGGTAAATAATCTGCCTGCAATGTAGGAGACATGGGTTTGATCCCTGGGTAGGAAAGATACCTCTGTAGAAGGCAATGGCAACCCACTCCAGTATACTTGCTTGAGAAGCCCCATGGGCAGAAGAGACTGGAGGGCTGCGGTCCAAGGGTTTGCAAGAATCAGACATGACAGCAACTAAACCACCGCTTTTTATTTATATGACTAAAATAATTCACAGTAAGCAAATATTTAGTCATGAGAAAATGGAAACTGCAAAAAAATGACGTTATCCTGTCACTTAAACGTAATTTTAAAAATTCAGTGCATTTTCTTACCATCGTAGGATTAGTTTATAGCTGACAGTATATCATATGTACAATTTTGTTGCCCCAAAATGTATGCCATGTATTTTTCTCCAGCCTCTGTTCAAATGCTAATATTCTGGCTATGAAAACACATTGAAATATTATTGAACAACACACCACAAGGCAGCTTATTATAAGTGACTATTTTCCAATCACAGCTACTTAACTGAGGTTGCAGAGCTGATATGCATACTTCTGTGGGGGGTACAGAGAAGTTTGATGAGCCTCCTAGCAGACATACCCCAAGGGCAGGTCAGAGGGTGTCTGAGTATTTGAAAAAGAGAGTGGGCATCTGCATATGTTATGGGCCAAGAGTTGTCCGTTGGGTTAAACTAAACCTACTTTACAATTTAGCCTAGGGCCAACCCTGGAGAGGATAATAAATAAATCCATTGGACTTAAGGTCATGCTGTAGCTAACAAGCAATTTGAAACAATAGCTTGTCATTAAAAACACTGTCTAAGACATATCATTTCATGAGCATATTAATGGATTTAAGTATTTCTAACCAAGACAGTTTTCTTTTTTTTCTTTTTAATGTTCCTGGTGTGACTTATTGAAGATTGAGCATTCCTGTGTAGTTCTGTGTGCATTTGTAAAAGAGTTCTCCTTTTCAGCACAGTCTGGGGAAACTGGCTTTGCTTTTAGGAAAAGTTCGGAGGTCATGTTCATGAGATTATTTAATGGGTCAATACAAAGGCAGAACTACAAAGTGCTGGCCTGACACTGTGTCAGTAGAGGTTTCTTTTGTCACATGCCACCATACCCCATGAAGTGTTAAGGTTAATGTTCATTTCCTTGTTCTGCAGAGAAAGGAAGAATTAAAACCTCAGTCCGGTTCATGATTAGGGTGAGACAAGTGAGATATGTAAAGGTAAGTCTCATCCTGTCTCTATTTAAAATATTGATATTTTATTTATCATGGATTGATATATTAATTTTCACACTGTTCATGGGGTTCTCAAGACAGGAATACTGTCCATGAAGAGTACGAAAAGGCAAAAAGATAGGACACTGAAAGATGAACTCCCCAGGTTGGTAGATGCCCAATATGCTACTGGAGAAGAATGGAGAAATAACTCCAGAAAAAATGAAGAGACAGAGCCCAAACAATAACAATACCCAGTTGTGGATGTGACAGGTGATGAAAGTAAAGTCTGATTGCTGTAAAGAGAAATATTGCATAGGAACATGGAATGTTAGGTCCATGAATTAAGGCACATTGGAAGTGGTCAAAAACAGGAGATAGCAAGGGTGAAGGTCGACACTTTAAGAATCAGTGAACTAAAATGGACTCAATGGGTGAATTTAACTCAGATGACCATTGTATCTACTACTGTGGGCAAGAATCCCTTAGAAGAAATGGAGTAGGCATCATAGTCAACAAAAGAGTCCAAAATGCAGTTCTTGGATGCAGTCTTAAAAATGACAGAATGATCTCAGTTCATTTCCAATAAACTGTTCAACAGCACAGTAATCTAATCTATGCCCTGACTTAATTCTGAAGAAGCTGAAATGGAAAGATTCTATGATCCACAAGACCGAGATATAACACACACAAACACAAAAAAGTCATTTTCATGGTAGGGGATTAGAATGCAAAATAGGAAGTCAAGTGATTCCTGGAATAACAGGCAACTTTGGCCTCACTGTACAAAATGAACAGGGCAAAAGCTAACAGAGTTTTGCCAAGAAAATACTCTGACAAACACTCTCTTCCAATGACACGAGAGATGAATCTGCACATGAATATTGCAAGATGGTCAATACTGAAATCAGATTGATTATATTCTTAGCAGCTAAAGATGGAGAAGCTCTATACAGTCAGCAAACACAAGACCTGTGGCTCAGATTCAGTTCAGTTCAGTCACTCAGTCGTGTCTGACTCTTTGTGACTGCATGAATCGCAGCACGCCAGGCCTCCCTGTCCATCACCAACTCCCGGAGATCGGATCTTGCTTCTATCACTAGTCACATCCACAACTGGGTATTCTTCTTGCTTTGGCTCCATCCCTTCATTCTTTCTGGAGTTATTTCTCCACTTATCTCAGCTCAGATTATCCATTCCTTATTNGCATGAATCGCAGCATGCCAGGCCTCCCTGTCCATCACCAACTCCCGGAGATCGGATCTTGCTTCTATCACTAGTCACATCCACAACTGGGTATTCTTCTTGCTTTGGCTCCATCCCTTCATTCTTTCTGGAGTTATTTCTCCACTTATCTCAGCTCAGATTATCCATTCCTTATTGCAAAATTCAGGTTTAAATTAAATAAAGTAAGGAAAACCACTAGGCCATTCGGTTATGACCTAAATCATATCCCTTAAGATTATACAGTGGAGGAGACAAATAGATTCAAGTTATGAGATCTTGAATTAGACAGAATGCCTGATGAACTGTGAACAGAAATTTGTAAGATAGAACAGGAGGTGTGAACAAAACCACCCCCAAGAAAAAGAAATGCCATAAGGAAAAGTGATTGCCTGAGGAGACCTTACAAATAGCTGAGAAAAGAAGAGACATGAAAGGCAAAGAAGAAAGGAAAGATATACTCAACTGAATCCAGAGTTTCAGAGAATAGCAAGGAGTGATATTTTTTAAAAAAAGCCTTCTTAAGAGTACAATACAAAGAAATAGGGAAAACAATAGAATGGGAAAGACTGGAGATCTCTTTAAGAAAAATGGAGATACCAAGGGAACATTTCATGTTGATGGCACAATAAAGGACATAAATGGTATGGACCTAACAGAAGCAGAAGGTATTAAGAAGAATTGGCAAGAATACACAGAAAATCTGTACAAAAATATCAGCTGAGCTATTTCAAATCCTAAAAGATGATGCTGTTAAAGTGGTACACTCAGTATGCTGGCAAATTTGGAAAATTCAACAGTGGCCACAGGACAGGAAAAGGTCATTTTCATTCCAATCCCAAAGAAAGTCAATGCCAAAGAATGTTCAAACTACCCTACAGTTGCACCCATTTCACATACTAGCAAGTGTATGATCAAAATCCTTCAAGCTAGGCTTCAGCAGTACAAAAACCAAGAACTTCCAGATGTATAACGTATTTAGAAAAGGCAGAGGAACCAGACATCAAATTGGAAACATCTGTTAGATCATAGAAAAATCAAGGGAATTCCAAAAATAAATCTACTTCTGCCTCATTGACTAAGCTAAAGCCTTTGGTTGTCTGGATCACAAGAAACTGGAAAATTCTTCAAGAGATGGGAATACCAGATAACCTTACCTACCTCCTGAGAAACCTGCATGCAAGCCAAGAAACAACAATTAGAATTGGACATGGAACAATGGACTGGTTTAAAATTTGGAAAGGAGTAAGTCAAGGCTTTTTATTGTCATGATGCCTATTTAACTTCTATGCAAAATACATCATGCAAAATTCTGGGCTAAAGTTCAAGCTGGAATCAAGATTTCTGAGAGAAATATCAACCACTGTAATGGCAGAAAGTGAAGAACAATTGAAGAGCCTCTTGTTGAGAGTGAAAAAGGAGAGTGAAAAAGCTTAAAATTCAGCATTCAAAAAATGAAGATTATGGCATCTGGTCCCACTACTTCATAACAAAATGTGGAAAGAGTGACAGATTTTATTTTCTTGGGCTCCATAATCACTGTGGAGATTGACTGCAGCCATGAAATTAAAAGATGTTTGCTCCTTGGAGCAAAAGCTATGACAAACCTATACAGTGTATTAAAAGACAGAGATATCTTTTTGTTGACAAAGGTTCATATTGTCAAATCTTCGGTTTTTCCAGTAGTCATGTATGGATGTGAGAGTTGGACCATAAAAAAGGCTGAGTGCCAAAGATTTGAGCTTTCAAGCCGTGGTGCTGGAAAAGACTCTTGAGAGTCTCTTGAACTGCAAAGAGATCAAACCAGTCAATACTCATGGATACCTTTGGAAGGACTGATGCTGAAGTTCCAATACTTTGGCCACCCAAGGCGAAGAACTGACTCATTGGAAAAGACCCTGATGCTGGGAAAGATTGAAGGCACGAGAAAGAAGGGGATGACAGAGGACAAGACTGTTGGATGGAATTGCTGACTCAATGTACATGAGTTTGAGAAAATTCCAGGAAATTGTGAAGGTCAGGGAAGCCTGGAGGGCTGCAAGCCATGGGATTACAAACAATTGGACTTGATTTAACAACTGAACAACAATAAATATCAATTAACTGTAATTTTAATATACATTAAAAACTCATAGAACTAAAGACAATCCCTCCTGTTTTGCATTATGGAGATCCCACAATTATGTGAGCATAGGGTAAACAAATGAATTCATTCCATTTTTCATTCTACTTATTCAGCAAACATTTAGTGAACACTTCCCTGGTGGCTCAGAGGGAAAGGAGTCTCCCTGCAATGCAGGATACCCAGGTTTGATCCCTGGGTTGGGAAGATGCCCTGGTCAAGGGATGAGCAACTCACTCCAGTATTCTTTCCCAGAGAATCCCATGGACAGAGGATCCTGACAGGCTACAATCCATGAGGTTGCAAAGAGTCTTACACAACTGATTGACTAACACTTTCATTTCTATATGTGCAAACATAGTGTTGGGTGCTGTGGACTTAACTCTGACAATATTTGAACTGTGTGATCTGGAGTAGATGAATTAAAAACTGAAGCTATTGATGGAAAACATAGTAGTGTATGTTTTCAATATCAACCAATTCTTTAGTTTCCATTTAAGAAGTTCCTTTTTCCTCTACAGCTATTTAACCTGAAGCACAGGACATCCTTACACCCAGGAGAAGTTGCTCTAACAAGGAATACAAGCCCCTCAGAGATGGAAGCCTTCATGTGAGACTGTTGTCAGAGGTTTCTTTTGTTCACATTGGCTCTTTTTTTTTTTTTGATATTACTAATTTAATCCTGACTAAAAAAGTGAAATAGGTACTATTATTATTTGATTTTCAGAATGATAAAACTGAAGTATGAACTGAAGCAGTCACTTGCTCAAAGTGCCAGAGCTGTTACAGGGGAGAACCAAATTTTAACACCTCTTGTGTCCAAAATGATTTTAGAAATTTTACTAATCCTTGTCCATTCAGCAATTGTAACTTTTAGTGGAGAAAGAAATATATTAAAAAAATAGATTTAGACTTTTATTTTCTAATGACTTTCAAGAGGGTCAGAACAATCATTTCAAATTGAGGACACCTAAGAAATTCATAAGCACATGTATTAGATAACTATCAGTTCATTTCAGTCGCTCAGTCTTGTCCGACTCTGTGACCCCATGAATCACAGCATGCCAGGCCTCCCTGTCCATCACCAACTCCTGGCGTTCACTCAGACAAATGTCCATCGAGTCAGTGATGCCATCCAGCCATCTCATTCTCTGTCGTCCCCTTCTTCTCCTGCCTTCAATCCCTCCCAGCATCAGAGTCTTTTCCAATGAGTCAACTCTTCGCATGAGGTGGCTAAAGTACTGGAGTTTCAGCTTTAGCATCATTCCCTCCAAAGAAATCCCAGGGCTGATCTCCTTCAGAATGGACTGGTTGGATCTCCTTGCAGTCCAAGGGACAATCAAGAGTCTTCTCCAACACCACACTTCAAAAGCATCAATTCTTCGGCACTCAGCTTTCTTCACAGTCCAACTCACATCCATACTTGACTACTGGAAAAACCATAGCCTTGACTAGATGGGCCTTTGTTGGCAAAGTAATGTCTCTGCTTCTCAACAGGCTATCTAGGTTGGTCATAACTTTTCTTCCAAGGAGTAAGCGTCTTTTAATTTCATGGCTGCAGTCACCATCTGCAGTGATCTTGGAGCCCCCCAAAATAAAGTCTGACACTGTTTCCACTCTTTCCCCGTTTATTTCCCATGAAGTGGTAGGACCAGATGCCATGATTTTCGTTTTCTGAATGTTGAGCTTTAAGCCAATTTTTTCACTCTCCTCTTTCACTTTCATCAAGAGGCTTTTGAGTTCCTCTTCACTTTCTGCCATAAGGGTGGTATCATCTGCATATCTGAGGTTATTGATATTTCTCCTGGCAGTCTTGATTCCAGCTTGTGTTTCATCCAGCCCAGTGTTTCTCATGATGTACTCTGCATGTAAGTTAAATAAGCAGGATGACAATATACAGCCTTGAGGGACTCCTTTTCCTATTTGGAACCAGTCTGTTGCTCCACGACCAGTTCTAATTGTTGCTTCCTGACATGCATATAGGTTTCTCAAGGGGCATGTCAGGTGGTCTGGTATTCCCATCTCTTTCAGAATTTTCCACGGTTTATTGTGATCCACAGTCAAAGCCTTTGGCATAGTCAATAAAGAAGAAATAGATGTATTTTTCTGGAACTCTTGCTTTTTCAATGATCCAGCAGATATTGGCAATTTGATCTCTGGTTTCTCTGCCTTTTCTAAAACCAGCTTGAACATCAGGAAGTTCATGGTTCACATATTGCTGAAGCCTGGCTTGGAGAATTTTGAGAATTACTTTACTAGTGTGTGAGATGAGTGCAATTGTGTGGTAGTTTGAGCATTCTTTGGCATTGCCTTTCTTTGGAATTGGAATGAAAACTGACCTTTTCCAGTCCTGTGGCCACTGCTGAGTTTTCCAAATTTGTTGGCATATTGTGTGCAGCACTTTCACAGCATCATCTTTCAGATATGAAATAGCTCAACTGGAATTCCATCACCTCCACTAGCTTTGTTCATAGTGACGCTTCTAAGGTCCACTTGCTTTCATATTCCAGGATGTTTGGTTCTAGGTAGACCAGAATGTCTGGTGATTATACCATCGTGATTATCTTGGTCATGAAGATCTTTTTTGGTACAGTTCTTCTGTGTATTCTTGCCACCTCTTTTTAATATCTTCTGCTTCTTTTAGGTCCATACCATTTCTGTCCTTTATCAAGCCCATGTTTGCATGCAATATTCCCTTGGTATCTCTAATTTTCTTGAAGAGATCTCTAGTTTTTTTCATTCTGTTGTTTTCCTCTATTTGTTTGCATTGATCGCTGAGAAAGGCTTTCTTATCTCTTCTTGCTATTCTTTGGAACTCTGCATTCAGATGCTTATATCTTTCCTTTTCTCCTTTGCTTTTCACTTCTCTCCTTTTCACAGCTATTTGTAAGGCCTCCTCATTCAGCCATTTTTCTTTTTTGCCTTTCTTTCCAATGGGGGATGGTCTTGATCCCTGTCTACTGTACAATGTCACGAACCTCCATCCATAGTTCATCAGGCACTCTGTCTATCAGATTTAACAGTTTAAAGCATTCCATGACATACAGGATAAGTGTATTTGCTTTTTGCTCTCTGTTTCCAAATCCAGCTCCTTCTGCAGCAAAATGATTACTTATTCAGGATAGAGTTAAATTTGAACTTTTTCTTTCTTTCTTTCTTTTTTTTTTTTTTTAACTATTACACTGTCTGCCTGAATTTGGGACCCTCAGCTGGATTAATTGAAGTAGTTTAAATCTAAACTTAGGTTTTATCTTTTCATTGCAGACATTTTCTGCTTTAATGTGTAATATTTTTTGCCTTTTCAGTCATGGGCTGTTTCAGAATGAAGGACAGAATATGTGCAGCTATTTGATACAACACACTTTTGACAAGGACATGTGTGTACCTGCTAGATAGCCATCCTATATGCTGGTTGATGAAAGGATTCTTAATGATATGTTCCCTCTTGGCAATAGAGTTCTTCAAGGACAACCCTGGCTCTCGTGGGTGATGCCAGGGACGCTGTTCCTTTGCAAAGAAGGGCACATGCTAATATACAGCTACTAGATGTCCTGGGAAATAAAGCTATATAGGCCTTGGTGAATAGAATAAATTATTTCATTCTTTTAATTTTTAAAAATCCATGTAAGAGGAGACTCATCAATAAATGTACTATTGCTTTAATGAACCAGAGTAATATGTGTAACTCAAAATACCAATTTTGATCAACACTTCCCCTACCTACCTCTCTTCAGAAGAACTGTAGAAAATGCAGTACTATTATTCTAGAAATTTCTTAGATGGTATAAAGAAACACATGTTCCTAGAGGGGAAGCTTGTGTACTGCTGCATAACTTGACAGATCACCTACGTATATACAGCTATCTAAGAATTCAGTTGTTCACGTCTAATCAAGAAACTGTTCATAACTGATAATAAGAATTTAGGGAGTGCCAGACCCAAAGGGGAGCAAATATTTATCTGCCGTCAGTAGGCTACTGCTGTGATGGAGTTAATAAACCAACTACAGTCTTCCACAAAGCAGAAAGAAGTGGTGTATCTTGGGTGTAATAATCACTTTTGATGCAGTGATTCTTTACACATGATTATTTTTCTTGGGAAACAATTTCTTTCAAGGGCTAAATAAAGCATATTTTAGTTTTTTTTTTTTTTTTTGTAAAAGGCACCTGCAATTTTTAAACAGTAGCAAACAACTGGGGATAATGTGAGAGAATAGTTTTTTCATATCTTGCTAAATACAAATGGAAACTTATTAAAATCATTTTTTATTATGAAATAATTTAAAAGTAAAATTCTATAGATACCTCCATGTGGGGGAGGGCTGTCATTTATAACCTAAGAAACAACTTATGATCTTTACATGTAGAGGAGGGCTAGCAGTTGTATGACACTGGCTATTATTCAAGGATTTTTCCATTTATTGGAATTTCTAGGCCAAGGCTCAGAAAGACAACTTTTAAACTATATTTACATGACTGTTACTTTTCTCTCTTTTACTTTTGTTGTTTTTAGCTTTTTTTTTGTTGTTGTTTGTTTGTAAAGTCAAATATATTTTGGTTTGTGGTAATTTCCAAAAAGTGGGCAGTTTTATGCTGAGAACTGAAATATGAACTGCTCCTGCTTGGCCAACATGTAGATTCCAGCCTTACAAAGAGGGGGAAGGAAACAGGCTCTGTCTACCTGCTTCACCCCAATGAACAGATGCATGAGGAACTCATTGGGAGAAAATGCGGTTTTGAGATCCTCTGAAGATTCATGTCTTTCCCATTACCTTAAACTCAGAGAACCTCTCATTTGCAAAAAATATCAGAATGGCATTTGTACATTTATTTCTGGGACTATTTGATTCATTTCTGCCATCCCCTCTATGAAGGCTCTGAGAACCATGGTTTCAACATGTTTCCATGCATCTTCAGCTTGGCCAGAGTAATGAGTAATTTTGCAATTCAGAAGAGACCAGTGTCTCTCTGCTCCTTCATTAGTGTCCCTGGGGAGCCCTAGGGCTCTGCGTTTGGCCCCCCTTAGGGGAGTCCAGGAAAGTTGTCTCTGCTGAAATCACATTGACCTCCGCTCACAGACTGGGAGTCAGACCTCAGATTCCTCTCAACACAGTTCAGAGGGAGAGAAGTCCAGAAGCCTCAGGGTACTTAAATCTTCATTCTCCATGCCTCTTCCTTCCTCCTCCTTAATTCAAAGAAGTTTTGGCAAGGCTCTGCCAGAGAAAGAGCAGCATGCTAATTTTGTAAACATATTACCATTTATGATTGATTAGCTTGTATTACCATAATGATTAATTATGCTATTAAATTATTAAGGATAAATTAGTTGCCTGCAATATTCATTATTGCTCCAAACTTTGGTATATTCAGCCTTCGTAGTTTACTGCTCACAGGTAATGTGACGTATATATTTGTTCAACTCATAAAGTATTTATTGAGGGCTGTTCTAAACACTGCTCCTACCCCAGGGCATGGATGTTGAGAAAAGAAGGCAGGTTGCTCTGGATCTCAAGGAGCCTGCCAGTCAAAATCATAAACCTATTCTTCTGTGATATGAGACTTTGGGGCATTGGTAGGAGTCAGTAAGAAAGGGTAAGTAAGGAAGTAAGATGGGTGGGGAAGTGTTCCAACAGAGACCAAAAGAGTCTATCAGACTCTGCAAAGTTTTCTAGTCAAGAAAACAAACAAAAAATAAGGAGAATATTATATTTTTATTCTCATTTTTGATCTTCTCAAGTAACAGAAATGATTAGCTCTTAATGTAGTCATTTTATTCAGGTTGGCCTTTTTTGTTGTATTTCACCATTTTAAAAGTTCATTAATCCTTTTTTTTAACCCTAAAAGTTTGTGGAAAGCAAATTTAAGCTAAAATAATAAATATTCCTTCCAATGTTATAGTAATATTTTCTGACATCCACAAGAGACAAAGTAACTATAATCTATGCATTAAGTTATGTATTTATCTATCTCTTGCCTTGGATATACCTACCTATCAGTTTTATCATGATGCATGGTATCTAATTATAGGACAGGTCTCCTGAGCTGGCTGGAGAAACATTCTTGGAAATCATTAACAGCACCAGAGCCAGAAAGTGTTCTGGCCCTTTCATCCAAGTTTGGAGTGAGCTACAGAAATTAATCAGGGGACAGAGCATGGTGCTTGTCATAACAGACTCTCATTTATCTGCTTCTCTGTAAAGGTAGCCTGTTAATAGTAATGTATCTTAAAATCTCACAGTGGCACAATTAAAGCTCTACTTTAGTGAAATTTTTCCTAGATACAATACTATGTTATTTCTTTTTGACTCACAATGCATAAAAATTTTTCTAAAGTTGTAGAATGGCAGCTTATAAAATAACAGAGGGCTTCATTTAGATTTCCCACCATGTACACAAAAATAGATTATTTTATAATTTTCTAAAATTGAATGAGCAGTAAAGGATGTCCTGCTGGCTGATCCAAAGTACTTTGATGGGAGAAGTGAGAAAGATTTCATTTAGATAGTCTAAATCTTCATGCTCTTTTAGTTAATGGTTATGTTGATATAAAAGTAAATTACACAGCAATGTGGAGAATGATGGACTTTTTGTAGTTTGAGCAGTCTTAATGTCAGACAGGATTGTGATGGTGATGATGGATTACTGATATTTCATCTCATGACGGTAAGATAATATGAAGAGGAATGTTTCAAAACACAAATATGATGATGCCAGTACTTAGAATAGTGCCATCATATGTCTTTTTTCTTCTAAATTTAGTGCATGGGCTAATTTATGGGAGATAGGTATACATTCTGAGCCTCTTTAACTCCCTGAGTTTTAAGATTAGAAGTTTCAATTTCATGCAAATTCAGAAAAGGTTAGAAGAAAAGATACAGAATCTGGCTTGAATCTGAAAGGTACGTAATAAATAAGGTTCAAAGAATACAAGTATGGAAAATTCTACATATGTCTAAATACACATTATTTGTATATATATGTATTTGCATATGCAAATAAACACACACATGCCTACATATGTCAGTTCAATTCAGTCGCTCAGTCATGTCTGACTCTTTGCGCCCCCATGAATCACAGCATGCCAGGCCCCCTGTCCATCACCAACTCCCAGAGTTCACTCAGACTCACGTCCATCGAACCAGTGATGCCATCCAGCCATCTCATCCTCTGTTGTCCCCTTCTGCTCCTGCCCCCAATCCCTCCCAGCATCAGAGTCTTTTCCAGTGAGTCAACTCTTCTCATGAGGTGGCCAAACTACTGGAGTTTCAGCTTTAGCATCATTCTTTCCAAAGAAATCCCAAGGCTGATCTCCTTCAGAATGGACTGGTTGGATCTCCTTGCAGTCCAAGGGACTCAAGAGTCTTCTCCAACACCACAGTTCAAAAGCATCGATTCTTCAGTGCTCAGACTTCTTCACAGTCCAACTTTCACATCCATACATGACTACTGGAAAAACCATAGCCTTGACTAGACAGACTTTAGTTGGCAAAGTAATGTCTCTGCTTTTCGATATGCTATCTAGGTTGGTGATAACTTGTCTTCCAAGGAGTAAGCGTCTTTTAATTTCATGGCTGCAGTCACCATCTGCAGTGATTTTGGAGCCCCCAAAAAATAAAGTCTGACACTTTCCACTATTTCCCCATCTATTTGCCATGAAGTGATGGGACCGGATGCCATGATCTTCATTTTCTGAATGTTGAGCTTTAAGCCAACTTTTTCACTCTCCTCTTTCACTTTCATCAAGAGGCTTTTGAGTTCCTCTTCACTTTCTGCCATAAGCGTGGTATCATCTGCATATCTGAGGTTATTGATATTTCTCCTGGCAATCTTGATTCCAGCTTGTGTTTCTTCCAGTCCAGTGATTCTCATGATGTACTCTGCATAGAAGTTAAATAAGCAGGGTGATAATATACAGCCTTGGCATACTCCTTTTCCTATTTGGAACCAGTCTGTTGTTCCCTGTCCAGTTCTAACTGTTGCTTACTGACCTGCATACAGATTTCTCAAGAGGCAGGTCAGGCTGTCTGGTATTCCCATCTCTTTCAGAATTTTCTACAGTTTATTGTGATCCACACAGTCAAAGGCTTTGGCATAGTCAATAAAGCAGAAATAGATGTTTTTCTGGAACTTTCTTGCTTTTTCCATGATCCAACAGATGTTGGAAATTTGATCTCTGGTTCCTGTGCCTTTTCTAAAACCAGCTTGAACATCAGGAAGTTCATGGTTCTCGTATTGCTGAAGCCTGGCTTGGAGAATTTTAAGCATTACCTTACTAGCATGTGAGATGAGTGCAATACATTACAGTACATATATATTGTATAAAAATTGTACTAAGTCATGAAATGACAGGTTACAGGGAGAAAATATTTGCAAATCTTTTGTATCTGGTGAAAAACTTGTACTCAGAAAATATAAAAAACAACATATTAATGAGACAAATAATCCAAATTTTAGAAAAGGAAATATTTGTAAAGATAATACAACAAAGAATGTCTATGAGTGTTCATTAAGTACATGAAAATATACTCAACATCGTTTGTCATTAGAAAAATACAAACTAAAACCCTGATAGGTATCACTTCATCAGAGTGGCTATAATTCAAAGGCAGACAGTAGTAAGTGTGGATGAAAACATGGAGAAATGGAGCTCATACATGTGTATAGGGATGTAAAACGATTTAGCCATTTGGGAAAACAGTTCGGCAGAGTCTTCAACAGTCTTAAGTTTGTCATACAAGCCAGAGTTTCTGCTCCTAGGTATATTTGTGAAATTGCTCAGTCATGTCTGACTCTTTGCAACCCTATGGACTGTAGCCTGCCAAGGCTCTTCCATCTATGGGATTTTCCAGTCAAGAATACTGGTGTGGGTTGCCATTTCCTTCTCCAGGGGCTAGGTATATACCAAAGTGAAATAAAAACATGTCCACATAAAGACCTGTACATGATGTTTAAAGCAGCATTATTCATAATAGCTAAAACCTAGAAACAACCATCTAAACATCCACCAATCAGTAAATGGATTAAAAAATATATCATATTCATACAACAAAATGCTATTTGGTAATAGAAAGTATTTTGGGGTCTCCACTTTAGGGTTTCAAAGAGCTGAATATGACTGAGCAACTGAACAACAATAACAACAATAAAAATGAATAGAATATTGAAACTAAATGCTAAAAAACACTTTGCTGTGTAAAAGAAGATGGGTAAAAGTCCATATATTGTAAAAGTTTATTTTATTCAGCATCAAAAAAGGGCAATTTATAAGCAAATAAGCTTACCATAATCTTGGACTAGGGGATGAGAAGAGGAAGTGAATACAACTAGGTACAAAGAGACTTGGGGTGATGTAAGTGTTCTAAAGTTGGATTTTTGTGATGGTTGTATAGCTCTGGATATTTACTGGGTGAAATTTATGGGTGAAATTTATGGTATGTCAGTTAAAACTCAGTAATGCTTTTAAGTAAATTATACTGTTATATATTAATTAGTGCTAAAGGTTCAAAGTAGAATCAGCAAGATAAACACTTTAGAGACTAGGGAAAAATTCAATATTTATAGAATTCCTGAGAATTTTTAAGAAGATTTTGAGTCCACAAACAGCTCTCTAAAACGTATGTTGGTGTCTTGTGTCAGTTGTTACTCTCCCTAGATTCACCAGCCCCCTGAGGATAGACATCAGTCTTCTTGTCATTAGTTTAGTCCTGGCTTAGAATGCTTCCTGTCTCAGGGGTGTCACTGAACACAGCTGATAAGTGAGTGAGTGGCATGATCCTCATCTGGGTAGTCAACATCCAGAAGAGACATTTCCCGTCCTCTCAGCTGGGGTTTACAATCAGGCATGAGGTCACTGAAAAGAATGAAACAGGTGATAGCAGAGAACGGTTAAGTGGAGCCCTATGAGGACAGGGATAGCTGAGATCAACCAATCCTAACAGAAAGAAAGTTAACATATTCAAATTGGAAGATTTGAGGGAAATTTTTCAAAAACAATTTTTGAAAATCCATGCTTATGATACAAGAGGCTTGCAGTGGTGGAGCAGAGACATAGTGTAGCAAATGGGAAGAGTTCAGGAGAAAGGCCTGAGGAAGGAGGGCAGGAAGGGCTCCTGGGACACAGAGCAGAGTGCTTTGTAGGGACAGCTGCCTGGAGAGTGGAGGGCACTTTGATCTCCCAGCCAGCAGTGACCTAAACAAAAAAACAACAGCCTGACTTCATCCTCCTTCTTCTTCTTGATGTCCCTCTGGGGCTCTTCATGGTTCAGCCCATCAAAGCCTGGGGCCCCGGGAGCCTGCTGACATGTCCCTCTGTCTCAGCTTCTTCTACAAATTGTGGTGGAGGGTGGATACTGTGACATAAATGGAGCATTCAGCTCAGGACTGAGCCTTGGACCACTAGTCTGATGTAAGGAGGAAAGAACTGAGGTAAAATGCAGAAGCTGAGGATTAATACCTCTTACCTAAATTGCTAGGCTTGACAAGCAACCAGCCCTTTGAAGGCAGGCTGAGGAGGTTTTAAGACCATCTGCCTTAGTCTATAATCCTTCCTGTATGGCAGGGGTGAGATTTCAGAAGGCAATTAATGGGCCAGATTACAGGAGCTGGGAGAGGTAAAAGAAAACAAGTGTTTATCTTTTCTGTACTGAGTCACATTAGGTTTGTGGCTCTAATTGTGCCAGTCTCAAAAAAGCAAAACCATTTACCACTTTTTCCTGAACTTAGAATAAATAGCCTCTAAGAGAAGATAATCGATCTTGATTCAGGGGCTCAGGATACCCACGAAGCAGGGATTCAAGACGTGATGCACCTCCTGAGCGATGTGCTCGTCTTTAGATTACTTGTTTCTCAGGGTTTTTGTTACGAATGGCCACAAATAGAATGGCTTAACACAAAAGAAGTGCAGTCTCTTACTGTTTTGGAGGCTGGAAGTCTGAAATCAAGGCATCAGCAAGGCCATACTCCCTCCGAAATGCCACGAAAAAGTCCTTCTGTGCTTCCTCCCAGCTTCTGGTGGTGGGTGCCAATCCTTGCTGTTCCCTGGACTGCAGCTTCATCACTAGATCTCGGCCTCATCTTCACATGGCCGTCTTCCCTGACTCCACATCCCTCCTTCCTTCTAAGGGCACTTGTCATAGGATCCAGGGCCCACCCTTATTCAATATGGCTTCACTTTTTCTTTACGTCTGCAAAGATTGTGTCTAAACAAGATCACATTCATAGTTTTCAGGGACAAGGAATTCAACAATTTTTTTTTTTGGGGTGGGGCACATTTCCCAATGCAAAACAATGAACAGCAATAATAAAAATAATAAATATGGCTTTATTTTTATAAAGAATTTAATATACTACTTTCATATTCCTTGTGCCCCTTTGTTTATTTTTTCAAATCTCTACACTGAGTGGCAGGTGGGCAGGTGGGCACAGCACACAATACATGGGTGGGCAGAAAGGAACTGTCTTACTTTCTTCAGCCGTGGATCTTATTTGACCCTCTTCTATCACTGATTATTGCCGGGGTCCAGCCCCGGTGGATCCAGGGAATTCGAAGCGTGGATGGCATTGGCAAGGAAAACTTATTTATTTATTAATATAAGATTAGATCAGGAAGAAATACTGTAGTAGGAAAATTAAGTGGAGAAAAGAGGCTGAATAACTTGGTTTACGTGGAAAGCCAATAAAGTTCCAGACAAGGAGCTTGCACCATCCACGTTAGGCCACTGGCGTCCCTTTGAATATCAGAGAGTGCCCCGCCTTGGGCTCTCTCTCTTACAGATCCTAGAAGCCAGGACAAGTAAGTAGACATGGTGAGCCTCCACGCCCCAGATGGTAATTCAGCCTGAAATAGAGTAAAGAGGAGACACGGGGGAAACCAGTCCAGCAACTGGCTCCGGCCTCTACTGTCCTTCAAGGCCTTTTATATTTTTGTTTATACATAGAGATCAATGGCTAATACAAAATTATGTAGCGTTAGCAGCCCAGACTCTTTCTGTATATCTTTTTGTATACAAAAGATCTCAGGTGATTTACATTATCTTCTGGCCAAGAGGCTTGCTAACACTTTTTGGCTCTCTTCCTTAATGAGTGTTAATTTTGTTCCCCTGAAGTGTTTTTCTTTAATCTGCATCTCCTTAAAGCACTAAAGTTACATCTCTATAGAACAAAGGCACAGTGGGTTATAACAAAGAAGGTATTTAACGCAAAGATCTAATGTTGCTAATACCAGGTCTGCTACTTGTTTTTCTATATACCAACTATATCTAAAAATAAAGGATATGAAAATTTGGCAGCAAGTATTGGCTCAACAAATGAAACCTTTAATCAGTCCTATTCTAATGATTTTGACTCCTTGGAAGCCCCTACATTCCTAGGATGTTTTAAGCTTCCTGTGCCTCCTGCGGTCAGGAGGCCTCAAACAATCACATGCGAAGCTGTATGAGTCCTGCAGGCAGGCTAGAAGGCCATCAAAGGGGCTTTTAGATTGAAACACTGGTATTATGCCCAGGAGATTTATTATCTAAAAGCTCTATTTTTTTTCCAGAAAAAGGTGGTGGGGGACAGCCCCCTGTTAACGACAGAAGAGCAGGTGGAAAGCATAACACAGTAAAGCAGGCAGATTCTGGTCTTGGTGGGTAGATGCTCAGGAAATTCCAGGGGGAACATCTGAAGCTGTCACGTCCTTGCGTTTGTCAGGCTTCCTTCCGCATGACCTTGTCACGGGTGGGATTCCTCATGCTGGCCCCCGGCAGATTATGAACTCACTGTCAATTCTTCTGCTTAATATACAGCCTATGACTAAACTTATTCCTTTACAGTTTTAAAATGGTAAGATAATCCCTAGGGCTTTCCTGGTGGCTTAGATGGTAAAGAATCCCCCTGCAATGCAAGATACCTGGTTTTGATCCCTGGGTCAGGAAGACCCCCTGGAGAAGGAAATGGCAACCCACTCCAGTATCCTTGCCTGGGCAATCCCATGGACAGAGTATCCTGGCAGGCTGCAATCCCTGGGGTCACAGAGAGCCAGACACACCTGAGCAGTTAACACACCAGAATGAACTTACTAACTACTGTATGATACAAAGGAAAGTTCCTTTTAAATTTTAATTGCATTAAATATCACTATGTGATACTGTTAGTTTAATTCAGTTCAGTTCAGTTCAGTTGCTCAGTCATGTCCGACTTTTTGTGACCCCATGAATCACAGCACGTCAGGCCTCTCTGTCCATCAAAATCTCCCAGAGTTCACTCAAACTCACATCCATTGAGGTGGTGATGCCATCCAGCCATCTCATCCTCTGTTGTCCCCTTTTCTTCCTGCCCCCAATCCCTCCCAGCATCAGGGTCTTTTCCAATGAGTCAACTCTTCTCATGAGGTGGCCAAACTACTGGAGTTTTAGCTTTAGCATCATTCCTTCCAAAGAACACCCAGGGATGATCTCCTTCAGAATGGACTGGTTGGATCTCCTTGCAGTCCAAGGGACTCTCAAGAGTCTTCTCCAACACCACACTTCAAAAGCATCAGTTCTTCGGCGCTCAGCTTTCTTCACAGTCCAACTCTCACATCCATACATGACCACTGGAAAAACCATAGCCTTGAGTAGACGGACCTTTGTTGGCAAAGTAATGTCTCTGCTTTTCAATATGCTATCTAGGTTGGTCATAACTTTCCTTCCGAGGAGTAAGCGTCTTTTAATTTCATGGCTGCAATCACCATCTGCAGTGATTTTGGAGCCCCAAAACATAAAGTCTGACACTGTTTCCATTGTTTCTCCATATATTTCCCAGGAAGTGATGGGACCAGATGCCATGATCTTTGTTTTCTGAATGTTGAGCTTTACTGAATTGGTTAAAACAAGTAATAATTTCAGTGATATCAGTTTACATACTTGACCATCTCTCTATTTATATATGTGTTTATTACAGTAAGTAAGTAAACTAAGTATAAAGACAGTAAACATCTTATGAATTGTAGGGATTTGTGGTCTCTTAAAACATTATGGTTTAGAACAA
>SJYQ01096212.1:117855-131281 GCA_006410935.1 Redunca redunca
GTATTTGTACAATACAAAATATTGAAGACAATGAGATTTACTTGTCTGATAAGACATATATTAAACAAATCTCAGTAATTAACTTGTAAAAGATATTTGTCTTAAATTAATGAAGATAATATCTCATTAGAATGTACGCAGCAATTTATTCTAATATCGCAAAGCCTGTTTCAACCATGTTTAATTTTTGAAAACAACTAAACCACTTAGGAACAAGGTAAAATATCCAGTAAATAGTTAAGTCATATAATCGTGAGTCTATACAAACTCATGTCGAGTTTTAAAAGTTTTTTTCTGAAACTAGTGGACTAAAGATAGTTGTCTATGCAAGGTCACTAGAAGCTCAAAATAATAATATTGCTTATGAGGTACTGAGGGTTTCCAGATGTCTTACATTAAATATTTATGGCTTCTTGCCTTGCCTTGCCAATGGCACCCCACTCCAGTACTCTTGCTTGGAAAATCCCATGGACAGAGGAGCATGATAGGCTGCAGTCCATGGGGTCGCAAAGAGTCGGACACGACTGAACGACTTCACTTTGACTTTTCACTTTCATGCATTGGAGAAGGAAATGGCAACCCGCTCCAGTGTTCTTGCCTGGAGAATCCCAGGGATGGGGGAGCCTGGTGGGCTGCCATCTGTGGGGTCGCACAGAGTCGGACACGACTGCAGCAACGCAGCAGCAGCAGCAGCCTTGTCTTTATGTCCAAGAAATGAATTGAAAAAATACAGCACATTTATATGAGTGACCTTGTTATAAGTTGACTTGTGAATAAATATTTTCTCATTCTTTAGGCTTGGTGTTATATCTAATTTCTTGGATGTCCTAGCATAAGTATAACTCACTCAGTATTTCTATGTCTTTATTGTATATTATAAATTAATGTTAATTCATTCAATAAATAAATATTTGTTTAGTAACTACTAGCCTAACCTAGGTTTTTCAGAAATTAGAGCCTGAGATAAAGCTAGCATTCTGCTATTTTTTCAGGAGATTCAGTCCCAAGGAGCAGAAATGAGAGAAGAGAGCCCTGAGGCAGGAAAGGAGAGAAAACCTATGCAGGAGTGGGTAATTCACCAGCCCTGACTCGGTGTCAAGGATATACTATTGCTTAGTTTCATACAGTTATCTTCTGAGAGGTCATATAAAAGTTCACTTCTGAAGTTTGAGTAAGAGGAAATATTTCCCTGCCTTTTTTCTCTACAGGGTGAGGTTGTGGACTTTCCCGCGTTCTGGGTTGTGCCTGCATGGGTGTGTACACAAAGCTACTGTGCTTCAGTCTTAAAGGGAACAGTGGGTGAGGGGATACCGGCAGGGCCTGAGACAAATTGCTATCAGGATATGCTCTGTGGAGTGTGCCATTCAAGCTAGGCTACCTTAGTGATAGCTGTGGCTATAACAAGGCTGAAATATCAGAGATGATCCCCAGGGGATCTATAAAGACTTGATCTAGTGCATAAGAGTTGCCTGATATACATCCTGTGTACTACAGATACTGAGGACAGACCAGACAGAGACTGCTCACTTGGACTCTGTTCTAATATTGGGAGGTGGACAATAAAGAAATACATAGTCCATTTCCCACGTTGAAGATTAGAAGATAAGTGCCACGGGAAACACTGAGCATATGGAGGGTAGTGAGGGATTTGGGGCTGGCAGGATTCAATTATAGATATGGATGGTGAGGGTTAGCCTGACTGAGAAGGTGACGTCTGAGTGAAAGCAGCCAGCACACAGTCCCAAGATACTGAGCTGGAAGGAACTGATGTGGCTGGGGTGCAGTGACGGGCAGGAGGGAAAGAGTTAGGCAAACCGGGTCAGGCAGCATCTCAGAGGACACCGCAAAGGCTGCCCTTTTCAGTCTGAATGAAAAGGAGAGACTTAGCAAGGCTTTGTGCCAAAAAAGGATTATATGAATGTATAAATCAGGTTCTGGCTTCTATACTGAGAATAGACAAGTACAAGGTGGAAGCAGGAACATCAGACAGTATACTGGAATATTCCAACTAATTTTATACTGTGGCACAGTTCCTTACGATGAAAAACTTTGATAATAAAAATTATTGATGCTAAAACACTATTTGTAGGATAGAATAAGATTTTAACATATCACACCATCATAAATATATCTAGATAAGCCCTAACTATATGAAATGTTTTATTTCATTTTGAAATTTGGAATCTGATTTGATCATTTGATTTTGGATGAACGTGAAAAATACTTCTCTAATCAAATTTTTAATTATGGATTNTACCATGGAAAATAAGCTACTGTATTTTCTGAGGATATAGGTGCTTTAAATATGATGCTAATTGTTGTTTAAAAAAATCTCTCAATTACACGTTGCTTCTGATAAACAATCGGTTGTTTAATTTTTAAAGTGCATTAAAATTAAATCTGGGTCTTGCTTTTTGTGTTCACATAGAAAAATTACAATGTTGGGGACCATTACTGAGAAAAGATTCATGAAGTGAACTTGCGTTTTTAGTATTATTTTCCATTTAGCTTGAAGAGAATAGAATTAAAAATGTAAATGTATCATCTGATATAAAATAAATGATGTAATATGGATTTTAAAAGTTCTTCCTCTTTTATTGTTTATTTTTTTATTGCACAAATGGTTGTAAATGATGGATATTACTAATAATTTGTTTTACATTATACATTATAATTTGCATAGCTATCTCCTTGACTTCATTATGGTGATTTTGCTTTTTTGAAGAAAAGCAAAAATATACATTTTTTGTCCATAATTATTGGGGTTATAGGGTTCCCTGCAGTAGGCCATGGCAATATAGTCCAGTATTCTTGCCTGAAGAATCCCCATGGACAGAGGAGCCTGGCGGGCTACAGTCCATGAGTTCACAAAAAATCGGACACAACTGAGCAACTAAGCACACATTTAACAACTGAATATAAATTACTGAAACACTAAATTTTTATTACTCATTGTTTTCCTGTGTTTTTCATGTTTCTGTTTACCTATGAGAAAAACACTAAATTTTTTGAAATGAGACAATTTAATGTATTCTTTCCCTATCTTTTACTTACGATGGCCCATTTCTTTTTTTTTTTTAGACTTATTCTTTAAGCTATTGTAGAACTAATCAATGTTAATGAGGTTATATTTTAAATTATTATTCTAATTAGTTATCCCTATTTGAAATATAATTAATCCCTTGAATTAATTATTTTCACATGAATATGCATGATGTCTTTTTCCAGGAAGTCTATCTAGCTTGCTGATTGTCCTATTAATTATCTAGATAATTTTTGGTTATCTTCATCTAATAATGTCTATTGAAGCTTATGTTTATGAAATGCTACTATGACAAGTGACACGACTTGGCTACTGAACAACTATGACAAGTGCTATTAGAGCCTTCTACAGTTTCATTACTTTGGCTCACCCTTTCCAAATCTATTTAATTTTCCACACTTCATTCTCTTTCTTGTCTATAACTTAATTTCTCTGGTACTTTAGATGCAATAAAAGAGCTTGCTGTGGTCGATCACAAATATCACTTCATAATTTGAGTGGTCATCTATGTTTTATTCCTCCAGGAATGTCTCCTCTTCCTTAGGAATATGAACTCCCATAACCTTATGGAACTAATTTTGCCATATTCACTCTACTACAACTTCCAAAGATTCCTGTTAATTTTAGCAGTAGATTCATTAGCCAGTGGGGAGAGCATGTGACCCAAACCTAGCTTCTCTTAGGTTTGTTTTACTTTCTCAGAATAAAAACTAATACCATGAAAGAAGAACTACAAGTGATAAGTTTTCCAGCTGGTAAATTTTTCTGAATTAGTTATTTTGGTGTGTATGTGGCTACCATACCTTTTGCTGGGAAGCCCTTTTGATTTAATGTGATGATTGCACTTCTGTGTATCCAGATAAAGTTATTTGACCGGCAAATGGAAACAAAATTAGAGACAGTCAATAAAAAGACATTATTATGATGTTTCCACCTCTGGTTCTAGCTGCCTTTGAATTCAACTGTATGAAGCTCTTTCCTTGGCTTGGTTATATAAAACAATATCAAATTTATTGTCTATTAATAAATTACTTCTGACTGTAATTTTCTACATAGTTGGAATTAGTTTGGGGTCCCTAAGTGCAAGATATCCCTTGTGACATAGTATATCACACTAGTGCACTTGCAGATATTATGGCTGGGGTTAAAGTGTTAACTCTGTAGATGGAAATGAGGGGGGAAGATAGATTTCTATAATTTGCTCAGGATCATCCCCTTACACTTAGCAGGAATCAGAGAAATGTAACCTTAGGCAAATGATATACTATTAATTCACTTTCTCCATGTGAAGGAAGGAACTGACATAAAAAACAAAGAAATCTTCAGTATTGCCAGGAGAATATTTAAAAACCACTTTACTCACCATGGAAAAAAGTACCACTAATAAATGTCATATAATATATAATCCCTTATTCCTGACAATAATAGTTCTCTGCCCATGCTTGTAAATTAATATTAAATCATTATTATCATGAGATCTTGAATTTATAAGTTAAATTTGGTCTCTGAGCAGATTCACAATTGCTTTCCTAGGCAAGAATGTTGACTTTTCATTCTTACTTTTCTGCTTGCCTTGTAATTTGAAATTATACTCATAGTGTGGCAATACACTTGTGACAGTCAGGTTTTAGAATTGCTCGATATCTCCTTAGCATTAAAAAGTCATCCAAAGCCTCAGGTACATATTGATTTATTTGAAAACCAACTCAATAGTTTCTCTAGTGAGAGAATGGAATGAATACCATCTTACTTAGGACCTAAAGAATGTATGTCCCCATAGTTTCTGATCATCCTTGAAAGCTAGTTCCCCTGGGTACAGTTTCTAGTTTTCAGTTGTTTTGGAGTAGGAAATAAAAAGTAAAGTATTAGCAGCCTTCTTCAATATGACATCTCTTATTGCTACAATGCTACCTTGGGCTGATTACACATTAAAAGCGTCTGAGCATGACACTAGAGAAATTAAATTTTTACAAAGATGTAAAGTGCCAGTTCTAAATTAAAGCATAAACCAACAAACTTTTAAAGTTTTAGAAATAACCAAAATATCCACTGTATGATGAATCTTAAGTTTAAAAGCCATGAATTGGTTATTTTCCCTAAAATTTTAGATTGATGTTCACACAACTGCCATACATTACATATGTCAAGCATCAGTAAAGGACCTGAAAATTAGTAGGTATTCTAAAAATGTTCAATTAACAAATTGAATAAATTAAAAGCAAAAGAGTTTTTCAAAATTTATAAAGTCTTCTTTATAATTAACATAAAATTCCAAATACTGTGCTTCTCAGATGTGAATCCTTACTCATGAGGGTTCCTCATTCCTTTTCTTCATCTACACTTTGGCCTGTGTTATAGGTAAAAACTAGTACTGGAGTTTATGAACTGATTCACAAATCCTTGGGAACAGATTAGGAAAATAGGTTTTATATCTATTCAGTCATTTCAGAGACAGTGAACTGAGGGAGCTCAATATATAGCTGATAAATATATGTTAAGTAGAAAGCGGGAAGAAGGAAGTAATTTCCAAATTGTATGTAAGTGACACTATGTATTGGGAAGACATTACAAAATCTGAGGTTTGGGATAAAACAAAAGGAACAAGGCAGTATTTTGGATCTATAGATGCCATAAAGTCCTGGGGAGAATGTACGTGGGCTTGGATATATCTAAACCAGTTAAGGGTTTTGCTACATACCACTCTTGCATTATTAAACTAGCCAGCATACTATCAGCTTAAAAACTAAGTAAATATTTTTTCATTTCAAAAATTTCAAGCTGACATATTAAAGGATTACTCTCCCTCTTGTTTGGCACTATATTAATGCCTCACAGTTTAAACTTTGTAGGCAATTGGTCAAGAATGCTTATGTTCATTATTATACTTTTATTTGTTGAAATTATCTTTAAATAAAAATGATTATTTTGTCTTCAAATTTTCTAACACCAAGTGTTATTATCAACAAAAAAGGAGTCAAAGAAATTAGGTTTAAACCTCATTTTCAGTTCAGTTCAATCACTCAGTCATATCCAACTCTTTATTACCCCATGGACTGCAGCACATCAGGCTTCCCTGTCCACCGCCAACTCCCAAAGCTTACTCAAACTCATGTCCACTGAGTCTGTGATGCCATCCAACCATCTCATCCTCTGTCATCCCCTTCTCCTCCCACCTTCAATCTTTCTTAGCATCAGGGTCTTTTCTAATGAGTCAGTTCTTTGCATCAGGTGGCCAAAGTATTGGAGTTTCATCTTCAGCATCAGTCCTTCCAAAGAATATTCAGTACTGATTTACTTTAGGATTAACTGATTGGATCTCCTTGCAGTGCAAGGGACTCTCAAGAGTCTTCTCCAACACCACAGTTCAAAAGCATCAATTCTTCAGTGCTCACATCTATACATGACTACTGGAAAAACCATAGCTTTGACTAGATGGAATCTTTGTTGGCAAAGTAATGTCTCTGCTTAGCTCAACTGGAATTCTATCATCTCCTCTAGCTGTTTTCATAATAATGCTTCCTAAGGCCCACTTGACTTCACACTCCAGGATGTCTGGTTTCTAGGCGAGTGATCACACGATTTTGCTTATCCGGGTTATTCTAGCTGAGCTATTTCAAATCCTAAAAGATGATGCTGTTAAAGTGCTACCCTCAATATGCCAGTAAATGTGGAAAGCTCAGCAGTGAGCAAGCACTGGAAAAGATCAGTTTTCATTACAACTCCAAAGAAGACCCATGCCAAAGGATGTCAAACTACTGCGCAGTTGTGCTCATTCCACATACTCGCAAGATAATGCTCAAAGTTCTTCAAACTATTCTTCATCAGTAAGTGAAACAAGAACTTCTAGATGTACAAACTGGATTTAGAAAATGCAGAGGGACCAGAGATCAAGTTTCCAACATCAATTGGATCATAGAAAAAGCAAGGAAATTCCAGAAAAACACCTACTTCTGCTTCATTGACTACATTAAAGCCTTTGACTATGTGGATCACAACAAACTGTGGAAAATATTTCAAGAGATGGGAATACCAGATCATCTTAACCTGCCTCGTGAGAAACCTGTATGCAGGTCAAGAAGCAACAGCTAGGAGCAGGCATGGAACACTGGACTGGTTCAAAATTGGCAAAGGAGTATGTCAAGGCATATATTATCACCCTACTTATTTAACTTCTACGCAGAGTGCATCATATGGAATGCATGGGTTGGATGAACCTCAAATTGGAGTCAATATTTCTGAGAGAAATATTAAAAAAACTCATATATGTAGATGACACCACCCTAATGGCAGAAAGTGAAGAAGAACTAAAGAAACTCTTGATGAAACTGAAAAAGGAGAGTGAAAAAGCTGGCTTAAAACTAAACTTTCAAAAAACTAAGATCATGACATCTGGTCCCATTACTTCATGCAAATAGATTAGGGAAAAATTGAAGCAGTGACATATTTTGTTTTCTTGGGCTCCAGAATCACTGTGGACAGTGACTGCAGCTGTGAAATTAAAAGATGCTTATTCTTTGGAAGGAAAGCTATGGCAAATCTCGATAGTGTATTAAAAAGCAAAGACATCACTTTCCTGACAAAGGTCCGTGTATTCAGAGCTATGGTCTTTCCAGTAGTCATGTACAGATGTGAGAGTTGGACCATAAAGAAGGCTGAGCACCACAGAACTGATGCTTTTGAATAATGCAAATGAATCACCTTTGGAAACACCATCCACCTTGCATTTCCACAGTACTGAAGGAGAGACAACATTTTCTCAGATTACTTAATTATCAGAAAATTACTACCAACAGAATAAATAGTAGCATCAGTCCTATTAAAAAAAAAAAAGATGTCTTTTATCTCTAAAATGCCATAAGTGGGGTTGAAAAAGGTAATTATTTCTTTTTTTTCTTAAGCATTGCTCTTTATTTTTTTAATATATTGATAATTATAGTTTATTTTTTTAATTTTTATTTTAACTTTAGTTTACTTTACAATACTGTATTGGTTTTGCCATACACTGACATGAATTCACCACGAGTGTCTAATTCTACCTCAGTTTACTTTGACAGATTTTTTCAAGGGTTAGAAAATTAGCTGCTAAATAGGTCACAGCTTTGGCAAACAATTCATTTTTGTTATCAATGTTCTAAATTAGTTCAAAAAGTTCCATCTGTCAGAATTTAATTTTGTCTGTCCACTTCTTGTTACAGTTGTATTTACAGCTGCCACTCACCCATCCTTTCTCTAACTGGTTAAAAAAGATTTAGCGTGTTCTTGAGTGTTAAGCTTTCATTCTTACTGATTCCTTAATTGAATTTTAATATAGAAGTAGTGAATAAAGTCACAAATTTGGTTGTCTTTCAAATATTTCTAATTTTATCTGTTAGGCTTTGTGTAATACAGCTTTTTTTCTGATTTTGTTGAAATAACTTTAAAATGTTTTATATCTTTGTGAAATAATCATACGGAATAAGTCTGGTAATCTCTCTATGTTTCCCTAGTCTTTTCCTTTCACTAACCCTCAGGGAGAGCTCATGCCTTGTCTTTCCCTAAAATTACACCACTCTTCCTTTCAGTGAGAAAAGAGTAGCTCTGAAGAGGCTCCTATGAGTGCTTCCAGGCACTGTTAATAAGGAGGCTGTGCTTCTCCTCGGGTCCCTAGGATCTCTCCAACCCATTGCACTGCACCCCAGCACAGTCCTGGGCACCATTCTACCATCTCTGCTTTTTCTTGTTGTTGTTGTTCAGGTGTCAAGTCGTGTCCAATTCTTCATGACCCCATCGACTGCAGCACACCAGGCTTCTCTGTCCCTCACCATCTCCCGGAGCCTGCCCGATTTCATATCCATTGCATTGGTGATGCCATCCAACCATCTCATCCTCTGTCATCCCCTTCTCCTCTTGCCCTCAATCTTTCCCAGCATCAGGGTCTTTTCCAATGTGTTGGCTCATTGCATCAGGTGGCCAAATTATGGGAGCTTCAGCTTCAGCATCATCCTTTCACTGAGTATTCAGGGTTGATTTCTTTTAAGATTGGCTGGTTTGATCTCCCTGCTGTCCAACGGACCCTTAAGAGTTTTCTCCAGCACCACAGTTCAAAAGCACCAATTCTTTGGCTCTCTGCCTTTTTTATGGTCTTGCTCTCACAACCTTATGTGAGTCTACTGGGAAGTAGTGACTACCACTTGACATTATGGGCTTTTGTCAGCAAAGTGATGTCTTTGCTTTTTAACACACTGTCTAGGTTTATCATAACTTTCCTGCTTTTTCTTACACATGAAGTTTTTTTTGTTGTTGTTGTTATTTCTATTGACCCATTCCCATTTGCATACAAACTTACTGTTATTTTGCTCCTCTTAAAAGAAACAGAGGAACAAAGTTCCATTCTCTTTTATTTCCACCTACCATCAGAAAACACTGTCCCTCCTTTAAGGTTCTAGAAGCTTACCCTCACCCTTGGGCTACTGAACTACTGAGCTCTTCAGCCTCAGCTTTGACATCTTAAGGTCCTGTCACTCTGAATTCACTTCTTAACTACAGTCCCCTGCTCCCAAGAGTTCGCTGTGTGAGCTGTCTCGGTCAAAGCCAGAACCAGGTCATTGTAAGGGCCACACGTTATCTGTCTTGTTAACCAAATGTCTTCTTCCGAACCAAATGGAAATAAAATGTTCTTCTTCCATTATGTTTTGCAAAATTATTTCCCATGAGTTGTCTGAAATACTGACAGGTCATCAATGTGTATAAAAATTTCACAACCTTCAAAATAAATGTTGATTTCCTAAAACGTTCTTTTTTTTTTTTAGCCTCCAACTAAAATAAATAAGTTTATATTAAAAAATAAAAACAGAAGGGCTAAAAAATAAAATAAAATGTTCTTTTTTAATGGTGGATATACTCTATTGATGATACAATTTTCATCATGAGATTGCAGTGTAAGAATTTATCTTTCTTTACTTTGTGGGGAAATGGGTGTTTTCAAATAGGATAAACTATATATAAAATTAAAGTAAGTGTACTTGCCATTGTGGTTGGCAGGAAGCTTGTATTTCACATTCTCACTTCACTTCTGTAAATGAGAAAGATATCTGAATTCTCTGAGAAAGCCACTTATTTTTTTTTTAAATATAAATTTATTTATTTTCATTGGAGGTTAATTACTTTACAATATTGTATTGTTTTCACCATACATCAACATTAATCTGGCACAGGTATACACGTGTTCCCCATCCTGAACCCCCCCTCCCTCCTCCCTCCCTGTACCATCCCTCTGGGTCATCCCAGTGCACCAGCCCCAAGCATCCAGTATCATGCATCGAACCTAGACTGGTGATTTGTTTCATATATGTTACAATGTTCATTATACATGTTGCAATGCATTCTCCCAAATCATCCCACCCTTTCCATCTCCCACAGAGTCCAAAAGCCTGTTCTATACATCTGTGTCTCTTTTGCTGTCTCTCATACAAGGTTATCATTACCATCTTTCTAAATTCCATATATATGCATTAGTATACTGTATTGGTGTTTTTCTTTCTGGCTTACTTCACTCTGTATAATAGGCTCCCGTTTCATCCACCTCATTAGAACTGATTCAAATGAATTCTTTTTAATGGCTGAGTAATACTACATTGTGTATATGTACCACAGCTTTCTTATGCATTCATCTGCTGATGGACATCTAGGTTGCTTCCATGTCCTGGTTATTATAAACAGTGCTGCGATGAACATTGGGGTACATATGTCTCTTTCAATTCTGGTTTCCTCGGTGTGTATGCACAGCAGTGGGATTGCTGGGTCATAAGGCAGTATACAAGCAATAAATGCTGGAGAGGGTGTGGAGAAAAGGGAACATTCTTACACTGTTGGTGGGAATGCAAACTAGTACAGCCACTATGGAGAACAGTGTGGAGATTCCTTAAAAAACTGGAGAAAGCCACTTATTTAAAGCCACTTATTACTCTGGTTTCTTTGAACTCTGTTTTAATATAGAGTTGCCATTATGCAAAAAAAAAAATGCCTTTGAACTATTGGCATTATATATATATATATATATATATATATATATATACATACACACACATATAGGAGATGGAGATGGAAGCTGGCATTTGAAATTATTTGAAGAGAAGTAGCTAAATTAACAAAGACACTGAAATTAATCTAGAAAATATAAAATTTGCCTTTTTCTCCATGCTCAGATTTCATAGATTCAAGGAGTGAAGAGAATTGCATAAAAAAAAATCTCCAAGATGTATACCTAGCCAGCTTGCTTTTATTGATGTTCAGGCTATTTATAAATGTATATAGACCACATATATCCTATTTTAAATGTTTCATTTATTTGACTGTGCTGGGTCTTACTTGCAACATGCAGCATGAAGGCTCTCTAGTTGTGGCATGAAGGCTCTCTAGTTGTGATGCTCAGGTTCTAGAACTCATGGGTCAGTAGTGGCGTGGGGGTTAGTTGCTCCCCAGCATGTGAAATATTAGTCCCCTGACCGACCAGGAATTGAACCCATGTCCCCTGCATTGCAAGGTGGATTTTTAACCACTGGAACCCCCAGGGAAGTCCCACCTCCATATATTCTGAAATAATCGTTCACCAACACACTGATAATGATGCACTGAAAATAATTTAACATTTAATACACAAAGCTATATGTTGTCGATTATCATTTTTCAATCAATAAAAAAAACTTTACCGGTGAGAAAATGCCTTGTTTCACTTTCTAGGATTATTTGCCGATCTTGTTTTATTTAAACATATAATTCTCCTCTAAGTTATCTCATACTCCTGAAAATCTGAAATATCACAACAGACTCTTAATCCATCTTATTTTTTACAACTAGTGAATGGCAAATTAATTAGTTAATTTTAGCTGAGTTTTCTCATAGGCATTGGGAAAAGAAAACAACTCCCTGTGTTCCTATAGACATACTTTAATGTGACTACTCTGAGGCTTATTCTGTAGAAATCTAGGTTCACATGGAACATGATTTAAAATCCTGTGTTGGATATATTAAGTGCTAAAGGGGTCTGTTGTGACAGATACACACACACACACACACACACACACACACACACACAGTTTTGAGTTTTGAAAGTAATCAAATATGTGTCAATAAAATAACGGGGGACCAAATACGATATATGGTGGGGGGTACTTTCAATCACTGGGTTATATTAGTAAGACTAAAGAATTCTGAATAAATCTGAGTACATTAAAGTGAACTTGGTACCAGAGCAAATGTTTAAAACTTTTGTGAAAAGGAAGAATATAATTCAGCCTGTGTCATCTAATGCATATTTTTGGATAAGTGTTTCAATGTATTTTTCTTTTTCTTTGTTTTCTACTTTGAACATCACCAGAAGAACAAAGAAATGTATTAGACAATCACTGTAGGCATCGTGTTCTCAGGAGCAGTCTTTACAATTTTCTCTCCCAAGTAAAAGCAGCAGAGATGCATACCCACCAGACAGATACAGAGCAGGCTTCCTCTGTCATTTGTCAGGCATTCTTCTCTCACAGAGAAAACAAAGTGGACTGTCTCAGCTCAATTTTGACTATTTTAAAAATATGAACACCAGAAAAGTAGGATACGTTTTGAAACTTTAATAGTAGAAGTGAGTCAGGTCTCATGAAGATGGTTATAAGTGACATCTCTTTATGAAGAGAAAGGCTTGTGCTATCATTTATCTCCCTTCTGCCTCACTTAGGGGACAGAACTCGTCCTCATGAATACGTTGCAATGATTACTAAGTGCGACTACAGAATGCATTTTTTTCTGAAATATTTTTTCTGAAATTTTCTACATTACCATATGTAAAGTGGACAACCAAAGGGAATTTGCTGTATGGCTCAGGAAACTCAAATAGGGGCTCTGTATCAACCTAGATGTGAGGGAGTTTCCAAAGGGAGGGGATTTATGTATACCTATGGCTTATTCATGTTGAGGTTTGACAGAAAAGTGCAAAATTCTGTAAAGCAATTAGCCTTCAGTAAAATTTTTAAAAAGATTTAAATATTTTATATCAATTGTAGCAGAGGTTTACTTAGTGTTCATATTCTGTATAGTTTGGGGAAATGAAGAATCTTTTCTACTACACAACAGACTTCATTTGAAGTAAAGAAATAGTTACATGCAATCAGAATTAAGCTGTTAGATGTAAGTTTCTTTTTCATCTACAGAAGAAAAACCAGGAAGAAATAGATACTCTTGTTTCATTAGCAATTGCTGTGTGAAATTATTCTTTTAGCTCTTTAATAAAGATTCTTGACTTTCTTTTGAGCTGCAATGAACTGAAGAGACAAAGTAACTGGACACACTTTTTTAACATAAATTTATTTATTTTAATTGGAGGTTAATTACTTTACACATTTCTTAAATTTCACTTGA
>SJYQ01096212.1:131990-143806 GCA_006410935.1 Redunca redunca
GGTCCCATCACTTCATGGGAAATAGATGGGGAAACAGTGGAAACAGTGTCAGACTTTATTTTCTGGGGCTCCAAAATAACTGCAGATAGTGACTACAGCCATGAAATTAAAAGACGCTTACTCCTTGGAAGAAAAGTTATGACCAACCTAGATAGCATATTCAAAAGCAGAGACATTACTGTGCCAACTAAGGTCCGTCTAGTCAAGGCTATGGTTTTTCCTGTGGTCATGTATGGATGTGAGAGCTGGACTGTGGAGAAAGCTGAGTGCCAAAGAATTGATGCTTTGAACTGTGGTGTTGGAGAAGACTCTTGAGAGTCCCTTGGACTGCAAGGAGATCCAACCAGTCCATTCTGAAGGAGATCAGCCTTGGGATTTCTTTGGAAGGAATGAGGCTAAAGCCGAAACTCCAGTAGTTTGGCCACCTCATGAGAAGAGTTGACTCATTGGAAAAGACTCTGATTCTGGGAGGGATTGGGGACAGGAGGAGAAGGGGACGACAGAGGATGTGATGGCTGGATGGCATCACTGACTCGATGAACATGAATCTGAGTGAACTCCAGGAGTTGGTCTTGGTGATGGACAGGGAGGCCTGGCATGCTGCAATTCATGGGGTCGCAAAGAGTTGGACACGACTGAGCAACTGAACTGAACTGATCATCACTTTACTTCCATATAAACTTGATACAGCATTTTCTACATCACATTGAGTTAGAGCTGCAAAATTTAGCAAATGAAAGTATAAATACGAATTTCATATTTATGCACAATGTGTCCAACTCTTTGCAAACCCATGGACTGTGACAAGCCATTTCCTAATTCAGGGATTTTTTTCTAAACACAAGTGTGCCCTGATGTTTTAGTGTAAGTATGTCCCAAATAGTGCATGGAAAATATTATACTAAAAAATATTCACTATTCCTATGAAATCTGAATTCAATATGTTCTATCTTTCACCTGGCAATACTACATTGAGTTGTTTTGTGGATTAAATCAGATAACTTATCTAGCATGTCTGAGAAAAATGGTAAATATCTAACAATTTTTTTCTTGCCTACTCCCATGCTTGATTTATTTTATTAAAGAAACGTGACTTAAATTAGGCCATTTCTTTATCTCCTGTATCTGGTGAAAAGCCTGACATATTATAAGGACATTAGTAAGTATATATAGAACAGAATAAATGGTGTGTGTGTGTGTGTGTGTGTGTGTGTGTGTCTGTGCTCAGGGGCTGGAGTTGAAGATTATTTAGTATGTAAAAGGGAGATTGATTATGATAAAGGCCAGTAACATGGCAGAATAGAATGAAGTGCCATCATCCCTTCTTACGAAAACACTGAAAACTGCTAAAAACCATCATCAACAACAACAAAATGGTGGAACATACGAAAAAGCATACATTACATCTAAAAACAAAGAAGCCACATGAGACAATAGGTGAGGTGTAATTACAATAAAATCAAATCTCAAACCTGACAGGTCAGTGACCCACAAATGGGAGAATAATTGTACCACAGAAGTTTCCCCATAGAAGTGAAAATCCTGAGCCTCACATCTAGAGGTCTGGCAATGGGAAGAGGGACCCCCAGAGAATCTGACTATGAAGGCCACTGTGATTTGATCACAGGATTCCACAGGACTGGGAGAAATAGAAACTCCACTCCTGAAGGGTGCACAAAGGTCAAGTGCACACCTAGACCCAGCAGTGAAATAAGATATTGGGCCATAAATTTCCTACTAGTACTGGAATTTTCCTGCAGAGACAGGGGTAAACTATGACTGATTGTGGGGGTAAAGATGCTGGTGGCAGCATTGTTAGCAAGTGTTTATTAGCCTGAGTTCTCCTGGAGGCCACTATTTCCTCCCAAAGACATACCCCCAACCAACAGACTGTAGTCTTCAGTGCTGGAATGGCTCAGACCAAACAATCAATGAGTTGAGACCACAGCCCCACCAATCAGCAGACAGGTTGCCTAAAGTCTTATGGAGCATGTCCCTACCTACCAGACGGACAAGACCCAGCTCCACATATGAGTGGGCAAGAACCAGTATCTCCCACCATGAATCCTGCACAAGCCTCTTAGTCTCATTAACCAGGGGGAAGACAGCAGAAGCAAGAAGCTTGTGGAATGGAAACTGCAGTTACAGAAAGTTAGACAAGATGATATGGCAGAGGGATATGTCTCAGATAAAGAAACAAGGTAAAACTCCAGTAAAGCAACTAACGTAGGGATAAGCAATCTACCAGAAAAAATAATTCAGAATAATGAGAGTGAAAATGATCTGAGACCTCGGAAAAAGAATGGAGGCACAGATTGAGAAAATATAAGACATCCTTAAGAAAGACTTTCACGAACTAAAGAACAAACAAGTAGAAGTGAACAATACAATAACTGAAAAGAAAAATACAACAGAAGGAATCAACAGAAGAGTAACTAAGACCGAAGAATAGATAAATGAGCTTGAAGACAGAGTGGTGGACATCATTGCCACAGAACAGAATAAAGAAAAAATAATGAAAATAAGTGAAGATAGTCTAAGAGATCTCTGGGGTAACATTAAATGAACCAATATTCACATTATAGATGTCTCAGAAGGAGAAGAGAGAGAGAGAGAGAGAGATGGCCTGGGAAAATATTTGAAGAGTTTTCAAAAAGTGGCTGAAACATTCCCAAATGTTAGAAAGGAAGTCAAGTTTAGTCACTCAAGTTTAGGAAGGGCGGGCGAGTACTAGGCAGGATAAATCCAAATAGGAACACACCAAGACACATATTCATCAAAGTGATAAAAACTAAAGACAAAGAAAAAAGATTAAAGCAAACAGGGGGAAAAAACAGGGGAAAAGTGAACAATAACAAAAGGGAAAATTTATTATTTGTATGGAAACATAAAAGATCCTGAATAACTGAAGCAATCTTGAGAGGGTAAAGCAGAGCTGTAAGAATTAGGTTCTTTGTCTTCAGACTATATTACTAAGTTATAATGATCAAAACAGTATGGCACTGGCACAAAAAAGAAATATAAGTCAAAAGAAGAAGATAAAAAACCAAGAAATTAACCCAAACACTTATGATCAATTAATCTATGACAAAGGAGGCAGTACCGTACAATGGAGGAAGCACACACTCTTCAATAAATGGTTCTGGGAAAACTGGACAGTTTTGTTAAAAAATGAAATCAGAGCACTTTTTAACACCACACACAGAAATAAACTCAAAATGGATTAAAGATCTATGTGTAAGACCAGATACTATAAGCCTCTTAGAGGAAAACACAGGTAGAATGCTATTTGACATAGCCACAGCAATATCTCTTTTGACTCATCTCTTAAAGAAATGGAAATAAAACAAAAAATCAATAAATGGGGCCTAATTAAACTCAGAAGCTTTTGCACAGCAGGGGAAAATATAGACAAAGCCAAAAGATAATCCATAGAATGAAAGAAAATATTTGCAAACAATGCTACTGATGATAGATTAGTCTTCAAAATTTACAAATAGCTTATGTGGGTCAATAAGCAAACAAACAAGCGACCCACTCAAAATATGGGCAGATGACCTAAAGAGACATTTCTCCAAAGGAGACATACAGATGGCTAAGAGGCACATGGAAAGACATTCAGCATGGTTAATTATTAGAGAAATGGAAATTACAACTACAATGAGATGTCACATCAAACTAGGTAGAATGGCCACCATCAAAAAAACTTGCAAACAGTAAATTTTGGAGGTGTGGAGAAAAGGAAATCCTCTCAAACTTTTGGTGGGCATGTAAATTGGTGCAGCCTCTATGGAGAACATTATGGGGGACCCTTAAGAAACTAGTAATAGAACAACCATAAGATCCAGTAACCTCAGTCCTGAGCATATGCCATCTGGAGAAAAACATGGTCCAAAAGGATACAAGCACCCCAATATTCAGTGCAGCACTGTTCACAAAAGCCAAGGCATGGAAGTAACCTAAATAGATGTATAAATAAAGAAGATGTGGTAAATACATACAATACAATACTACTTAATCATAAAAAGAATGGAATAATGTCATTTGCAACAACATGGATGGAACTGGCAATCGTTATACTAAGTGAAGTTAAGTCAGACAGAGAAGACAATGTCATATATTGCTTATATGTTGAATCTAAAAAAAAAAACTTATTTGCAAAATAGTAAGATTCATAGACTTAGAGGATGAACTTGGTAGGGGGAGGAATAGATTGGTAGTTTGGGACTGATATGTAAACACTGCTATTTAAAATAGATGGCCAACAAGGATATACTCTGTAGCATAACAAACTCTGTTCACCATTCTGTAATAACCTAATTGGGAATATAATTTGAAAAAGAATATATATATGTATATGTACAATAATTACTTTGCTGTACACCTGAAACTAGCACAACATTGTTAATTAACTGTGCTCTAATATAAAATAAAAACATGTATAAAGTATATTTTTTTCTGGAAAAATAAAATTGAATTAAAATATGTAAAATAACATATAAAAAAAGAAATGGGGAGATTAATACATTTATGACTTATCAACATATTTAAGCACACTTTGACCACTATTTTGTGGAATTAGAGACCTAGAAGGACTTTGGTAGATACTTTAGTCCATTCTTCTTTCCTCAGAGAACATTACACATAAACTATACTGAGATAACCACAATATTTAACATTGATAAAAGACTCCAGTATGAACTTTTATAATTTCCCTTAACATTTACTCACTTGTTACATTTAAGCTTTGCTTTGAGAATAGCTGTCAGTAACACTAGTTTTAAAGTTCTTTGTATATGTATGCTGCTGCTGCTGCTAAGTTGCTAGGTGTGTGTTAATATTGTTGTTGTTGTTCAGTCACCCAGTCGTGTCAGACTCTTTGTGACCCCATGGATTGCAGTAAGCCAGGCCTCCCTGTCCCTCACCATCTCCTGAAGTTTGCCCCAAGTTCATGTTCATTGCATCAGTGATGCCATCCAGCGCTCTGATCCTTTGATGCCCTCTTCTCCTTCTGCCCTCAACCTTTCTCACCATCAGAGACTATTCCAATGAGTCATCTGTTCGCAGCAGATGACCAAAATACTTGAGTTTCAGCTTTAGCATCAGTTTCTCCAGTGAATATTCAGGGTTAATCTCCCTTGATATTGACTGGTTTGATCTCCTTGTTGTCCGAGAGAATTTCAGGAGTTCTCGCCAGCACCACAGGTCGAGGGCATCGATTCTTTGGCATTCTACCTTCTTTAAGGTCCAGCTCTCACATGCACACATGACCACTGGGAAGACCATAACCTTGACTATGTGCACTTTTGTCAGCGGAGTAATGTCTGCTTTCAAACATGCTGTCCAAGTTTGTCATTGCTTTCCTTGATTATTGTCTTCTGACTTCATGGCTGCAGTAACCATCCACAGTGATTTTGAAGCTCAAGAAGAGGAAATTTGTCACTACTACTACCTTTTCCCCTTCTATTTGCATGCAGTAATGGGGCTAGATATCATAATCTTGATTTTTTTAGTAGTTAGCTTTAAGCTAGCTCTTTCACTCTTCTCCTTCACCCTCATTAAGAGAGTCTTTAGTTCCTCTTCTCTTTCTGCCATTAGAGTGGTATCATCTGCATGCCTGAGATTGTTGATGTTTTGCCCACCTATCTTGATTCCAGCTTGTAACTCATCCAGCCTGGCATTCTTCATGATGTGCTCAGCACAGATATTTATAATTAACATAAATAAAACATATTGTCCTGGAGTGGGGGTCAGCAATATGGACCCTGGTCCAAATTTGACACACCACTTGGTATTATATGGTCTATATCTATGAGCTAAAAATAGTTTTTATATTTTGTAGTCTTTCAGGGGAAAAAAATTAAAGTATTACAATTTGTGACATGTGAAAAGTATAGGAAATTCAAACTAAAAATTTATTGGAACACAACGATATCTATATATCAATTTGTTTACATACATTCCTTTAAAAATTAATTTATTTTAATTAGAGACTAATTACTTTACAATAGTGTGGTGCTTTTTGCTATACACTGACATGGATAAGCCACGGTTATACATGTGTCCCCTGTCCTGAAGCCCCCTCCCATCTCCCTTCTCATCCAATTGCTCTAGGTTGCCCAGGGCACTGGCTTTGAGTGCCCTGCTTCATGCATTGAACCTGGACTAGGGATCTGTTTTGCATATGATAATATACATGTTTCAATGCTATTCTTTCAAATCATCCCACACTTGCCTTCTCTCACAGAGTTCAAAAGTCTGTTCTTTATATCAGTGTTTCTTTTGCTGTCTTGCATATAGGGTCATTGTTACCATCTTTCTAAATTCCATATATATGTATAATATACTGTATTGGTGTTTTTCTTTCTGACTTACTTCATTCTGTATAATAGGGTCCAGTTTCATTGCCCTCATTAGAACTGACTCAAATGTGTTTTTTTTGTTTATAGCTGAGTAATATTCCACTGTGTATATGTACCACAAATTTTTTATCCGCTCATCTGCTGATGGATATTTAGGTTGTCTCCATGTCCTAGCTATTGCATGTTTGAATAATTTCTATGGTTGCTTTAGCATTATGTGATGATTAGTTTCATGTATTAATTTCACTAGGCTATGCTATTTAGTTGTTTAATCAAATGTTTCCCTTTGCAAGCTATGCAAACTTTGCAAACTATGCCAAAGTCTTTGTGTGGATCACAATAAAGTGTGGAAAATTCTGAAAGAGATGGGAATACCAGACCACCTGACCCACCTCTTGAGAAATCTGTATGCAGATCAGGAAGCAACAGTTAGAACTGGACATGGAACTACTGACTGGTTCCAAATAGGAAAAGGAGTACATCAAGGCTGTATATTGTCAACCTGCTTATTTCACTTATATGCAGTGTATATAATGAGAAATGCTGGGCTGGATGAAGCACAAGCTGGAATCAAGATTGCCGGGAGAAATATCAAGAACCTCAGATATGCAGATAATATTACCCTTATGGCAGAAAGTGAAGAATAACTAAAGAGCCTCTTGATGAAAGTGAAAAAGGAGACTGAAAGAGTTGGCTTAAAGCTCAACATTCAGAAAATTAAGATCATGGCATCTGGTCCCATCACTTCATGGCAAATGGTTGGGGAAACAGTGGAAGACTTCATTCTCTTGGGCTCCAAAATCACTGCAGATTGTGACTGCAGCCTTGAAATTAAAAGACACTTACTTCTTGGAAGAAAAGTTATGACCAATCTAGACAGCTTATTAAAAAGCAGAGGTATTGTTTTGTCAACAAAGTTTCATCTAGTTGAGGCTATGGTTTTTCCAGAGGTTGGTCATGTATGCTTGTGAGAGTTGAACTATAAAGAAAGCTGAGCACTGAAGAATGCTTTTGAACTGTGGTGTTGGAGAAGACTCTTGAGAGTCCTGTGGACTGCAAGGAGATCCAAACAGTCCATCCTAAACAGATCAGTCCTGAGTGTTCATTGGAAGGACTGATGTTAAAGCTGAAACTCCAATACTTTGGCAACCTGTTGCAAAGAACTGACTTATTTGAAAAGAGCCTGGTGCTGGGAAAGATTGAAGGCAGGAGGAGAAGCAGACAACAGAGGATGAGATGGTTGGATGGCATCACTGACTCAATGGACACGAGTTTGACTAAATTCCAGGAGTTGGTGATGACACGGAGGCCTGGCATGCTGTAGTGCATGAGGTCACAAACATTTGGACATGACTGAGCTACTGAACTGAACTGAACTTGATTAAACAATGAGTTATTTTGAAGATGTGCTTCACATTTACAATCAACTGACTATAGATAAAGGAGATGAACCTCAATAGTGAGGGTAGATCTCATTCCATCAGTGGGAGGCCTTGAGAAGTTTCCTGAAGAATAAGAAGACTGTAAAATGAGCTCCTGCCTTAACTTTCTAGCCTGCCAATCTGCCCAATAAATTTACATTCAAGGTTGTAGCACTAACTCCTGCCTGAGTTTCTAGCTTGCTCACCTGCCCCACAGGATTTATGATTTGCCAACACCAAATCTGTGAGCCAATGCCTTATAATAAATAATATATATGTAATATTTCTCTGCTCGTTGGGTTCTCAAGGAAAGAATGCTGAAGTGGTTTCCCATCCCTTCTCCAATGGACCATGTTTTGTCAGAACTCTCCACCATTACCCATTCATCTTTTGTGGCCCTACACAGCATGGCTCATAGTTTCATTGAGTTACACAAAGCTGTGATCCATGTGAGCATTTTGATTAGTTTTCTGTGATTGTGCTTTTCATTCTATCTGCCCTCTGATGGATGAGGATAAAAGACTTGTAGAATCTTCCCGATGGGAGGGACTGGCTGTGGGGAAAACTGAATCTTGTTCTGGTGGGCAGAAGCATGGTCAGTTCACTTCAGTTCAGACGCTCAGTTGTGTCCGACTCTTTGCCACCCTATGGATCACAGCACACCAGGCCTTCTTGTCCATCACCAACTCCTGGAGTTCACTCAGACTCATGTCCAACGAGTCAGTGATGCCATCCAACCATCTCGTCCTCTGTCGTCCCCTTCTCCTCCTGCCCCCAATCTCTCCCAGCATGAGTCTTATCCAGTGAGACAACTCTTCACATGAGGTGGCCAAAGTACTGGAGTTTCAGCTTCAGCATCATTCCTTCCAAAGAAATCCCAGGGCTGATCTCCTTCAGAATGGACTGGTTGGATCTCCTTGCAGTCCAAGGAACTCTCAAGAGTCTTCTCCAACACCACAGTTCAAAAGCATCAATTCTTTGGTGCGCAGCTTTCTTCACAGTCCAACTCTCACATCCATACATGACCACAGGAAAAACCATAGCCTTGACTAGATGGACCTTTGTTGGCAAAGTAATGTCTCTGCTTTTGAATATGCTATCTAGGTTGGTCATAACTTTTCTTTCAAGAAGTAAGCATCTTTTAATTTTGTGGCTGCAATCACTATCTGCAGTGATTTTGGAGCCCCCAAAAATAAAGTCTGACACTATTTCCACTGTTTCCCCATCTATTTGCCATGAAGTGATGGGACCAGATGCCATGATCTTTGTTTTCTGAATGTTGACCTTTAAGACAATTTTTTCACTCTCAATTTTTAATCCAATTTTCTGCTGGTGGGTGAGGCTGTGCTCCTTCTTTATAGTTTGGCCTGAGATGGCCCAGTCCAAGAGTTTGCAGTCATTATGGTAGGCTATAGGCACTGTGGTAGGGTTAATAGTGACCTCCTTCTAAAAGACTTATGCCAGCATGCCATGTTTCACAGGTCTGTTGCTGCTCCCAGGACTACTACTACTATCAGTACAGGACTGGTTCAAAACTGGGAAAGGAATATGTCAAGCCTGAATATTTTCACTTTGCTTATTTAACTTCTATGCAGAGTATATCATGTGAAATGCCAAGCTGGATGAAATAAAAGCTGGAATAACAATTACCAGGAGAAATATCAACAAACTCAGATATACAGATGACACCACTCTAATGGCAGAAAGTGAAAGGAAGTAAAGGGCCTCTTGCTGAAGATGAAAGAGGAGAGTGAAAAAGCTGGCTTAAAACTCAACATTCCAAAAACTAAAATCGTGGCATCCAGTCCCATCACTTCATGTCAAATAGATAGGGAAAGAATGGAACCAGTGACAGACTTTATTTTCTTGGGCTCCAAAGTCACTTTGGAGGCTGACAACAGCCATTAAATTAAAAGATGCTTGTTACTTGGAAGAAAAGCAATGAAAAACCTAGACAGCATATTAAAAAGCAGAGACATCACTTTCCCAACAAAGGTCCATATAGTGAAAGTTATGGTTTTTCCAGTAGTCATGTGTAGATGCGAGAGTTGGGCTATACAGAAGGCTGAGCACTGAAGAATTGTTTCTTTCATACTGTGGTGTTGGAGAAGACTCTTGAGGGTACCTTGGATAGCCAGGAGATTAAGCCAGTCAACGCTAGAGGAAATCAGCCCTGAATATTCATTGGAAGGTCTGATGCTGAAGCTGAAGATCAAATACTTTGGCCACTTGATGTGAAGAACTGACTCATTTGAAAAGACCCTGTTGGTGTGAAAAATTGAGGGTAGGAGAAGGGGACAGCAGAGGATGAGGGGCTGGATGGCATCACTGACTCACTGGACACGAGTTTGAGCAAACTCCAAGAGATACTGAAGGGCAGAGAAGTCTGGCATGCTGCAGTCCATGGCATCATAAAGAGTCAGACATGACTCGGTGACTGAATAAATACAACAATGTTTCTCTGAAGTGTCCTGGATGGTGCTTGCTACAATGGCAGAAATTGAGCAGTTGTTATGGAGACTGTATGATCTACAGTAAATCACTTGCTTTCTTGACCTTTATAGAAAAGTCTGTGGACCATTGTCATAGACATATATATTGATGTGCTCAGTCGTGGTCGACTCTTTGCATCCCCATGGACTGTAGCTCACCAGGTTCCTCTGCCCATGGAATTTTCCAGGCAAGAATACTGGAGTGGGTTGCCATTTCCTTCTCCAATAGACATATATATTTGAAGTAAATCATGTTCCTTCATTTATCCACACAACTTTGTATTCAGTCATTATTTACTGGTGCCTGTGTACCAGGATTTTGAGGGACCTAGCAACAGAATCAACAATATAGACTTTGTGCTGATGAATCTCACAGACTAGCATCTGACAGATGATCATTAGATCAGGCAGTGCAAACAAACCTGCATGTTGAGGCTGTCAAAATTAGCAAGCACTAAATCCAGTGCAAAATGTCCATAAGACATTTAATCTACCCCCAAACCTCCTTGAATTAGTTCCTATTCAAAACATCCATGAGCATTTTTGGTTCGTTCCAAATGGTTTTGGACAGGAACAAATATCAAGGACCTTTTGGCATGGACCTGATATCTTATAGACATTCTGAATTGACCAAATTTAGATATTACCTAAAGAGGTCACAAACTCAATTGCCTTCAAGGGTGGGTAGATAATAAAATCAATTAACATATGTGGAACAGTGAGGACCAGTACATCTCAGAATATGCTGTCTCCACATGCTGATATTTTAATCTAAAAAACTTAAAAGTCTGATCCAAGCCAAACAAAATAAGTCTTCAGGCTTCAAATGATGACAGTTTGAAAACTCTGAGATGAAACCCACCTCTCCTCATTTCATGCTACTGCTGCTGCTGCCAAGTCGCTTAAGTCGTGTCTGACTCTTTGCGACCCCATAGACGGCAGCCCACAAAGCTCCACCGTCCCTGGGATTCTCCAGGCAAGAACACTGGAGTGGGTTGCTGTTTCCTTCTCCAAAGCATGAAAGTGAAAAGTGAAAGTGAAGTCACTGAGTCGTGTCCAACTCTCAGCGACCCCATGGACTGCAGCCCACCAGGCTCCTCCATCCATGGGCTTTTCCAGGCAAGAGTACTGGAGTGGGGTGCCTCATTTCATAAGTGGGCATTAAAAAGTCAAAATCTTAAGGACTTTGACTAAAGAATTTCTCTTTATTCAAGGCATAAATCAGACTGGAGAAAGGTCTTCTGGCTCTCACTGAATTTCCTCACTTCTTTCCATAGAAAGACCTCTGAAGATTAGGATAGGATTATCAGAGGAGGAATGGAATTCAAAACTAAAGAAAGAACCTTTCCCTTCAGAATTTACAGCAAGGAATACATTAAGTATACATTTACACATTTATGTCATCTATGATGTTGCCAGGTGCCCTGATGTTTGAAGGAAATGGGTAAAAACAATATTTTCCTGTTGTTTTTGTTTTTCATTTTCCTGATTAATAATAAATGGACTTTCATACATTTACAAATTATTTATTTCTACTCCTA
>SJYQ01096212.1:143827-154734 GCA_006410935.1 Redunca redunca
AGATATCTTTTTATTTTATCTAATTTTCCATAAGTTGTCTTGCTTTTTTCTTATTAATTAATGGGAATTAAAATGTTATAGTATTAATCCTTTGTGTACATCTTCTGCATATATTCTTTTTGTGCATTTTGTTCCATTTTTTGGCTTATTTTTCCACTTTCTTCAGTGTCTTCTGAGGAATTGGAGTTCTTGTTTTTCTACACTTTTTATCTTTTCCTTCATTGTAAAGCATTTTTTTGTGTGTCTTATGAAATCCTTACCTATCCCCAGCTCAAAGAGAAACATTCTTATATACTCAGGTAAGGTTGCTTCTCGAATTTTTATATTTAAGTCTCTGATTTCACTTGGAGTGATTTTTCTAGATGGCATGGTGGGGAGTAATGTTTACTTTTTCTAATGTGAAGAAAGTAAGACAGACTGGTAGCTTTTTACAAAGTTAAACAGCTTTATATAATTTAGCAATTTTCCTCCTATGTTTTTATTGGAAAGATTTAAAACTTCTTATCCACACAAAACCTGTACATGAATGTTTCTTAATGTTTTTTTGTAACTGCCCAAACTAGAACATAGCTATGGTCTCTCAATAGGCAAATGGGTAAACAAACTGTACACCTATACAGTGAAAAACTATTCAATGTTTAAGAAAAATAGCCATCAAGCAACAAAAAGACATGGAGGAAATTTACATGCATATGTGTCATGCTATATGATTCCAATATATGCTAGCATGAAAACAGAAAAACTCTAAAGGCAATAAAAAAGCAAAGCAGTGATTGCCAAAATTCCATGGAGATGGAAAAAAATACAAATAATATAAAACACACGGTGGATTTTTATGGTGATGAAATTCTATATCTTATTGGTTATAATCGTGGATACATGGCTTTACACATTTGCCAAAACCATAGGGCTGTATGACACAGAGTGAGTGCCAAAGTTCACTATTCATTTCAGTTAAAAGATATATCAATAATAGTTCATCAATTGCTGATACAAGATGTTAATAAGTTGGAAGTGTGCATGACAGTAGGGGGTGTATGGGAACTCTGTACTAATTGCTTAAGAAAAAGTTTTTAAAATAGAGAAAAAGTAAAACAAAAAGCTGCGAGTATTATATTCTAGCCTATGGTAATTAATGAAAAAAACCATCAAGGAGGATGAAGGGGCTATTCTGCCTCTGACTCTCTGAGAATTTAGGCTTGAGACCATCATGACCCAGAATTTCTGGTGGTCATTGAGTGTACATAATTAAAGAGAAGGAGAAAGTCAGGGGTCATGGTCTTGGAACAAAGACCCTGATGACTGGAAGAATTAGCTTCATGGCTCTTCATTACTTTCTTTCGTGATTGTGTTCCTAAATCAGAATTTCCAATTTTGTATTATTTTTCTTAAGAAGCTCCCACAATCAGAATGATATAAACTTCAGTTCAGTCGCTCAGTCGTGTCCTACTCTTTGTGACCCCATGAAATACAGCATGCCAGGCCTCCCTGTCCATCACCAACTCCCGGAGTTCACTCAAACTCATGTCCATCGAGTTGGTGATGCCTTCCAGCCATCTCATCCTCTGTCATCCCCTTCTTCTCCTGTCTCCAACCCCTCCCAGCATCAAAGTCTTTTCCAGTGAGTCAACTCTTTGCATGAGGTAACCAAAGCACTGGAGTTTCAGGTTTAGCATCATTCCTTCCAAAGACCACTCAGGATTGATCTCCTTTAAAATGGACTGGTTGGATTTCCTTGCAGTCCATGGGACTCTCAAGAGTCTTCTCCAACACCACAGTTCAAAAGCATCAATACTTCGGTGCTCAGCTTTCTTCACAGTCCAACTCTCACATCCATATATGACTACTGGAAAAACCATTGCCTTGACTAGACAGACATTTGTTGGCAAAGTAATGTCTCTGCTTTTGAATATGCTATCTAGGTTGGTCATAACTTTCCTTTGAAGGAGTAAGCGTGTTTTAATTTCATGGCTGCAATCACCATCTGCCATGATTTTGGACCCCCCCCCCCAAATAAATTCTGACACTGTTTCCACTGTTTCCCCATCTATTTCCCATGAAGTGATGGGACCAGATGCCATGATCTTAGTTTTCTGAATGTTGAGCTATAAGCTAACTTTTTCAGTCTTCTCTTTCACTTTCATCAAGAGGCTTTTGAGTTCCTCTTCATTTTCTGTCATAAGGGTGGTGTCATCTGCATATCTGAGGTTATTGATATTTCTCCTGGCAATCTTGATTCAAGTCCCCACAAAACCTGGAAAGGACTTATAAAAGAAAGTCATCCAAATCTGATGTTCTTGCCCAACATAAGAAAAGTAAGGAGGCCCAGCGAGTCCTTAGTTTATACCATTCATATAGCTCTTTTTCTCTTGGTCTGCTAATCATATTTTTTAATGCCTTGCTGAACTGAAACTGCCCAGATTAAGCTATTTTCTTAAGAATTAACCTAACTCTGAAATTTCCTTGGATCTTAAAGATGAAAACCAGCATGATTCAGATTTAAATCAGATTATGAGTTTTTTTGAATAATTCACAATATTTTAGCATACCTTTTTCACATGAATGAGATTTGATATATTAATGTGTGCTAAGTCACCTCAGTCGTGTCTGACTCTATGACCCTGTGGACTGCAGCCCACCAGGCTCCTCTGTCAATGGGATTCTCTAGGCAAGAATACTGGAGTGGGTTGCCATGCTCTTCTCCAGAGCATCTTCCTGACCCAGGGATTGAACCTGTGTCTCCTGTAGCTCCTGCATTGGAGGCAGATTCTTTACCACTGAGCTATCAGAGAAGCCCCCTGTTACATTAATAGATAACTTTATAATACACACTGTATATTCAAGTCAGGACAGAATATTATCAGACACAAAAGACAGGCAGTTGTCTCATATCTTTGTGTTTGCTTGTTTCCTTTATACTCCTGGTTCCAGTAATTAGAAACACGTCTTATAGCTTTAGAGAGAAACAGAAGGTCTATCAATACAATAGTCATATATTTTTATGAGTCTTTCTGCTACTCTAAATGAATCATATATGGGGCAGAATGGTGAACTATTATTCAATATGCTGAGGCTAATGGAGCTTTAAATAAAATGGTAACAGAGTCTTAGACACTAAATGTTTCTAAATTCAAAGGAATGGTTTGTCTTTACCAAGGAAAACAATATCTCCCTGAACAGGAGCAGTATTATCAGTATGCACCTTCTCCTCCTAAGAGTGCCATGTAACAATGGCTGAAGAGTTAAAACTAATGGCTTGGAATATAAGAGGCCTAAATAGCCTATGAAGTTGGAAAAAATTCCATCAGTTCATAAGAGTGAAATGGATGTTGCACTTACCTAAGAGATGCACTTAATGGAACAAAAAATTAACCAATTTCAGAGAACCCCAAATATTTTTAAACTACTTTTAATTCAAAAATATCTGAATCTTGGAAGCTGGCTGCATGACACCTTTAAAGTAATACAAATGTCTCTTTAAGGATCTAATTTTGTTGGTGAATATTATTAGGATTCAACTATACCAGTGTGTTCTAAGTAGGAGTAATTTTGCTCTCAATGGGACAGTTGGCCATGTCTGGGGATGTATTTGATTATCACAATTGAGGGTTGGTCCTGGTGGTATCCAAGGGTCAGGCTGCTAAAGCTCCTATGATGTAAGGGACAGCCCACACAAGGGATACCAGAGGTGCCACATTTAAGAAGCTGTGAGAGTGACAAAGAGCTGCAAATAAATATCAAATTTATATAATCATGGTTTGAGTCATATCAAGAAGTACCAGTGATTTGGGGTTCATTTCTTTTTTATTTTATTATTATTTTTTTAATTTTAATTGGAGGTTAATTACTTTACAATATCGTGGTGGTTTTTGACATGCATTCACAAGAATCAGTGATGGGTGTAAATGTGTTCCCCATCCTGACCCTCCCTCCCACCTCCCTCCCCATCCAACCCCTCTGGGTCATCCCAGGGCACCAGCCCTGAGCCCCCTGCCTCATGCATTGAACCTGGACTGGTGATCTATTTCACATATGGTAATATATATGTTTCAATGTTATTCTCTCAAATTATCCCACCCTTGCTTTCTCCCACAGAGTCCAACAGTCTTTTCTTTACAGCTGTGTTTCTTCTGCTGTCTCACATATAGGGTCATTGTTACCATCTTTCTAAATTCCATATATATGCATTAATATACTGTATTGGTGTTTTTCTTTCTGAGTTACTTCACTCTGTATAATAGCCTCCAGTTTCATCCACCTCGTTAGAACTGATTCAAATACATTCTTTTTAATAGCTGAGTAATATTCCATTGTGTATATGTACCACAGCTTTCTTATGCATTTGTCTGCCAATAGACATCTAGGTTGCTTCCATTTCCTGGCTATTGTAAACAGAGCTGTGATGATCATTTCTTTTCAGTATGACCTAATAGACACTGTCAGTTAAAGACAGGGTCTTCTCCATGTATTTCCCTTTCTTCCAAAGGAAAACTGCTCAGTCCAGCTTTAAAAATGGTGGCCAAACTAATTCTGGCCCTTGTAATCCTAGCTCTGGGGTGTTTTCTAAGAAGTATCTTTTTAAAGGATGCTGTTTGAAGATGAGGAGAGATACTTTTTCTTTTTTTAGCCTCTACCTACCATCACCAAAGCAAAGAGCATAATGCTGCATGAAATTTCTTACTTATTCATTAGGGAAAAAAGGAAGTAAGAAACAATAATTTCCTACTTCAACAACAGTAACAAAAACACATTTCAGAAAATAAATATCTGCAACTTTGCTCTGCTCCTTATTCAAATGTGAAAATGCATTAGGTCTGTAAAAACCAGCAGAAATAATAGAAAAGTGTGTTGACAGAACTTGTAGGTGTGAGATGAATTTCAGTCCACCAAAATATATATCCATCCAGATCTGGAAAATGTGATCTTATTTTGAAAAAGAGTATTTGCAGTTACAATGGAGGTAGCATCTTGGAATAAGGCCATCCTGATAAGGGTGGGCCTTAAGTCTGATTATTAGTGTCCCATTTAGAGAACAGAAAGGGAGAGAGAATGTGGCAGTGGCAGTGTTTTGAAGTTGGAGGCAAAGGCTGGAATTATTTGGCCCCAAATCAAGGGTTACCCGGAACCACCAGCATCTGGAAGAGAAAAGGAGGCTCTACCACAGACTCTCAGGGAAAGCCAATACCTCCTTTTACATTTCTGTGCTCCAAACAGTGAGAGAACATACTCCTGTTGTTAAGCCACCACTCAAGGAGATTTGTTACAGCTCTCCCAGGATATGATTGATACTATAGAGCCAAAGATCTAAAACACCTGAGGTACACCCTGAGCGTCTGCTGGTGTCCATGCTGGTGTCCTAGAAAGCTGGAGGAGTGGCATGTCTGACAATTCCAGGTGATTCAAAGGAGTGCCAATAAGGTCAGAAATGAGCATCAGTATGTGCTGGAGGTCTGTTGTGAAGGGCAACAATGCATGACTGGATGCTGCTTGTGAGTAGGAATAGCCAGTAAATACCTAGTGTCTGAAGGAGCTTGATTTCAACAGCTAAGAAAGTCCCAAAGGGTGATTCGTGAGGTAAAGACCATAACTGTGAAGCTGAGAATTGGTGACTCTGGGGAAGGACTCCAGTCACCAACTGGAGTGAAGAAGACAGGAGAGATGCCTTCCTGTTGATCAGGGAAAGGTTCTAAGCCTTGGAGAGTTACTAAGGATCCTTGAAGCCCAGCATCTTTTTGACTCATTGGAAGGCAGTGGAGCTCATGCGCACACAGTTTCCCTAAGATAATTCTGAAATTGTTGACTTTGACCAGGTTTTTCTGAAAGTCCTAAATACAAAATTATTGTAGCCACCATTACTAAGCGATCAGAAAGGCAAGTGAGGGGCAATAAACATAAAAAGACTATGTAAAAAAAAAATTGGTTACTAAGATGATACAATCAAAAAACTATAGCAATAACAGTGCAGATATATTTGCCTTGTTCAGGATCTAGAATAATACCTGACACATAGTAAGCACTCGATAAATTACTATTGAATTGATGAGTAAATTTATGATGAATGAACACATCCTTTGGGGGAGAAGATAAAAGCTTATACTCAGTTCTTCACTGAACAAATTCCACATTGAAACTGATGCCAACTATCATTACTATTGTTTTATTAAAATACATAAACATTCAACATAATTATATATTTTCCAATGATATTCTTTTTCTAAGTTAAAAATTAAATCATGTTTGATGAGAGTGAAAGAGGAGAGTGAAAATTCTGGCTTAAAACTCAATATTCCAAAACGAAGATCTTGGCATTTTGTCCCATTACTTCATGACAAATAGGTGGGTGAACAATGGAAATAGTGACAGACTTTATTTCCTTGGGCTCCAAAATTACTTCAGATCGTGACTGCAGCCATAAAATTAAATACACTTGCTCCTTGGAAGAAAAACTATGACAAATCTAGACAGAATATTAAAAAGCAGAGACACTACTTTGCCAACAAAGGTCCATCTAGTCAAAGCTATGGTTTTTCCAGTAGTCATGTATGGATGTGAGAGTTGGACTGTGAAGAAAGCTGAGCACCAAAGAATTGATGCTTTTGAACTGTGGTGTTGGAGAAGACACTTGAGAGTCCCTTGGACTGTGAGGAGATCAAACCAGTCAATCCTAAAGAAATCAGTCCTGAATATTCTTTAGAAGTACTGATGCTGAAGCTGAAACTCCAATACTTTGCCCACTTGATGTCAGGAACCGGCTCATTGGAAAAGACCCTGATGCTGGGAAAGATTGAAGGCAGGAGGAGAGGGGGATAACAGAGGATGAGATGGTTGGATGGCATCTCGATGGACATGAGTTAGAGTAAGTGTTGGGAGCTGGTAATGGACGGGGAAGCCTGGCCTGCTGCAGTCTATGGAGTTGCAAATAGTTGGACATGACAGAGTTACTGAACTGAACTGTTTGGCTATATATGAAAATGATTCATTAAAAGCCAAAATACTTGCAATTAAATATTTTATTTAAGTACACTGAAATAATCTATAATACATAATCAAAAGAAAGTAATTTATCTGTGTCTTGTGAAAGCATGTAATAATGTGTTAAATACTCCAATATTTCATGTCACTGATGTTGAAGGTTATTGCTTCAGACCAGTGTTCCTTGAGTATTTGATTGTATTTTAAACACAGAAGCACTTAAACAATCACTTTGGAAGATCTAGGAGTCTCTTATAAAATTAAGACTAAAGCTACCCCATGACTTACCAATTTCACTCTTGGGAATTGACCCAATAGAAATTTTAAAAATTCATGTTTCTGAAATGGCGTTTACAAAAATGTCATAGAAGTTTTTTCACGAAAGCAAAATGTTGAAAACCGCTCAAGTGACCATCCAAAGGGGGCATGTAATGAAATATTGTTTAATCTTTAAGTCATGTCCAACTCTTTGCAACCCCATGGCTGCAGCCTGCCAGGCTCCTCTGTCCATGGAGTTTCCCAGATAAGAATACTGGAGTACGTTGCCATTTCTTTCCCCAGGGGATCTTCCCAACCCAGGGACAGAACCCATGTCTCCTGCATTCACAGGTAGAGTCTTTACTGCCACCAGGGAAGCAGAATGGAATATTACTCAGGAATAAAAAGTAATGAACTACTGCTACATTTGGCTTCCCAGGTAGTGCTAGTGGTAAAGAACCTGCCTACCTAGGCAGGAGGCATAAGAGATAGAAGTTTGATTCCTGGGTTGGGAGGAGGGCATGACAACCTGCTCCAGTATTCTTGTCTGGAAAATCCCCATGGACAGAAGAGCCTGGTGAGCTACAGTCCACAGGGTCTCAAAGAGTGCAACACAAATGAAGCAACTTAGCACATTCTCACTGATACACCAAAAACATGAATGAATCTCTAGTACATACTGGCTGAAAATAACTTTATCAAATAGTATATAGTATACTGTAGAATATTTCCATGTAAATGAAGTTCAAGAACAGTTCAACCTGACCTATGTGGGAAAAAATAAAAAAACAGTTGCTCCTAGAAGGTCGAGCGGAAAGGATTCATCGTGAATGAACACAAGAAAAACTTTTAAGATAACATTCTATGTCTGCCAGGAGTTCACGTTTTACAGGAGCATGTATTTGTCAAAATTCATCTAATAGTACATCTAAGAGTGAGTGTTTCAATCTCTGTGACTTTTACCTCCAAAGAAAAAAAGAGTTCTGAAGTGAATCTAGTGAAATGTACTCTGCAGCTTTTAGGGTATAGGGTACTGATGGACAACTTCTCAAATGCATCAAAAATAGGCTGTTGAACTCAGAGAGGAATGGATAACTGTGTAGTAAGACATGTATGATACAATTTAGATGGTGACACTACTGTATCGGCATTAAAATTCTTCAGCTCTTCTGTAGTTTGAAAATTTTCATGATAAACTGTAAGAAAAAATTAAAAGCAAGTTTCCTAGCTTATATTTCCTTTTTAATTAACATTCACAGGATGACTTAATCATTTAAAAATATTTTATTTCCATAGAAATGAAAATATTTTCATAATTCTAGTTCACTACAAATTTTTATTCAATTTAGTTTGTTTTTAAAGATTTGCCATATTTTTTCTATTTCTGTTTTTTCCAGTTTTTAAATTATAGCCAAGTAATATGTTTCAAAAGCAGAGACATTACTTTGCCAACTAAGATCCATCTAGTCAAGGCTATGGTTTTTCCTGTGGACATGTATGGATGTGAGAGTTGGACTGTGAAGAAGGCTGAGTGCCAAAGAATTGATGTTTTTGAACTGTGGTGTTGGAGAACTCTTGAGAGTCCCTTGGACTGCAAGGAGATCCAACCAGTCCATTCTGAAGGAGATCAGCCCTGGGATTTCTTTGGAAGGAATGATGCTGAAGCTGAAACTCCAGTACTTTGGCCACCTCATGCGAAGAGTTGACTCATTGGAAAAGACTCTGATGCTGGGAGGGATTGGGGGCAGGAGGAGAAGGGGACGACAGAGGATGAGATGGCTGGATGGCGTCACTGACTCGATGGACGTGAGTCTGAGTGAACTTCGGGAGTTGGTGATGGACAGGGAGGCCTGGTGTGCTGTGATTCATGGGGTCGCAAAGAGTCTTACATGACTGAGTGACTGAACTGAACTGAAAATGTTTCAATCTTAAAATGGCTAACTTTATCAATCCACACACATTACAAAATTTCCTGGTATAAACAATTTGTTAGTCAGATGACAATGACCTGACGAATTTCAATTTGAGCAGTTTACTGAGGCCATTAAAGGTAGTTTGTGTGGAACTAGTGTGAAATGGTAAATTTGCAGTTAAAGTTCTATGTCTTTGAATCCCATTAGCCAAGATACATAATGATCTAGATTTAAAAATTAATTCCCTTTTTTGTAATGATGGTAATTGATTGAAAAAATATAGTCCACATAGTTCCTTACAGAGCATTTTTTTGAAGTAATTGTAGAGTCAACCCAATTCCTAAATCATCAAGGTGCATGAAGACTTTGATACTCTCTAGGGTGATTTGAAAGTATCACATGTTGTGGGAAGAATGAAGATCAGCTTGTCACACTCTCATGTTACCAGTACCATTATACGGTAGTTTAAAAGGGCTTTCCAAGGGAATTGCCTTAGAAATTTCTATTCCTTCCTTAGCTGAGAGCAAGGAGAGAGAGCCACTTCAGCTAATCATATATTAGCTATCTAATCCAACCAAACAATTTGTCAGCCCTGACCTAATATACCCCTTCTACACCAAAAATAGTATAGTGAAGTGAAGTCACTCAGTCGTGTCCGACTCTTTGCGACCCCGTGAGCTGTAGCCCACCAGGCTCCTCCGTCCTTGGGATTCTCCAGGCAAGAATACTGGAGTGGGTTGCCATTTAGGGGCCATTAAAAACCTCACACTGGTGATTGGTGGAACTTTTCCTACTCTGGTACATGCTCACACTTCACTTTATCATGTACTAAAGTAACCTTTGGCAGCCACTGGACTCATTGAAGTTGCATTTTGTTGTTTAGTTGCTAAGTCGAATCCAACTCTTTGTGACGCTATGGAAAGCAGCATGCCAGGGTTCACGCTCCTTCACTGCCTCCCAGCATGCTCATGTCCATTGAGTCAGTGATGCTATCTAAACAACTCGGCCTCTGATGCCCTCTTCATTTTTTGCCTCCAATCTTTCCCAGCATCTGATCTTTTCCAACGAGTCAGCTCTTCACATCAGATGGCCAAAGTATTGGAGCTCCAGCTTCAGCATCAGTCCTCCCAAAGAATATTCAGGGCCCACAGGAGGAATGATCTCCAGACTCTCCTTCTGCTGACACTTTCTTCTTTCCTTCCTCTCTGTCTCTCTCTCTCTTGTACTTTTATTCTTTTCTTCGCTGTTAGTCAACAAGACTGCAAGTGAACTTTCAAACGGGTACTCAAGTTACACTCCACTTTTCAGAGAAAGGACCTTAAGGACAGGAATGAAATTGATCTGAATGAACCTAAGGTTCTTATTTTGAAGGAATATTTACTATGTGAAAGTGAAAAGTGAAAGTGAAGTCGCTCAGTCATGACCGACTCTTGGAGACCCCATGGACTATATCCTACCAGGCTCCTCTGTACATCCTCTCAAAATCAAAATCACTTGATGAAACTCACTATTCTTTTGAGACTCACTTTTAAAAATGGAAAAAGTCCTCAAAATATTTCACTAGTAATTTATCTTCTTGAAAGAAGAGACATATTTATAAGAAATGAATTTATTTTATATTAAAAATAGAGTTTATACATTATAACTATACAGTAATATTTGATATCAATTCAGTTCAGTTCAGTTCAGTCGCTCAGTCATGTCAAACTCTTTGCGACCCCATGAATCGCAGCACACCAGGCCTCCCTGTCCATCACCAACTCC